>VDFB02193867.1:150716490-150741956 GCA_007258455.2 Sequoia sempervirens
AAAGATGGTGTCTTCACGTCGGGTTCACCAAATGTAACGCCATAGAAAATTGCACAATAGAAACAAAGATCATTAGAAGCAAACATGCAATACTATATTAAAATCTAGAATGCAAATCTAAATGTTAAGCAACAAAGAACATAGGAAAGTCAGAAACGTAAACAAAACTAGAACAATCTCACCAATTTTGAACGTATTTCCATGATTCATCTCGATTTCCCTTCTCCATTTTGCTTGTGTAGTATAATTGCCCTCAGATTTTTCATAAATTCATGCAAGTATAGCCTAAGATAATGATTAGCAAAATATCGAAGATTCAAGACAAAAGTGCTCTCAAAAGTCATCAGAATTCATGAGAGAGATCGAGAGAGTTTTTGAGAGAGATTGGAATGAAGAAAGATAGATCGATTTATAGAAAATAGATTATTCAAACGACAAGCCAGGATTGAAAGATTAACGGATGGTTGAGATCGATAGATTAGACATGCATTCTGATAACTATCAGTAGTGACATGAGTGATACAAACTAGAAATAGACTTAAAGATTAAATGAATGATTTAATCTTCAGTTTGACTTTCGAAAACATAAGAAATATCTTTGCATGACAAAGATGAAGATTGATTATAACTAATTTCTCCGTCACCTAATGACAAAAATTTAATTAATTAAATAAAATATTTAAATTAATCCGCATGTACACAACAAATAAGGTTAGAACGAGGACTGAATGACGGATCTAAGATGATTACCCAAAGACCACCAAAGATCAAGGAAGAGTTAATTGAACATTGGCACAGATGTTGAGCTCTATAAAAGTAGAATACTTGATAACCTCACATAATTAGAATGTAAATATAGAGGAATGCTAAAATAGAATTAATAAAATTCAAACACCCATTTAATCCACTGATATTTCGAAGAATAATCAAATAAATAAGATTTATTTAAATTTTAAAATGATGAAGGATGAATGGAATACCAAATAAAGAATTTATTTACCTAAAGTTGAAATATGATAAAGAGTAAATTAAATAAGAATTTATTTAATTTGACAAGAAGGATAAGGTTAATTAGTAAGATAATTAAATAAAAAGTGTTTATTTAATTAATCAGATAGAATAAAGAAAAGTGTGAATTAATTAAATAATTTATTTAATTAATAGAAGAATTAATGTTAAGATGAAATAATTAAATAATTGACATTATTTAATTATGGTCGTGAAGAATACCAATTACGAAGAATATGGAAGTCGCAGGCCTAAACCAAATTTCGGTGTCTATAGAAGACACATAGGAGAACAAGCGTGAGATGGTGGTAGAGGTTGAAAAGCACAAGAAGGCTACAAAAAACAGTGATAATGAAGAAGGATATTTGCATGCTAAGGGACCAAAATTTGATGAAGAAATTGGCATAAATGAAGAGAATCTCCTATTGATAAAGGAGATGGAAATAATAGATAGGTGGTTAACAGAGATGTAAATATTGAGGAGATGAAGATGGATACAGAGGATAAAGAAAATAAAGAAATTGCATCTATTAATGAAATTGCAGTAGTAGAGGATGTAGTTGCAGTGATGGAGTACTAGGAAGTTACATCGCAAGATGAAGAAAAGGATGATGGGTCAACGAAAGAGAAAGAGGTAAAGTTGAATTCTCTTAAATTTAGTGAAGAGGAGGTTGAGTTGAAATTTCATATTGTTAAGGTGAATAAGGAGCTAGTGCAAGTAAATAGTAAGAGAGATTATGAGGTTGTAGGTTGGTTTATGGATAAGTATTTGTATGTAGAGGTTGTAGAGGATGATGTAGGTCGAGCTTGGTGGAGGTGGTCATTCTATGGCGGGATTGGACCCATGAATAAGAAGATGAGAGTAGATTGTATTTAGTGGAGGAGGGAAATACATGGTGGATGTGAATCCATGAGAGGAGAGGAGAATGGTGAATGGAGTTGTGGAAGGTGGATGGTGGATGGTCCTTGTTTCAGTGAAGTGTTGGAAGAAGAGGAAGAAGAAATAATTTCATGTGCACTTTGGATAGTGATGGAGTTCATTGCAGATTGCTTGCAATCTGAAAGAATGGTTCTACCATTCAACTCCACTTTTGTGAGCCTATGCTCAAAAACTTTCTACCTAGCGTGTTTGATGCAGGAGCATCCAAGGGTACCTAGCAATCTTGCACACCCAAAAAATAAATTTATTTTATTTTCTTTACTTTTGGATTTTTTTTGTTTTGCAGGCATGTGACTTTTTGCTCCCTCTCATCTTCAACTCTTTCATATGGGACCCCTTTTCATAAATTAATAATATGCCTTGAAGTTATTATAATGTTGTTGCAAACTAAAAATTATACTTGGGAGCCAAAGTCACATGCCAAGGATTGTGTAAATTGATTATTTATTTATTTATTTGTAACTCCTAGGAATAAAGAAGAGTGGAAAAATTAACCATTGCAAGTACTACTTGGTGTTAGGGAGTGAAGGTGTTGGAATAAGATAATAGAGGACATTTTGGGTAATTTTTTTAAATTTTCCTAGCAAAAACATTCAAGAGGCCAATTGCATGAATTACCATGCCAAAATGGAGGAGTTAGAGATTTTGAAAGGCATTTTGGAAAGAGGAAGATTATTTGGGTCATAGCTATAAGACCAATCTCAGTAAATTGGGCATAACTTTCTCATATCATAACGAAATGCAAAAATTCAAAATGTTCCAAAAATCTAGGAAACAGATGCATAAAACCAAGAAACCATTTTAGATGATTAGTAGGAATGAGGGAGAAGTGATAGGAAGAACTTGATGGGTTTTTGAAGCTTTGGGACAGGAAAAAGAGAGGAAAAAAAAGCAGAAGTGTGAAGGAGAGCATTGGGTACCCATTTTCCATGCTCAGAAGTTGGAGAGGTGATGTTGTTGTTGTTTTGACAATGTCTATAGCTGATTTTTGAGTCTTGTAAATTAGATTTGTAATAATTTGAAGGAATTTTTGCTTGTAGGATTGTTGCAAGGAGGATTTGATTTTCTCAATGTGTTGTTAAAATTGAAGATTTAAAAAATTATTTTCATTGGATTTTTATTTGCATATGCTTATGATTGTGGAATGAGAATGAATTTTATGTTATGGCTATTTGGATGGGTTGTCTGAAAAAACCACCTATCCTTGTACTGCATCAAAAGGCATCAGAGCTAGAGGTTCTGAGTGCATAAGCAGATCGCCGAACATGAGGCAGATTATTCCAAGACCGATGGCTAGATAAAGGAAGCACGACTCTATTTGAATATGGATATAAAAGGAGAAGATTTGATAGACTAATTTTAAATTTGTGGAGTCAATGTTTAGGAAAATTAGTGGTTCCAAATGTATTTATCAATATTTACCTAATCAAATCCCTGTCATAGAGTTATGATACAAAAATTAGGGTCATTAAGAGTGAAAAGGGAGCCTCATTTCTAGAAATTTCAAGGCAAGCTATTGTGGACACCATTGATTTGAATGTTGTAGCAAATATTGGTATAGATTTTAGATTCCTAAATAAAGAATGGGAAAAGGATAAGCATAATTTTAGAGTTATGTGGTTTCCACAACATAGAAGGAGGGGAAAGGATAGAAAAATGGTAAAATTTTCTAAGGATGATGTTGAACCTTTTGATTTTGACATCTTTGGGGAATATTTCATAAACACATACTTTGCATTGTGCGAAGAATTAGGAGAATATTATAAGGTTCAAATTCCAATCCACATGATGATGCTTTCTATTGATATTCAACACAAAGATCTGAACATGAGTTTTTATTTTTCTTCATACATAGCCGAGGGTGTTCACAAGAAATTGAGGAATTTAAAATACCCCAAAGTTGGATTATATTTTAAGTGGTGTTCCTTATTGTGCCACTTAATATTATTTAGTGGAGCAAAAATATGGAGCAAGCCTTTGAATTTGAAGATGACTGATGAAGATGGAAACAAGCTACCTGTCCAAATGAAAATATATATTTGGGACTCCCACTTCCCTTCTACAAACTACTCAGCCTTTGAAAAAAAAAATGCATGGGATATTTTGTAAAATTTGGGCATTCATCCAAAAAGGAGAATATCTGAGAAAGTGATCAAGCTCCTTAGGCCTCTAGAATTTGATCCAGAAAAAGAGGTTGATCATAACTAGGGAGATTGGTACCTACAAACCAATTGCAAAATATTTAGAGTTTATGGTACCCCAATGCAACCTCATTATCTACCCAAAGTTGTTTATAGAATGGAATTCATGGAAATTATGTGGCAACTGATGAATCTAATAAGTTTCATTTTAAATCAAACAAGAAAGGGTCTCACATCCCTGTTGGGATGCATTTCTTAGATTTCACAATTATAGAAAAGGAAGGATTAGACATTTTTCCCTCTATTTTTCAAGGATTAGGATGAAGGTTTATGATGCCGAGAATTGTGATCCTGAGCACTACATAAAGAAAATGAGGCTGAAAGTAGGATGGTCTCCCTACTATCAGAAGTTCAATACTTTTGATGATGTGATCAGGAACCTTTTGACGGATGAACTAATTAAGGAAAGGAAGAAACAATGGGTTGTTATTGGGAAAATAGAGGAGAAGAGAAAATCTATGAATCCCTCTTGCAAAGGTGCCTTTTTAGACAAATTGAATCCTTTTGAAAGGATGTTGAAATTGCTTAACAACTTTGATGACTTTTCTTTCATTAATAAGTGCCCATTGGAAAAGAGGCCTAGTGATAAAGGGACTGAACAACTAGTCCAATAAGAGGCCATGCTTGCTCAATTAAAAATGCACCATGTGGTGGCCCCTAAGGGTAAATGCAAGAAGATGAGTCCACAAAACGTGGAAGTTTTTGCCTTAGGAAAAAAATGAAATCGACTTGCAAAAAATGGGATCCCGCTTTTTAATAAATGAGATCCCGTTTTTAAAAAGCGGGATCTCGTTTAGCTTCAGGATCCCAAGCCTAAATTTGAAAATGGGATCCCATTCTAAAAAAATTCCATTTTTGGAAAATTTTCAAAACGAGATCCTGTTTTGAAAATTTTCCAAAACAAAATTTTCAAAATGAAAAGTTTCTCAAAATGGGATCCCATTTTGAAAACTTCCACTTTTGAAAACTTCCATTTTCAAAAAGTTTTCAAAATAGATCCCAGTTTTGAAAAACTTTCCATTTTGAAAGTTTCCGTTTGGTATATTTCAAAACGTGGATCCTGCTTTGTAGAACCATAAAAAAATATTTTTTTATGAAACGACATCCCGTTTTTTAAAATACAAATTTTTGGTCGGGTTTTTGGCTTGTTTTTCAGTTCGGGAAATGGCTTGGGGACCCGAACCTAAGCTTTGGACCTGGTTTGACCTGCAATTTGAAGGTCATGTTAATGTCACAGGAAAATAGTGACTTTGGACATATGTCTGAAGACCTATTTTGTAAAAATTTTTTACGAAATTAAAACCCATTATAGATGAGACAGTGCAGATTCCAAATATATATATTTTTATAATTTGATTAATTTTTCTATTTTTCAATTAATTTCTAATGAAACTAATCTATAAACTTGAATTATCAGGGTTTTTTAGTATTTTAATAAATTTTGATCAACATAACATTTTGATGAATGAATTACACGAGGAAAAAATTTAGACAATTATTTTCAATTTAAAAAAAAAAATCAAAAAATGATAAGTTTAGGTCATCTTATGCGTGTCATACACGATTTTTCAAAACGACAAATATTCCTAATAAAAATTTAACAAAAAAATCAATAAAAAATTACAAAAAAATATCGGAAACAAGCTTCAGTGAGTCACAAATCTTTTCCCCAAAGGATTTAGAAAAATACGATAATTTAGGTCAAAATATGGATGTCGTACACGTGCATGGTATGGTAAAAAAAAGGCGACTTTTAAACAGTGGTTTTTAGAAAATTCCTATTGAAACTCAATTTGTACAGTCTGGGTATTGAAATAAATTACATATTTGGAAACTAGACTCCGAGTACTACATTTTATGATTATTGACTTTTTTGAAGATTCCATCTCTAAGTGCTTCAAATTTTAAGGTCAAATGTGTCAAATTCTAAAAATCAGGGAAAACACTTCTACTTTTTGGCCAAAAAGCGGACTCAACTTCTTGCCAACACCCCTAAGGTATAAACTGGCATGTAGCCATTAGTTGATTACTCAATAAATATTGAGGAAATAGCAGAGAGTAGACCTAAAGAAGAGGATGTTGCTAAAAATATTCCTGGTGATGAATAAGTTGATCAACACTTCCCTCCACCAATTGATCAAGATGATGGTTAGGTACTTGCAAGTAGGCTTGTATTGGATCTTGATGATCCAAGTGTTATTACCAATGATGTAAGATCCTTGGCCTACAGTCAGCTCATGACTAATGATAGCTTTGTGGCTTCCAAGTAATTTGAAGATTTTATCATGAGAATTAAAAGAGAAGAGTTCCACAAAAAGTTGAATAAGGATAAAGGGGGAGTTCACCCCTCAAAATATGAGGAGGTTACTAAACAAGTCCTAAATAAATGGAATTTGATGCCAACAAGATTACTCCAGAGGAAGGAAGGAGACTTGTAAGATAGAGTGGTTTACTCTTATTCCCTGAGTGGGACATTGATTCAGTCATTGCCTTAGATACAATAAGGAACCAAAATGAGGAGGCATTCACTTCATATGAGCATGTCGAGCGGGTATACTTTGGGTCTGGTTTCAGTCCAAAGTTAGAAACCATAGCAATATGGGTAATGACCCCTGTTTGGATAGAACTGTGGATCAAAGTTGGGGAAAATTATCCTTGTAATTCTTTCAAATGGGCTTTAACACAATTGAATCATTTTTTGGAAACTTTGTATTGATTTCCTCAGTTTGTTCCTAAATTTCAATTTGAGGATCGCAAGCTCATGAAAAGTGTTGTGGCTATATACTGAAGGGCTAAAAAATAGTAAACTAAGTGGGGATGAATGTAGCTAATTCACACAAGTATTTAATTAGAAATCTGGTTTAACCTTTTTGTTTCTATTTTGTGATAGGAAGTACACCAGGAACTATGACAAGAAGTGCAGTGACAAAAATAATGAAACTTTATAAATTATACACTAACATTAATAAATTCTGGTTTGCACAAATCAAAGTTTTAATTCTCGCACTATGAATACACACATCAACAGATAACTGAAAGAAAACAACTTTTAAATTGAATTATAATTAACTATGAATAACCAAATTTATGAAAAGAAAAGGAAATGCTTTAAAAATTAAATCACATAGTTACCACACCAAAACTAATCTGGAAAAGTCACCAGACAACTCAAGGAGTGGGCCTTACCTCCTTGGTCATCTAGTGATAGAATGTAAACTCCATTCTATTTCGAACTAATCATGCACACAACAATTTCTAGAATATATCATGATTCAGAAACAATAGTTTATTATTATATTAAAATCTATATATCAAGTCTTTTTATTTCACACATTTATACTAAACAAGCATTGATAAAGTTTTTTATGGTTTGTTTGTGGCCTATGGCCAACAATCCAAATAAGTTTGACATAAAATAGATAATGGCCACTGGCCACAAACGTATAAATTTTTTAACAAATGTCATTTCAAAAATAGTTTATAAACTGGTTAAACTTAACAACTTTAACATCTCCTTGCTTTTCTCCCATCCATGTTCTCAATAGCTCTAACATCTCCCTTAATTATCTCCTACCATTTCATCCACAAAATAATTAGTATTTTGATAGATATTGATATTTTCTAATTGTTTTAATTTCTTCTTACATTATACCAAATATCTATACTTCCTATGGAAAATAGTGACATGAAGGTAGGAAAAGTAAAGGAAAAAGGAAAACAAAAGATAAAATTATTAGAACTTTTCCACCTTCATCATTTCCCCCTAGCTGATTGATTTGTATGTCCTCATGCAAAGGAAAGAATCACAAACCAATTAGTCTTTGCAAAGCACCATTAATTTATTTAGTCCATTTCTACTTCAACTCCTAGATCTGTCATTGATGTTCATTGATGGGAAAATGTTGTTCCTTGAAAACTATTGCTTGATCCAACTCTGTTTTCAATCTTTGAATTTTTATTTCCTGTAACTGAGAGACGGAGTTGGCCTATTGAATCTAACTCTGTAATTGTTGATTTTCCTCCAACTTTTCAATTGATCCTTGTAATTCCTTAATTTGTTTTGAGAGGATTTCATTTTCTTCAAACTCTTCTTTAGCCTCTTGATCATCTTGGCTAAGAAATTCTCTGTCATCATTTTGTTCCAATTCTACATACTTGACTATCATCAAATTTCCTTCATCAACTTGGGTATCAAGAGGAGGCAGACTTTCATGTCTTTCTTGTTCCTCTATTTTGTCTACTTGTGTTATTTCCTTTGATTTTGCATTAGCCCCATCTAATTGTTCCTCAACATTCTAATACATTGGAGAAGGACATTGTGACTCAAATGGGGCATTGTCCTCTTTCTCAAATAAGGGTTATTTTGTGGGGGAATCTTTAGCAATTGAAACCTCAGGTTCATGATAATCTTCAACGGTGATTGTCTTAGGGATGAAAGACTTATTTTTTGATTTTTGTGTTTTCCTCCTTTTTGTCTGCCTACCTTCTCTGTTGAATTTACCCTATTTTTTCAGGACTTCAGATAGGATTTCTAGGTCTGAATCAAAGTCATTTTCTTTTGGACTATCCATATGACTGGCTACATTGGATAAATCGTCCAATCGGCTCACAAGGCTGGTTGAAGTCTTTGATTTCTTTTTATTCCTATCACGAGAAGGCTCATAATACAACCCTTTTTGACACTAAACATAAAAGATTTGTTTTCCTTTGGATGATTTAGTAGATGACCTTGAAACCTTAGCAGATTTAACACTTGAGGTCTTGGTTTCTCTAATTAAGCCCGATGACTTTTTATATGATTTTTTAGAGGCTTTTCTCTTTGAAAAACTAGGGCTTACACTAGGGTCTCAGTTTCCTTTAGAACCTTCTTTGGATGTGCCAAGAAGGGTTTCTTTGTCAGAACAAGAGTTTTCACTAGGAGAGTTATCTAAAGATTCATCCGAGGAGGTTTCATTTTCTGAGGATTTTGACTCAGTATCATCATTTATATTGAAAAATGAATCCCAATCACCCGAGGGAGAAATCCTTTTTAATGTGTGGATGATCAACAACCAAACTAACCCACGGTGAGCTTACAATTTGTTTTTACCTTTTTGAACAACCTTACTCATACGTTGTAGAGAGCAATATAGAAAATAGGGTGCATTGACTAACTGGTTTTTCCTCAAATGCAAATAACTGAAAACACTGAACGAACACGTACATACCTCCCTTCAAAGGTGATGTATTGAATTATGAAATTTGTCACCTCTCTCCAAATCCATGGTAATGAAGCTAATTTAGTACCCTGACCATGAACCATCTCAATAGATTCTCCTCTTTTCAGAAACTTCTTTCACATAGGTTGTAGGTCCACAATCTTGTTTTTGTTGCTTGGGAATTATTTCTCACCAGTCATTGGTAACCCAATTATATCCACTATAACCTCAACAATTACATGTAATTGCACACCCTAAACAAAAAATTGTTTTCCATCAAAACTCAATGTGAATTCCTAGGCAACTTGCTTATCAAACCCCCTTAATTTCTTAAAATAAACATCCCATTGTGCTTGTTTGAATACCTCATAAACCTCCTTATTTCTATGAGCCCTTAATTCCTCCATGGAAGTAGGTTTATGATGGGGACATTAGTCTTTAGCCATGGTATGGTTTTACTAGGAAGTTGTAACAGTAATAGAGTGGAGAAGGGTTTAACTGTAACAATTAACTGTAACAAAACCAAAATGGTTACCCGTAGGATAAAAATTGCTTACTAGAATTAGTGAAATGACATTTAAAAATTAGTAATAATGTCAGTTAGGGATGGAGTTATGGCGAAGAGTGTAGAATTACAATGGGTACGGTGAAGGTGGAGTACTGAGTTGTCATGATGAAAGGAAATGATAGATAATATGAATAAAATGGTAAGGAAAATGGTATGGTGACATTCCCTCCCCCCCAACTTAATTATGAATCATTCATAGGTCATATCATTATTAGTCATAAGAAATAAGAATATTTAATAAATGTAAAATAAAATAAAAACTTTTGAAAATACCAATACCAATACCGCTCGCGGGTCATGTCACCAATAAGCATGGAGTACAGAAGCTGAGGTGGCCACATAAATTGCATGGAAGACATCTAAATCAACACTTGAAAATATGGTAGTGCATCAAGTGGGTAATGCAAAGACCATGTGAGAGGATGAAGCACGACCAACAACATTTAAGAATGCCAATGTGGACAGTTGGTGTGTACTACTAACGGGAGAAGAAATGATAGCTAGTCATAATGTGGAAATGTGGAGAAGTATAGGTGGCAATCAAAGGGATGATGGTGGTGCAAAAAATGATGGGGACAAGAACAAGCAGAAAGTTCCTATCCACAAGATGACAGTAGCCACTGCAAAGGAAGCACGATCAAAATCATAGAATTTGGAACAAACATGTAGGTCCTAGCCATAGGATGCCAAGAAAGAGTTCCTAATACAACTGGTGAAGCATAAAGGAATAGGAAGCTAAAGCTATGGTGGAGGGTTGTTGCTAACAAGAACATCAGGATGGAAATTCATCTTTGGATTTTATAATTGAAGAAGCAATCTTGTCGCATCATAGAATAGGTAGTGACAGGAACAAAAATGATAGGAATCGTGCTCCTTGTATTTTTGTTTTTGTTTTCATGATGATAGACTACAAACATACCAATTTTCACCCTATCACTGTGTAGAGACACCGAAAAACTGGTTTTCACCTCTAAGATTATTTAGCAGTTAGTATCCACTAGAATCCAGTTTTCAAAATACTAACTAGCCAACAATGCCTGAAGGTTTTCATTGTTGTATTTTTTATTGCTTTTTTTTTACAACTTATTTTAGAGAGGTGACAGGAACAAGAGTGAGTTCCTTTGTCACAATACAAAAAAATGTTTCTTTTGAAAGGGGACATTTGTATAGCTTCAAATGGTGCTCGTTAACAATGAGAGCCATACATTCTGAATCCACAATGCATAACTTAACATCACCATTATCACAAACAGTCTTGATCTCATAGGGACCAGGCCATCAAGTATGGAATTTTCCTTTGAATTCCTAGAACCGAGAGTCATAGAGTAATGCCCAGCCACTAGGTTGAAATGTTCACTAACGAATAAAGTGATCATGCCATTGTGTTCACTATTGTTGTACCATCTCCACATGAAAAAGTGCTTGTTGACGCATTTCATCCAAATAATGGAGTTGATTGATTCTGTAGACATCCAAATTTGACCACTCCCACATGGTCAAATCCATCTCCTTTATCCGTCTATTTTTCCAATATTAATTAAATGATTTATTTAGTTAATATTTCACTTTTTCCTAAGTTTCCTAAGGTATTAATTTAATAATTAATACTTTACCTTCCATCCCTTCCTCTCTAAATTAAATAAATGCATCAATTTATTTAATTTAGTCATTTAACCTTTTTGAATTTAAATCAATTTTAAATTCCCTCTTTTCTCTCTCCTTTTCACATCCTCCATAATCCTCCTCAAATTTGGATTAGCTTAATTAATCCATGATTAGGATGTGCACACCCTTAATTAGGATTAATGTCACATCCTCCATATTTGGCCACTTGCCTCTAAACCCTCATTAATCTTCCTAATCACCTATTTGCACAACCTTAATCTAATCACATGCCATATTTGGTATGTCCTCCAAGTCAACCTTTCATAAGTTCTTTCCCTTTTAGGCCTTGACCTCTTCCCCATGTGAATTAAAAATTCACATTTATTCATTCAATGCATTTCTCTTCCCCATGTAAGTTGTTCAGAAATTCTAAATTCTCTCACTGGTCACATCAGTCACATGGGACAAGGACCTCCTTTATGAGGACCTTGTCTTATCCTCAAGGTACTCCCCAATCATGTGAATTTAAAATTCACATTTATTCTCCCAACAACTTCTCTCATCCCCATGATGATAAGAGAGGACTTTCTAAAATTCCTTACTTGTCACCATCATCCTCATATGGGGACAAGAACTTCATTTTTGAGGAAATGTCCCCTAATCCCAAGGTACTTGTAAGTACCTCCACCTCACATGTTTTTTTTCCACATCACCTATCCTTTTGACACCTCATTTTCCACATGGAAAGATGTGAGGGCTTGTGAGTCCTCAACTCACCACAACCCTTCATCATTCCCATGTTGGAAAAATCCTGACCATTGAATCCTCTAGAGACTCTTCCTTTAAAATGGAAGATTGTCTCATTTTCATTCATAAGACACATATCACATTCAAGCAATCTAGCATTCTAGTCTCAAGCTCAAGCATTTTTCACTTGCATCCACCATTGTTGAATCTTCAAGCTCATTTGTATCCATTTTTCTCATCTTATCACATACCCACTTGCATCATTTGAATCCTCATTGCATCCTCATCATTTTGCTTCCATTTTCATCATAGTTTCCATCAAGGAGCACACATCAAATCTTCAACAAAGGGCCAACCAAAAGAATCACTTGGACAAGGTATAATTTGTTGTTTATCTTTATTTTGTTCAAGTCAACTTAGGCTAATCTTGAGGTGGTGTTGTGTTATTTCTCCTTTGCATTTATTCATTGTTTTGCATCTTTTAGGTTTAGAAATAACGTTGCATCACATTTTTGGAATGCCTAGTGGGACCCACAAACGGGTCTGTTATTTTCATGTTCTCTGTTGTTTGAAATTTTGCAGGTTTAGGTGACACAAAGGAAACTATGTAACTGATAGGGGTGACTTTGCCCTCAACAGGGGTGACCTTTCACTAACAAGGGTGACCTTTCCCTAACAGGGGTGACCTTGCCCTCAACAAGGGAGACCTTTCCCTAAGACAGGTGACCATGCCCTAAGACAGGCAACCGTGCCCTAAGATAGGTGACCCTAACCTAGAATAGGTGACCTTGCCCTCAACAGGGGTGACCCCACCGTCAACAGGGGAAATTCTACCCTAGATAGACACATCTCTGAGGTAAAAACAATGACTTAAACTTCATTTCCAAGGTTCATTTCTTGTTGTTTCTTAATACTGACCCTCTAACCTATTTTGTTGGTGAATGTGCTTGTTTAAATAATGTTTGTGCATTTTTTTCATGGCTTTCCAAGACTGGAGGTTAAACTTCTAACATATTTTCTATAGGATGAGTAGGCCAAGAACATTAGTTAGCTTGTTTTTTTGTCGTTTTCATACTAGTTAGGCACATAGATCTAATTAGGGGGAGTCAAAATAATTGTTTGTTGTACTTTTCAAGTGGGATATTAACGTATCCAATCCCCTTGTGCCATTTGGTGATCTTGGGTGAAGAGAAATCATAGCTCACTTAGTCCTTTGTGTTACCTAGGAGGCACTAGATCATTCAAGCTTTCCCCTTGTACTTCGTGTGAGCCAGGGGACTAGCCAAAAATGTTTAGTCTTCTCTTTTTAGTGGGACTGCTTGGGGATTTCATCACCCCAAGGGATGATCCCAACCATGTGTACCGATGGGGTATATAAAGGGGGGAGAGCCAAAGTTGTATCCCAATCTAGTCACGTTGTGTCTAGTGGAGCGTCGAAACTAGGGTGATACCTAGATAAGATGTGAAAAGTTGGTCCAAGTTTTCAGTACCTCACTGGGGTTCTGACTTATGCCTATGATGGGCTAGTGTTCATGGTTGTGCCTCATGTACCATGTGTATATTGAGGACTCCCTAGATTGCCTTGTTTAGCCTAGTTAGAGGACTGTGTTATCCATACCCATCTTACTAATCTTAGGATTGTGCTGCTTGAGCTATCTTTTCTGTGCAAAACTAGTGAATTTATGCTTAGTCAATTCAGCCTTACCTTCGACTTGTTGTTCGTTGTGTTTTCGGTCCTTTTCCATAACCATTTTCATCCAAGTTAAGTCTAGGTCTGCTGACAGGGGAAGCCTTGCCCTCAACAGGGGCGGCCTTTCCCTAGTAGGGGCGACCTTTCCCTCAACAAAGGTGACCCTGCCCTAAACAGGGGTGATTCTGCTCTTTGTCTGAGTCACTGTCAGTCAAACAACTCATCAAATTCGCCTGTTTCACCAAGAGGGGCGATTCTTCCTTAACTTGGGTGACCTTGCCCTTGACTTGGGTGACCTTAACTTGGGCGACCTTGCCCTTGGTCACCCTTGACTTGGGTGGCCTTGCCTTGTTTTCTTGTTCTAAGTGTTTGTTTCCCCATTCTGAACATCCGTTTCCCCATTCCAAGAATCTGTTTGCCCAGTTTGATCATTCGTTTTCCCATTTTGAGCATCCGTTTCCCTGTTCTGAGCATCTTTTTCCCCATTCCAAGCATTTGTTTCCCCATTCTGAGCATCTGTTTGCCCATTTTGATCATCTATTTCCCCATTTCAAGCATCTGTTTCCTCGTTCTGATCATTTGTTTCCTCGTTTCGAGTGTCCATTTCCCCATTCCAATTATCATTTTCCTGTTCAGATAATCTGTTTGCCCCTTTTCTGATTTAGACAAGTCCAAAACCTAAGTTGGGTGACCTTTCCCTTAACTTGGGTGACCTTTCCCTTGAGTTGGGTGACCTTTCCCTCAAGACAAGCGACCTTTCCCTTAACTTGGGTGATCTTTCCCTTGAGTTGGGCGACCTTGCCCTTGAGTTGGGCGACCTTGCCCTTAACTTGGGTGACCTTGCACTTGACTTGGGTGACCTTGCCCTTGACTTGGGCAACCTTGCACTTGACTTGGGAGACTTTTCCCTTGACTTGGGTGACCCTGCACTTGGGTTGGGCGACATTGGCCTTGAGTTGGGTGACCTTTCCCTTGACTTGGGTGACCTTGCACCCTAGTTGGGCGACCTTGCCACTCAAATAGGCAAATTTTCCCAAAAGCAGAAATTCATCCATCTTCTTGTCATTGTCATTTCCTTCTGAAAGTCATCATTTCTTCAACCAAATCACATAGGTGCTTCTTAGAACATCATTAGATTCTATATCCATCATCAAATCATCCATCCCAATCACCTCGACTTCGTTTTAGGGGTTTTGATTTTGATGCAAAAACTTCTGGAGGCCATAACTTTTGACTCGAGTGTCTATTTGGTCTAAAATTTAATAGGTGGTTGTGTTATGAGGTGACATGTGGATTCCCAACTGACCCTCAGTCAATTGGCCCCTATTTTGGCACATTTTTGGGGCTTGAAACTTTCATCTTGACCCTCAAAATCACAATTTAGTGTTTTTTTCCAATTTTTGAAAAATCATTTTTGTTAATAAATTAGAATGCATGTCTCAGATTTAGAATGTTAGTTGGAAATTCATCCTACCTTAGTTTTAGGAAGTTTTTGGAAAAAAATTGGACTCAAAGATATGCCTGTGTAGTTACCTAAAATGGAAAAAATTGACAATTTTTGAAAACTGCCAAATCTAGAAAAATCTGATTGTTAGCACCTTACGCCATCTAGTTAAACCCCTGAACTTGGTTTAAAATAAATCCCATCACATCCTCCAATCATCCTAATCTGAGCTTCAATCCAATCCTAATCGGAGCTTTAATCCAATCCCAATCTGAGCTTAACCTAAATCCCAATTTGAGCTTTAGTCCATCTACATCCAAGATCTTCTAATATTGAAACAAATCTTAAGATCCATTCCTCCATCTTCTTCCAATCCATCCTATTTATCCTTTCATCACCTTTTCTTTCCTTCTAATCATTCGTTCCCATATTTTCAATCCCTATCCCTCTAATCTAACATCATGAATCCTTATCCTTCATCAATACAATAAAAAATAGTAGTCAAGGGGAATCCTAATTATGTTGACGAGGATAATGAGAGTCTTGTTGATCAAGAAGTATACGAAATAGATCCCTTTGATGCTATCATTTCTAGTAAGCTTTCCCCAACCCCTTTCCAAAATCCAATCACCCCTCCAAGCTATCCCATCACATCTTCACCCACACCTACTAGCAATCCTTATGCTACCTTTAACAAGGGATATCCGTTATCTTCCCTACCCATATCTTCATCATATCCTTCATCTACATCTTTCTCTTATCCCAATCTACCATCCCAATCTTCTCATCCTAATCTACCATCCCGATACTCCTATTACAATCCCCCATCCATGTCCCCCTACCCTAATCCTCCTTACTAGTCTGCCCATCCTAATCCTACATTCACATCTTCTTATCTTAATCCTACATCCCCATCAACCTATCCTAATCCAACATCCACATCTTCCTATCCTAATACACCATCTACGTCAACCTATCCTAATCAGACATCCCAATCTTTCTGTCATAATCAATTATCCCAATACCTCTACTACAATCCACCACCCACATCTTCTTATCCTAATCCACCACCTGCATCCTCTTGTCCCAATTCACCATCCATGTCTTCCTATCCTAATCCACCATCCCGATCTTCCCAACCAAATCGTCCTTCCCAATACCCTTACTACAATCCACCAACTACATCCTCTTGTTCTAATCCACCATCCATATCCTCCAATGTCACTCCATCTTCCACTCCACCATGTCCTAATCCTCCATCTACTCCCAATCCTACATCTAATCTCATTCCCCCATTTAATCCTAGTCCAACAATCATCCATAATCCTAATCCTCCACTAATCCCTAATCCTTCATCTATCCCCATCACCCCAGCTAAGCCTAGAATATGCATGATTCTCACTCCAGAAGTTCTCCAAGGACTTATGACAAAGAATACATCCCTAACTCCACATCTTGAAGTCGTGAAACCATGCTTCCCCACTCCCCCATGTATAGTCACTAGTGATGAGACCCTTCTCCATCCCACACCTATCATTACTGTTCCCACCCTTAGCACCACCCAAACCACTAAAATCATCAAACCCACCAAATCCAATGAACCCTCATCTCCTACCCCAAGAGTCATCAAACCCATCGAAGATAACCAAACCCAATCGCCATCTTCTACTCCTAGATCCACCCAATCCATCACAGACACCCAAATCCAATCCACTCCTCCTACTCCTAGATCCACCAAATCCATCGAAGACACGCAAATCTAATCCACTCCTCCCACTCCTAGTAGCACCTAAATCCATTCCCATGAACCTCATAAATCCTCCTTCCTTCCATCTCCCCCACTTGAAGAGTCCCTCCAACACTCCATCACCATGCCACCCACACAAGATGAGTCATGCCAAGAGCTTGATCCAAAGCATACAAGAAGTTCGTTGTGCTACAAAGTGTCCTCCACAAGGCTTAGAATGGCAAGTGTGGAGTATGTCAAAGAAATACTCCTCTACAAAACATTGACGCATAACATTATCAATCCTAGTATGAAAAAGTAAACCATTAATCCAACTATATTGTCCACAAAGTCCTACAAGCTTTTGTCGGTCTCTTGGAGAAAAGTGGGGTGGAAATCTGCATGTGACAATATAATTAGCAATATCAGTAAACCATGGGATTTACCGAAATGGAAAAAATATGTTCATCTCGGAAATCGTCATCCACAAGGATTGGTTCATTATCACACTCCAATTTAGATAGAAATTCAGCAACTACATTTTCACACCCTGGTTTGTCAAGAATAGTGATATCAAATTCCTGCAACAAGAGCAACCACCAAATCACTCATCCTATGACCACTAACTTATTCATGAAGAATATTATAGAAGAATGATCTATATGTACAAAGGCTTTATACCCAGTTATATAATGGAAAAATTTGTTTACCACATAGACTACAACCAAAAATTTGTTTTTAGTTATAATGTAATTTACCTCTGCATCAGTAAAATTCTTACTAATATAATAAATGGAATAAAAGAGAGAATCTTCCTTTTGTCCAAGTACCGCTCCCATGGAATTATTTGAAGCATCAATATGGATGTGGAATGGAAATTCCCAATTGGATCCTCATAAAACTAGTGTAGTTATAAGCTTCTCCTTAATTTCTTCAAAAGCTTGCTAGCATTCTCGTGTCCATGAAAAATCAACATATTTACCTAGCAAAAGGAAAATAGGTGAGGCAATTTTACTGAAATTTTGAATAAATCTTCTATAATATCCAACATGACCCAAAAAACTACGAACATCTTTCTGAGAAGTAGGCACAAGTAAGTCTTGAATTATCTTTACCTTTTTGGGATCTACCTCAATTCCTTTTGTAGAAATATAATGTCCTAAGACAATACCTTCAATCATTAAGATGTGACATTTTTCATGACTCAAAGAAAGATTAGTATCAATGCATCTTTTAAGAACCCTTTCTAGATTTTCCTTTGCTTCCTCATACATGCCTCCATAAATAGTAAAATCATCCATGTACACTTCTGCACAATCATGAATCAAATCTGCAAAAATACTTAAGACAGTCTGATGGAAGATAGCAAAAGCATTACATAACCCAAAAGGTAAGAAATTATAAGAAAATTTACCCTACGGGAAAGTAAAAATGGTCTTTTCTTGGTCCTCTAGGGCTATACAAATTTGATTGTAACCATTGAATCCATCAAGGAAGGAAAACAATTTCTTTCTAGCAAGGGTATCTAGGACTTGATCAATAAAGGGTAGTGGAAAATGGTCTTTCTTGGTAGCCTTATTAAGGGCTCTATAGTCTATGCATATTCACCACTTCCCATTCTTTTTGGGAAGTATCACAAGGGGTGAAACCCATTGGCTATTGAAGATAGGATAGATGAATCCTATGTTGAGTAACTTTTGTAGTTCATCTTTAACAATTTCTCGTAGGATAGGGTTCAATCTCCATTGTGGTTGTCTTACAGGTCTACTTCCCTCCTATATATATATATGATGTGTGCAAGTATCAGGGTGTATACCTCTCATATCCTGGTAATCCCAAGCAAAGGCATCTTTATGGGAACACAACATAGCAATGGGATCTTATAACTGTGAGGGGCTCAAGTTGGGATTTATATTAAGCACTTTTCTAGATAAAACTTCCATAGCCTGAGATTGGACATGAATATTTACAACAAGCAATTGGAAAGTAGATGAGGATGGATCATAATTCTCAGATACTAAGAATGGACTATATATACAAGTGTGTGGTAATCACTGATGCAAAGTAATGAAATGTTGAATAGCTTTTGTATTACTAACTAATGGAAAATTCCCAAATGGGAAATTGCCACTATACCTAAAGGAAAAATCATTCTTTCTAAAACATTATTAAACAAATAGTGATTTTGCAAAAAATTATTAAGAACATTGTCTTCTGAAGTTTCCTCAAATTCTCTACTTTGATCAATTGTCAAAATAGGCAAAGATTCATCTAAATCACTATTGATCCACAATGGATCATCTATTTCCAATAAAGGCTATGCTGGAGGGTACAACATCAGTTGATTCATTTTTTCTCCATTTGAAATCACCATATTACCAGACCTCCAATTAATAAAAGTATTAGTTTCGACTAGCCAAGGTCTGCCTAAAATTAAGGGGTATCCCCCTAGCTTAATCTTTGGTTGTAAAATCATAAAATTTGTGGGATATTACCAAGAATCAACAAAAATAATAATGTCTTCAATCATACCTTCTAGCTTTACAAGGGAACGATCCACCATTTGTAAGACCGTTGGAGTAGGTCTCAGTCCTTGAAGGGCTAGTTTCTCCTTAGTCTCATTTGTCATTACATTTATGGCTACTCTTAAATCCACAAGTGTATTTGGGATGACTATATTTCCAATACATACCTTTATCATTGGGCTCCTAGGATCCACATACTTATAAGGAACATAAATATTTCCCAACATCAAATCTACAAGTTGTCCAATAACTTGGACTGTCTTGAGGTCTTTTTTCTTCTATTGTTTTCTCCCACATCGTTCTTTAACTGCTCTCACATAAACTGGAACATCTCAAATGGCCTGCAAAAGAGGGATTTTAATGTTAACATTTCTTAATTCCTTCATGAAATCAAAACTTGATTGAGATGTTTCTTGTTGTTTTGGTTGTTCTTGAAGTCTATCAAGAAATGGGAGCCTTGGTTGTTCTTCTTTTGGAGAATCTTCTACCTTTGTGATAGTTGGTCCTTGAAGATTCTTTCCTGATCTTAGTTGTACAACATCAATTTCTAGTGTATTGACATGATAGGTTGGGTATCCTACCATCCCATTTTTGTAAACCAGTTGAGCCACCTTATTATTCAGATTGGGTGATGGTTGTGTAGGCTTAGGTGTTTCTTTTGGTAGTTGGGTTGAACTAGATGGTTGATTAGATGATGATGGAACAGGTGGTAAGAACTATTGTGATTGTTGATAAGGATTTATTATTGACAGTGGTGGATATGGAGGGTATGATTGATATTGTGGGTATGTTGGTGAGGGCACTTTCCATGCTTGCCATGATTATGGAGCATGTGGGTATTGTTGTGTCCACTGGGAATAGTGTGGAGGTTGTTGCCAACCTCCAAGCCATCTAGGTTGATTTGGAAAAGGAGTTTGCTGATAAGGATAAGGACTTGAATGTGATGTATGACAATCAATTGGGGGCATTCCTCATGGTTTCCAAGGCCTCCTTTGAGCCATAAAGTAAATAGGCTCTTCTGTGTATTCTACTTCAGTCATGTCTATAGGAAGGGGTCTTAGAATGGTGATCCTAATGGTATCTTCTAAAGAGGATATTTTTGTTTTGTTGTAGGGACACTCTTCACTACCATGCCTTTTATGACAAATAGGAAAAAAGACATCAAGGAATTTTTCAGCCTCCTCTTACTTATTTCATGTATATAAGGTATCGATTTTCTTACCCATGTGACTTAGTAGATTAGTCTTGAGGTCTTCAATAAATGTACCTAATTCTCTTTTTATGACACCTGAGGTCCCTCCAGAAGAGACATGCTTCTCGGTGTACCCTCATACTAAATGGATGGACCTTGAATAGTTCCTGCACACATCACATATATCATCAAACCTCAATTTAGAAATATCTCCTCCACCCATAAGATTCAAAATATCTAAAAATTCATCCCTAATCCCCCTAAGAAAGAGAATTTTTACGGTGTCATTGGTTAACCCTATTTTCCTAGTTCTTTGAAGACTAAATAGAAAATGCTCCAGATAATCTTCTAAGTTCTCTTCTTTGCGTTGTGTGATGCGGAATATCTTGTTTCAAATTTCCTTGGCCTTGCAACATTCTTGGTATTTTTTAGAGAACTTTGTCTTCATGTTGTCATAGATATGGATGGTTTCATGTCCTAGTCCCATAAACCATCACAATGTTGCATCCTTCAGAGTAGCCATAAAGAGTTTAAGTTTATGTGCATCATTTTGATAGTTGTAACTATGAAAAAATATCAAATTAAAAAAGAAACATATCAGGGTATTCCATAGAAAGACCTCAAAAAATAAGCAAGGCAGAGTGAGGTATGTTCTTCATGGGGGCATCCTTTTTTGGATGTGCAATGAGAAACTCAAAGGTAATAGGGTTTTTGTTGGCCAATGCTCTCTTATTATTGTTATTGTTGTTTTCCATGGTTCCAAATGCCCAAGGGGTGGAGAAAGATGTGAATGGCTTAAGGTCTCTTGGGTTCTTACCACTTTGGAGCTTGTAAGATTCTTGAAATATCTTAGCAACCTTTTTAAATGAATCTTCAAGAAACTCATGTTGGAAACTAGAAGGAGACTCAAAAGTGGACTCAATGACACATTTTTCAATATCAGGTTCAACTAGTTTCTTTTTGGATGGAACGTTCACAATTAATGGTTTTAATTCATTTTGTGGGTTTTCTTGTTGTGAACTACTTCCTATATCCTTCTTAACAAATCTCCCTTTACTATCTCTACTATGATTCATGCATCTATATGATTTATAATAGAGCAAACTAAAGTTAATTACCTAGTCGAGGTCGATAATCACACAAACTTTCTCCTTAGTGCACTGGTCCTAACTTAATTCACTAGACTAACATGCCTTTAACACTTCTCCCAGGAAATGGTGCCAAAATGTTTGGATAGAACTATGGATCAAAGTTGGGTAAAATTATCCTTGTAATTATTTCAAATGGGCTTAAGAAAATTGAATCAGGTTTTGGAAACTTTGTATTGATTTCCCCAGTTTGTTCCTAAATGTCAATCTAGGGATTGTAAGCTCATGAAAAGTGTTGTGGCTATATACTGAAGGGCTGAAAATAGTGAGCTAAGTGGGGATGAATGCAGCTAATTCACACAAGTATTTAATCAGAAATCTGGTTTAACCTTTCTGTTTCTATTTTGTGATAGCAATTGTACCAAGAACTATGATAGGAAGTGCAATGACAGAAATACAAAAACTTTATAGATTATGCACTAATAGTAATAAATTCTAGTTTGCACAAATCAGAGTTTTAATTCTCGCACTATGAATAAACACATCAACAGATAGCTAAAATAAATCAACTTTTAAACTAAATTGCAATTAACTGTGAATAACCAAATTTATGAAAAGAAAAGGAAATTCTTTAAAAATTAAATCACACACAGTTACCACACCAAAACTAATCTGGAAAATTCACTGAACAACTCAAGCAGTGGGCCCTACCTCCTTGGCCATCTGGTGATAGAATGTAAACTCTATTCTACTTTGAACTAATCATGCACACAAAACAATTTCTAGAATATATCATGATTCAAAAACAACAGTTTATTATTATATTAAAATCTATATTTCAAGTCGTTTGATTGCACATATTTATACTAAAAAAGAACCGATAAGGTTTGTTTGTTTCCTATGGCCAACAAACCAGATAAGTTCAACATAAAATAGATAATGGCCATTGGCCACAAACATATAACAAGTTTAACAATTGTTGTTTCAAAAATAGTTTATAAACTGGTTAAACTTAATAGCTTTAATATCTCCTTGCTTTTCTCCCATCCACATTCTCAATAGCTCTAACATCTCCCTTAATTATCTCCTGCCATTTCATCCAAAAAAAAATTAAGAATGCACAAACTCTGTAAGCATGGTGATCACCATGGGGAACTCACTCCATCTTCACTTAGAGCTCCTTCCAAAACTCATCAAATTTTACGAGTAAAAATGATAGAGATAAATCCCTTTTATAGAAGATGTAATTTTTGAATGACAGGCTGAGATTGAGAGATAATTAATTGACGATCATGATTAAAAGATGTGACATGCAATAGGTTTAGGGTTAAATTAGTGTAAGTGATAAAGCATGAATGGTGGAGATTAACTTAAATAGTAATTTAATCATTGGTGGAAATTAATTGAGACACAGAAGGATAAAGATTGCATGTAGAAGATAAGATTGACGAAGTGATCAACACATAAAGACTGTTCATTAGAGAAAATCAGATATTATCTCACCAGATAATTGAATGATCAAATTTTATCTAGACCTAAGTGATAAATGACTAATTAGGTAACAAAGAGATTATATAATTATAGAGGAATATGATACGGATAAATCCTTTTGAATTAAATGATTTCAATTCAACATTCAAGATTTTGGGATTAAATTAAATAAATAAAAATTTATTTAATATTAGAGAGAAAAGGTTAAGGAATAATTATATAATTAAAGAGATTATTTAACTATAGTTGAAAGTGTCATAGAAATTAATTAAATAATAGTTTATTTAATTTTAGAAAGAAGATAAATTTAATTAGCGACGTAATTAAATAAATAATAAATCGAGGAAGAATAAAGGTAAGAGTGATTTAATTAAATAATTAAAGTTATTTAATTAATAGAGGACATACGACTTTAGAAAATAATTAAATAATTAACATTATTTAATTATGAAAAATGAAGATGAAAGAATTATGAAGTTAAGGGTCATAGGCCTAGGACAATTTTTAGTGTCTACATTTTGTCCCTCTTTGATACAATGATCTTTATCACGCTGTGTCAAATAAAATCAATCAAAACATGCCCCAGTGACAACAGGATAGGGTTATGCCCCCTCAAAAGAATTTTTCAAAATTTTCAAAAAATTTAAAAATTGTTCTAAAAAGTCAATTTGATAGCTACAAAAGCGATGGCAAAGTAAATTTTGAATTTCGACAAATTTAGGGCAGCCAAAGTTGTGTTCAAACATGCAAAAGGGTGCGTCTAATTATAAACCCTTAGGTGAAAACCTTTTTTTTTTTTTGGGGGGGGGGGGGGTATAAATAGGAAATCAGCAATTCTAGGCTCATTTTGCACTTTTAGACCTTGAAAAATTGGAGCTCTGAGTGAATATGGAGCGAGTTCCCCATGGCGATCACCATGCTTATAGAGTTTGTACATTCAGATGGTTGAAGGGCATAGGAGAGCTGGTAAGGCTCTTTCAACCCACTTTGTCAATTTTTATTGTCACGCATTTCTAGGTAGGATAAAATTTCAACAGTTAGTTGTGTCACTCCGTGATAGCCACAAATGCTATCACGTTCAATGCATCTGACTACAAAATGACGTAATTGAATTAGACATGCTAGGGTAGATTAGGGTTCTGAATTTCATGTGATGCAACTGGAACAGTGTAACACATTCGCGGTCTAGTTTCCACATTTTCCTTTGCGCAATGCAACAGACATTGGTTGTGCGCAACTGATTAGGACTTAGCCACAATTGCTCTAGAATGATGCAATTGTAATGTTAAGCCACATTTGATTTGGGGGTTCGACGCATTTGATCTCATGCAATGTATTTGAATTTAAGTGATGCAATTGACTGTTGACTAAGTTGTCCTAGGTTAAGCTTGACTTGTTTTAATGACATGTGCAAAATAGACTGACACAATGATTCTCATGTTGGTCATAGCTTCAACTAGATCCAATTTATACCCAAGAGTCATGATCGCTAGGGACCTATCATTTGTGAGATCAGTTGACTAGCGGTGAGAGGTGTAGGTTATGGCATCTTGGTTTGTATCATGTGGCATTCATGCCCATCATTAGGGAAAACAGGGGTATGCTAACTGCACTTGTTGAGCAGTGGAACTCAGAGACATGTTCCTTTCATCTTCCTATAGGAGAGGCGACCATCACTTTGGAGGATTTCTATAGGATCATACATCTACCAATCTAGGGAGAGAGAGTTAGCTATGATCCTGCCCGAGGATATTAGGCATTAACTACCTATTATGTATATGATGATATAGCATAGCTGGGTATTGATCGATACGAGATCAGATGGTTGACACTAGCTGCTTGGTATGGGTGATTCGACTGTGTTCTATGCACTGCAATAGTCGGGATGGTGATCCCAAATCGTCAAGGATATGGATTTCTTGTTAGATGGGGATAGATGCTTGTTGGTATGTTGGCTAGTGAGTCATTGTATGCATGGGGGCCACGTTTATTGGTGATGGTTTATTTTTAGCTACATGACATAGTATATCGACGAGGATAGTT
>VDFB02193867.1:150756898-150860253 GCA_007258455.2 Sequoia sempervirens
AAATATTAGTTTTCTATTTAGTTTAGTTTTTTTAATTTTGGAGCTAAATTTTGTTGACTGGGCTTTTGTGTAGGTTTGAATGTTCAAGACTTGAAAAAATAACATAAGCTCACATTTGTTGAAGATCAGTGACCCAAACTACTAATTAGTGTGTTGCAAGTTCGATTGTTAGAGAATCTATCTTGAAACATCGTGTCTTCTTTTTTGTAGATTAGATCACATTTAGCTTAGTTGGTCTAAAAAGAACTTGAGTGTTTGCTTTGACATCATAAGCAAGGTTAAAATTAACAAGTGTTTGTCATGTCTTGTAGTTTGCATTTTTGTCATTGAATGTGTATACTATTCTCTCACACCACTTGGCGATCTTGAGAATCAAAAGCATTCCTTTGACATTTTGTATAACTATCCACACATTTTGATTTGTATTTAAAATGAACACCATGCGAGTGTGAGGAAAAGGCATTGTGTATTCTCTCCTTGCACCTTGTGTGATCTAGGAGATAAAAAAACAACATACTTCCTTGATTTTGTTTACCCTTTAGAGGGCCTGCCTCGAAAGAGGGAACGACCCAAGCAACACCGTTTTCAGTCTGCTATATAAATTATCGTGATCATTGGGAAAGTCTTCGATCACTTGGTGAGGATGTCCTATGTAGACAAGTGCCACCCCTAGTGTCTATGTGACACATCAAAATCCTTTCTCAAGAAGGGACTAGGAGGCCTCTTAATTGAGCTAATCTTTCCTTGCTCATAGGCACTAGTATTTCCCCAAAACATAGAATAAGAACCTTTGTTTTAGTGGAAAAAATCCTTTTTTACTTGATAGCATAGGAACGATCATTCTGACGTTGCCCTATGTCTTCACTATTCATGTGTAGAGGCATAAATTCCTCTTTTAGAAATGAGACTTGGTGTGCCCGTGCCGTGTAAGGGGGAGCCAGTGTCACCAAGTCTCTAGCTGTCTGCCTTGTTTAAATGGCTGCATAAATCTAAGTGGGGATCTAGTAGGTAGTATCTCTTCCTATCCTATGTTGTGCAAAGTGTTTCAAAGTGTGTGTCATTTCACATCAAGATCAAACTCAAGACATTATGTTTTATGTGTCTGTGTTCAAAGAAAACAAGCAAACAAACACCACACCCAAAACTGACAACATTTCGACTTTGAAATAAACTAGGCCTACATATCCAAAATAAGCTTGACATTTAAATATGTTTAGACCAAGGACTTGCTTACCTCATCTCTACTATTATCCATTCATCCATCACCTCATCCTTTTGCATTAGACATTCCCCATAGGTCATCCCTTTGGCTTGCATAAACCTCTTGATTAGAAAGTCCATCAAACCTAGACTAGACCATAACTTCAAATTTGTATTCTCTTGACCTTATCTTTTAGAAAGAAATCAGCCTAGTCCTTCATCATTTAGGTTGGTTCCTTAGCTCATCAGTCCAGTTTGAGACCACCTTGTCAACATATCCTATCAGTCTTTGCTATACCCAAGGTTATTGATAATTAGATTAGTTGTTATACCTGTCTTAGTTTGTTTAGCAACCGTATCTTACATTTACTAGAGGTTTTAGCCTTCTTACTAGATCATAGGAGTCCATCCCTTCATCCCATATCTTGCATACCCTAGTCATATACATACTTCTGATTTTCATCATTGTGACCTTACCTTATTCACACCTTGACTATTGTCACCTTGACCCTTAATCGCGGTATCATTATTAGGCATCCTTATTCCCAAAAAATACAAAAGCATAGCTTAGGTTGCATACCTTAGACTTAAGTCACCCTCTTTGCATTGGCATACCTTGGGCATCATACCATAGATTTTGAACCATAGGGACACCGTGTCTTCAATTCACCTTGATATTTTTCTTAGTCAAGCTGAATACCAATTAATCCACAATGGTAAATGTCAACAAGCCATAGAACTTAGAAGACAATTCACTCATCCTCCGCACCAACCAAGCACAAACCATAGTCAACCACACATCTATCCCTCTTACCAACAACTGATCATAAACTCTAGTCCTCCATCCATCTACCCTCACTATCAAGAGTCCCTTAGCACAATCCATGCCATTAATCCATAAAAAATTCCCATTAGTCACCCTTATCCTAACCTTGACAAGGGAAATCAACTTTCCACTAATCCCTTCCAAGCCTCCACGTCTTATTCTATTCCATTATTCACTAATCCATTCCAATACACCACATCTTATCCTAGTCCATTATCCCTCAATGCATACCAAGACTCCACATCCTATCCTAACAAACCTTCCATCAATCCATTCCAAGCCACCAAACCTTATTCTAATCCATCAACCATTAGTCCATTGCCATCTACTACATCCCAATGAACCATACCATCCAATAAAAGCACATTCATTAATGATCTCCAAGGATGACTAGCAAAGGAACTTGCTTGAATCAAACGTGAAAATTAATCTAGGCAATCCAATCATATCTCTAGTCCTACAACATCCAACCATTTGTCACCATCTTGCCCTCCATTTTCTACCAATTCCAAAGATGAGCTTGCTATTGAAACTAAATCATTGTCTGTTAATGAAAATACTACCATTACACAAGATCAAATCCCATTGCCTAAACCTTTGGATATATTTCAAGAGCATAGATCAAAGCATGATGAAATGAACTCCATGACAAATCAAGATTAAATTAGCCAAAAAAACCTTTCTAGTTTATTATAATAACAATCTAATCCTCACTCAAGGTATTACTCCTTTCCATGACATTGATGACTCAACTACCTTCATTATGGCAAATGAGACACTTTCCTCCATGGGACACATCGATGATCTTCCTCTAGAACAAGAGTTTTCTACTCTAGACATATTTACAAATGATCAAGCTATAGCTGAATTCATTGGACTTTATGATAATGACTGTAAGGAAGGTTTCTACATCGACTTAGAAGCACCAATATCTTTTGAAGAACTATCAAAATCCAATGTTTCACAAAATTAGACTAAAGATATCAATCATAAATATATGCAACATGTCAATGAAGCTAATACACCCTATTAGCTAGGATCATCTACTTTTATCAAATCAAGCTTTCTCGTAGAGGAGAAGATTCCAAGTAACACTGTCCACATACACAATGAAGGGGTAGCATCTTGTTTAAAAAAAAAAATACCCCATCACAAATAGAATCTGTTAGAGCATGCAGTATCAAGGAAAAGGACTAGGCCTACACAAGCAAGGAATTATAGAAATGGTACAATTTCAAAAAATTCTAGACATCAGGGTCTTATCTATTCCTCAATTAACAAATCTAATGATGTTAGTTGTACCTTCTCGATATTGGGGGAAACTTTATTTGATACAAACATCAAAATGGGGACCATGATTAGTTGTTACCATAAGGTTGTTGTCAACACTCCTCCCATCCACACTACAAACCATCATTCTCGATTCTTTTGGAACCAATAAAAAGGAAATTATTACAAATCAAAAGTTTAAAGTAAAAAATCAAAGGTCGTTTTGAATCAAACAAAAATCCAAGTGGAAAAATGAAGTTAAAATGGATCCCAAATAAAAATGGATAGAGCAAAGAAAATATTCCAAATCCAAAAGTGAATCAAAATGTGAAGCCACAAGAAAAGAGGACATGCATATAATAAATGTCTACCTCCTTCAAAATGGTCATCAAGCAAGGCATATAAAAGTGTTGGTTCCAAACACTATTCCAATCAAAATTCTAAACTCCACCATCCAACATCCCAAGTTTGGAAAATAAAAAGTGATTCATCCAAATGTCCAAACAAGCCTTCCAAATCTACCATCATCCATCATTCCAAAAATCATACCTCATGAATCCATCACATCTTGACAACTCTTTATTGTAAGGACTCTCATGGCACTCTATCGTGATGCACATATTCTGATAAGGCCAACTCTAGTATCAATAAGGATCACGATGAAATCAATCGGTTGTATGCAAGCGCTATGATCTTGGCAAGACAAATAATTTGTAAAGGTCACCATTGACATATCCTGACACTAGTGTCTACATCAACAACATCAAAGGATTCTAAACACTTAGTGATCGTCTAAAAATACAAAAAAAGATAGAAAAATTAAAAAACCGTTACCTTGATGAAAACCTGGAAAACATGTGTCTTGGTGACACAAAAAAAAATCAAAAATTCAAAAAAATAGTAAAGAGAAATTTTTTGTCCAATAGTGAAAACCATTTTTATGGCGCTTTAGATAGGTACCATGATGAAAACTTGGCAAACAGGAGTCATGTGTAAAAGAAATCATCTATGTGGACCATTACACTTGGGGACAAGTTGTCTCATCTCCCATACCCTTCGCATGACATTTCTTATGACATTTTCATCTATCCATCTAAGCCCTATCATTTCCATCCATTTTCCCACCTACTTTGATCTTGATAACGAGTGGGGTAAAAACATAAATCATGTTTTAGGAAAAATCTTGACATGTCTATCCTTTGGTCATACACTATCCATGAAATATCATGTCATAACCTTCATAGCATTTTCCAAACCCATACCTTAGAGAAAAGAAATTATTCCTATGCGGCATAGTCCTTGGAGATTATTTGCTAATTCTACCATCTAATAATCCTCATGTCTCTTATATTTTACCAAAACCAATCCATTATCCTTTCATACCTATTGTTGGACTTGGTTTTCCCTTTTCATTGGTTTAAAGATTCTAATCCATTTATCCAACATCCTAAAAAGAAGTCATTCCAAATGCAACTAACCTAGTCCATATAATCTTGCTATGCATCCTAGTGCATTATCCAAAACATTCCTTGGCCTTATTTCTAGCCTTGATGTAAACCTTGATCCTTTAGTCACATTATCATCATCCTCATGTTGTTTCAGGATGTGTCCTTCCCAAGTCAACATCATCATCATCATCATCATCATCATCATCATCACCTATGAATTGGTATTCAACTTGACTGGGGCAAGATCATGTTTATCCTTGGATTCTTGTGCATGCTTGCTCGCTTGCTTGTAGGCATCTTTCACATGCATTTTTCATAGTGTATCATCCATAATAAAGATTTTTCATCCTTCTCATAGTTGACATTTCACGTCCTTTCTCCTCCATCTTCCGTCCATAATAAACCCTTGCCCCATCCCATCCCCATTGGTTAGTCTTATACCTGATTGGGGTAATTTCCTAATACTTGGCTTTATTGGATTCTAAATTTGTTATTGGAGGTCAAAACTTCAAAATCCAAAAAAATAAAAACATTCAAAAAACACAAAAAAATCAAAACATTCAAAAAAGACAAAAAATCAAAACATTCAAAAAGACAAAAAATCAAAACATTTGAAAAAGAACAAAAAAATCATAAACCTCAAAAAGAAAAAAAATATATAAAACTTCAAAATCCAAAAAAAAAAACAAAATGTGTCAAAACACAAAAAAAATAGATATCTTTCAACAATCACCAAAACAAAGTCAAAGTCAGTCATGTCAGTGTTTGTCATTGTCAAACTATGAGGCCTCTATGTATTGCTATGTAGGCAAGGCCATCTGTCGATGAGCCCCCAATGCCCCCTAGGTCAGTCTTTTAGGGTTCGTTGAGTCAGTCAAAATAAATGGGACATTGTCAACTCAAATGCAACATCATCATTTGAACTTCAAAAAAAAATCCTAAATCAACAAGACAAGCAAGCCAACAGCCTTCAAGTCAAATCAGTCATTTGTCAAATCAACCAAACTAGTCAAATCGATCAAAACCAATGGTCTTATATAGGATGTGTCCTTCCTAAAACCAGACCTTGTCACTATCACACTTTGTCATTTTCCTTATATAGCTAGTTACATGATCAAAACTAGACTAGACGTCTTATACGATATGTTTCTTCTCTCGAAACTAGGCCTTATCAAAACAATCAACCCATCACTCACTTAGTCACTTAACACATTGGTAAACACTTATTGGTAAATAATTTGAATGGATTTTGACCTTGTTGGTCTATTTTGTCTTATCTTTTGGATTTTCTTCAGTCATGTTACTAGACACTTTGAGGATGTCCCATGAAGGATTTAGAGGAGCAATGATGTCTCATGACTCGTCTTGTATTTGATTGTTGTTTGCGGTTTTTCTTGACAAAAAGACTGGTGCAACATGACCCTTAGTATGAGTTAGGACATTCCTTGCCTGTGACTATCTATTTTATAGATGGAAGACCTTGCACACCTTGGTCTATGTCATACCATGGTGTTTGTTGTCCTTTGTCATATTTTTACCACCTAATGATGATTAAATGCAAAGCTTGGCATAGAAAAATATATATCTACAAATTATCTCAACTAGCACTATCTCAACATCCATGTCTTCTATGCTAGCATTTATCCCAACATAATCAATTAGGCCGGTCCTCCAATTTCCATGAATTCTCCAAAAATTTGTAACCCAACTTGACATTGTAACTGCCTCATTTGGAACCACACCAAATCACCTTGTCATCACTTCCATCAACGATAATATGTCTTCTTTGCAAAATGGATTGAAAAATGTTTTGTTGTTCTAAACTTAAGTTTAAATAGGTAACTGATTTCCACTCCCAAACCTCTTGAACATCAATCATTTTTCTTATCAAGAAATCTCTAACCTTCACACCCCACCTACCTTCTGTGATCCTCTTAATTTCTTCCATCTACCCATCTCCTTTCAAGACTTCAAATCCCTCCCACGAGTCATTTTGGAAGTGTGCTTGTTCCCTAGAACCAATTTTACAGGTCAAATGATTAGTAATTACCTTCCTACATGATATCATAAAATTCCATATTGCAGACCCCTTTAGGAGGGTTTTGTATCGTTAAAATCCTTTCTTTTTCTGAGGTGTCAAGATACTTCAGCTGTAAAATTCAAGCCCACTTCTAATCTAATTTGGTAGACATGTTCGAAATCATCTTTGGACCCATTGCCTCATTCATTAGATGTCATTTTCTCAAGTCTTCACCTCCAACATGTCTTGGGCTACACACTTTATCCCAAGAAATAAGTGGGATTTTATCATGATCCTGGCTACCATTCCACATAAATTTTTGCATTTTCTACTCAATCGAAGACACTATTTTGGAGGGTAATTTTAAGCACATCATTGAAAAAATTGGGATCGCTGATATAACTGATTTAAGCATCAAAATTCTACCTACTGAAGATAACCAACGCCCCTTTCAACCTTCCATTTTCCCCAAATAGCAATCTAGCAAGTGGTTCCAAAGATATGATCTACAAGCTCCTTTAAAGAGAGGAGTTTCCAAGTATCTTTCGGGAAGTTTGCCAACTCTAATGCCTAATACTTTTCTTATTGCACATTCTTTTTTTGGGATTGTATTGAAGAAAAATAAATCTGATTTGTGCCAATTTATTTTCTAACCTGATACATCACAATATTTTTCCAATACTTTCTTCATAACACGAGCCTCCCCTAGTGATGATTCTCCCATCAAAAGCGTATCATCAACAAACTGTTGGTGTGTAACCACTTCAACACCTTGAGCCACCTTTATACCATTCCATTTCCCATCATCCTGCAACTTAGTTATGGATCTTCCTAGAACTTTCACCATTATAATAAAAAGGAAAGAGGACAACAGGTCACCTCGTCTTAAACCTCTTTTGGAAGAGAAGAAGCCTTGTGGGCTACCATTCACTAGCAATGAGTAACAAGGTGTCTCAATATAGCTCTTAACCCATGCAATCCACTTCTGGCTAAAACCAAATTTTCCAAGCACATGAAGAAGGAAAGGATCTATCTACTTGATTATATGCTTTTCTAATATCTAACTTCATAAAAAACCTTTATGTTTTTTCCTTCTAAATTGAGTGAATTGCCTCCTGTGCAATAATAATGCCTTCCACAATTGATCATTTCAGAACAAAACCACTTTGTTCTTTCGAAATGATTAAATGGAGAAATTGCTTGAGTCTATTTTCCATCACTTTAGAGACTACCTTGTAAATTGTAATACATAGGGAAATTGGGTGGAAGTCATCAAATGATTTAAACTCTTTCTTCTTTGGCACCAAAGCAATAAGTGTATTATTTAAATCCCTTAACATATAAGATTGTACTCATGATTCCTCCACTAGCCCCAACAAATCAGTGCTTATAATGTCCCAAAAGGCTTGATAAAAGCTGGCTGGAAAATTGTCTAGGCCAGGGGATTTATCCCACCCCAATTGAAACACTTCTTGATGGACTTCTTCCAAAGATATCGGTGTTGATGAGCCAAACTGACTCACTAACGGGTAGGGAGATGGAGCCACTTCACCTCTCTTGGAAGAAGTGTAATGATGATTAAACTACTCACTTCCCAAGGTTCTTGATGTTAGGTCTCAACTTACTATTTCACTTAGTGGTCAATGTGGCTATAATATGCAAGGGGCATGTTGGTATTGTGAACAAACTACAAACATTCAATGGAACAAAGAACTGATTTTCCCAAATAAATATAAAAAGATGATTTAGAGTTCAAGAAAGAAACAGTAAACACTACTACTTAGCATTCATAAATATAATTAAATGATGAGCTTTAGTTGAAACAAAACTAGTGAATAACTTAATCCATGACAACACATGCAATCAAATATATTCAATGTGCTAAGATTAAACCTTAATCTTCTCATGGAGCACAACATTACATACTCATTCACTCATCATGAAATAATAGATCAACGAATAAAAAGTAATACTATTCACCAAGTGTAACCAAAGATAGCTTTAAATCTGGCTCCTTCCAATTGATTGTATTCAATTAAGCAACATTTATCATAGAAAAATCACTAAGATATAGAAAAACCATCACCTCGAGTAACACCGACTTAACTAAAATAGTTCAGAGAGTCTAAAGGAAAACTACATAAAACAAAAAACTAGTATCTACAAAGTTCTACAAATCATAACTTTAATTTTCCGACCATTACAATATGGGAAGAAGTCCCATTTATAAAAAAAACCCAACCTAATGCCTACAAAGCATCAAAATAAAATCCACAAAAGCAGGAACCACTAGAGCCTTCAAAGGCAGGTGCTTAAAATTGATCTCTAATTAATTGACAAGGGATAACTCCAAAATTTGCATGCAAAGGAAGATCATCGGACTGCTGGTAGCTTCAGTTGAACTTGTGCTAGGTTCCTACAAAGCAGGGCAATCCCATATTACTTTCAAAAAGGAATATTTTGTTGCCACTTTCACTCTCCTGCCTTCTTCTCTTGCAAATACTCTTCATAATTTCCAAAGGCTTGCTTTAGCATGCTCTCGTCAGGTCCATCAACCTAGGAGTCTTCAAATGCAATTCTATACAATTTTCCAAAAGTGGACCCACACATATCCTCCAACTTAGTAAGCTCCTTCTGAGAAATTCTCATCACATCCTTAAAATCTATCAACTTGTTAATCAGAAAACCATCATCATCATCCCCTTTTTGTATCAATTCCCTCAATCTTTTATCCCGTTTTTCTTTCAACTCTTCAAGGGAAGACCATCATTCACCAGGATATCTCCATTTATAATCATGGCTATAGTAGCCTCAAATTCTACTAGCTGGTCTGCCAAGTATTTCCCAACTTGTTGCATATGTCCCCTGTGTTCATAAATGAATGAGGATCTGGAAGTGATAATGTTCATTGTCTTCTTGATAAAATTCAAATTATCATCATCCAAAATTGCCTGCTCAATGAGTACTTGTTGAGGCAAGCTACTTATATCTTTTAGTTTCTTCATATAATTTCTATACTCCTCTTCTTGTTTCCATGTTTCTTCAACATACTTAGTTATAGCATTGATCAATTCCCAAGCATCAGTATGAATCTTATGTCCTTTAGCAAGCAACTCTTCAACCTCCTTGTTTAGCTGATCAATCTAGTTGTCCATCATACCCACTTTTCTTCTCATTTCGGTGAGATCATCAACCTCTTTCCAAATTAAAAATAAAGGTGCTTCAGGAGTACTTGACCTCTCTAAAATTGGAGAAGCTAATTCCTTCAAAAATCTATGCATTTGAGCAACTTGAGCCTTAAGCTCATCCTTAACCTATTTATCTTTTATCATCCTTGACTTCGCAGTAGATGTGGCAATATCAAGCAATTTCATTTGTTAATTCCTAGTTCGCTTTCCCAAATTTGCACTAGTCACCTGATAGTCACTCAATTGCATTTCTCATTCATCTTTATCAACTAGGGGAGTAGCATATTCTACAATGAGATCTCCATCATCTATTAGTCTCATGGCATGAATTGTATGAGAATTTTTCTTTGGCTTTTCCTTTTCAATTTCCTTCATCATATCTTCCCAATTTAGAGGTTGGGGTTGCACTTGTTGCCTCTTCTCAAGATCTAACTTGAGCCAAGTGGGAGTTGTAGGAGGAGTAATCATTTGCTGTGAAGGAGGAGGTGTAAGGGAAGGAGATGGCATCATTGTCACCATGGGATGTGCGGCAGCCTCTTACTGTTGTTCCTTATCTTCCTTTTCCTTGGCTAACCTATCAGCTTCAACCCTTCTTTTCAATTCTTCTTGTTCATCCCTCTTTTGTTCTTCTTGAAGCGACATCTTCAGGAGATCCTGATCTCTTTATCTCGACGAGTTTAATTTTGTTAGGGGCGCTGGAGTGATCTTAATATATGATGGACGGATGCCGGATTCTTGAATAGGATCATTCTTCTCTTTCTATAACCTTGCCAAGTCTTCAGCCTTTTCTCTTGTTTCAAGCTCCTGTTGCCTTTGCTGTAAAGTTAAATTTTCACCCTCTTCACTAGCCCTGGACTCTCCTGATTGGGTAGCCACTTCTTGATCTTCTCTCATTTTGACTTCCTTAATACTTTGAGTTGAATCCCTCTTGACAGTTTCCAAGAGCTCCTCTTGCTCTCCCGGAGTTAAAAAATTTTCCTCTCCAATGTACTGAACATCCTCACTTGTAACTACTTAGGCTCGCTCCCCATCATACTCAGTAGCCTCAGAGTTGGATTGAACATCATGAATTTCCACTCCATGCTCCATTTCCTTCAATGCTAGAACCTCTTGATGGAGATCCTCTGTAGACATCTCTTCAGTGGGTCTTTCTGCAAGGGGTATTTGAGATGAGGTGCTTACTCGAGCTTCACTTGTTGTATCTTTTGGATCTTGAGGGAGATATATTTCTTGAATATGTATTTCAAGTTCAACATCTTTGTCCATGTTTGGGGGATATTTCTCAAGTTTTTCCTCAGGAGTTGTCTTCCTTTTGGTTCTCCTATATTCTTTAACTGCCCCTGATTTTCTCTTCTTTGTGGTCTAGGCCATAGGTTCATTCAACCTTAAGGTGACCCAGTGGATACTCTTATCCACCACTGTCCCAAAAATATTGCTAATATCAATAGTTTATTTTTCATCCCAATTAATGGGATCCAAATTCTTAGTGCCCATTTTGTTGGTTTCATAACCAGGGTCCAATAAAATACCATCATCAATCAATGCATCTGGTACATCCTCCTTAACTCCATATTCAATCATTTGAGGGATGGTAAGCCTCTCATAACCCTTTTTCCTTACCTCTTATTGATCTTGTAAATTAGCCCAAATTTTTTCCAATAGGTTATGGTGTTTAGGAAATAAGGGAGCATACAGGTTATTCATCTTACCTCGGGGATAAAAATATTCCTAGGCTGTGTACAATCCCGAGATCATGCCATTTATCTCTGTGCACACCACCTTTGTAGCTGTAATGTGGGAGCAAGTGTAATATCCCAACTTCATTGGGAACTTGTGACTACTCGACTTGTGCTTATCACCAAATTTTCTGTTTATTTCTACTTCCTGGTATACAAATTCCATCAAAACCATTATGTCACTACAACACCTTGGAAGTTTGTGGGGATGTGCATCAAACCCAACCAATCTAAAATATGTGAACTTGGGGTATTGGATATACCAATTCTCCCATTCAGCAATAAATCCATGGCCTCTCTACTGATTCGATACCCTACATCTCCTGTAAGTTGATTGATGATAACATAGAGGAAAGCATCATTGACCCTCCAATAGTGTGACTTTGATGCCTTCAAGGTCAATTGATCATAATGCTTCCATGCCTTCTGTTGGAACTGTAAAAATATGATGATTTTACATGTTTATATCACTCATAAATTTCCAGATTGGTCCTACCGTGTGCATTTTTCACCCATATTTTTCCATTCGGTCCCATAGAATCCATTGGGTCATGCATTATTCACATTGTGGTCCATATCTGCATAAGTCTATCTAGGTCTCCCTGACCCACTATGCATTTTGTTAACATATGTTTATTGCAGGCTTATCGGCATGAGTTCTTAACTGTCACAGTGATCGGCATTTACCCATGGGTATATATCGGCATGAGATGGCCAGGGTCTCCTCGATCCATTTTTTTTGATAAACGTCTGTGTTGCCTATCGGCAAGACGTTTTTGATGTCATGGCAATTGGATTTCGTCTACTAGTGGCTTTCGATGGGACATTCACATTGTTTCGGTGACAGAAAAGGTTCCTATCGGCATAAGCTATACCATTAGAATGAGGTCTTATCGATTACATTTTGTCTCGCCGACCAACATGTATGGAGATGCATCGGTAAGAGTTTTCCTTCGATGAAGAATCTTGGTGAACTCACCTAGTCTTGCCAACCGGCGGTGGAAGATCTAACATTTCGGCAAAGGTTCAATGCTTTAGTGAAAGGTTATAGCGAGATGCATATGTCTCACCGATGGAGCACAAAGGGTTTCTTTCAATTGGATTTCGATGAGAAGTTTGTTGTGTCTCGCTAACCGACAACATAATGGGTGGATTTCGGTAAGAGTTAAGGCTTTCGGCATGTGGTCTTGGTGAGTTTGGATTGTCTTACTGACCGGCAACTAAGTGAACACTTCGGTGAGACTTATGGGCTTCATTGTAAAGTCTTGGCGAGCCCGTCAGGTCTTGCCGACAAGTCTTATGAGTGACTTTCAGCGAGATGTTGGCTTTGTCTTGGCAACCTAAGGATAAAGGGATGCAATATCGGTGAGATGGGGTTTTCGATAAGAGGTCTTGGTTTGTGACCTCCAGTCTCGCCAATGGAACACAAAAAGACTTGTCGGTGTGAGAATGTTTGTCTCAGTGAAATAAAGGTATCGCGGGTGCTTTCGATAAGACACAAGATAATCTACGAAGCCTCTTCCCGACTCGGTATTTTCTTGGTGATCTATGGTGAGCTCAGGGGCTTTCGGTGAAACATAATATGCTTTGTGAGATGTCTCCCTGATATCATAAGTCATAGTGACACGCGAAAGGTGAAGGAGCTCTCGGGGAAACATAAAGTGATCTATAGGACATCTCCCCGACTTGGACAAGTCACGGCGAAGGAGAATAACACCATGAAGCGATTAACGATTGAATTTCCTTCGACATAACTGCTAGATTGTCTCACCGACTATTTCGCTGATGAAAAATAGAAATCCAAATACTAAGGCCGACATATAAATTGTTAAATTACCATTGCAGGCCGACTTGATTGGAGCTCGAATTCTATGGCGGGCCGACATGGAATTTCAATATGATTTATTTTCTTGATGTTGGTGTATAAATAGGCATTTTGTAATTGTAAAAGGACTATCAGTTATTAGATATTCGATACACAACAAGTAGATATAGTGGAATAAAATTATCAGATTAGAGACTATTGTTGCATGATTTCAGAATGGAGGTATTTATGAAAATCAATTGATGTTGCTGCATTTGTCTGGTGTCAATTGTCTGTTGAATTCAATAAAAATACTGCTAAGTTGTCTCCAATATTGATGCTTTCTAGTTGTTTAAATTGACATAACAAGTTTATGTTCAGTTTATCAATGCACATTTGCTGTATTTGTGTGATTAATCAATTGGTTATTTCAAGCAAAGATTAAATACTTTTAATTGATCACAATAATTAGAGAGATTCATTTGGATTGCAAAGTAGAGCTTAGTAGTTACATTTTGCATGTTTATACAAGTTGTAGATAGAATTTATGCCAGATAATTTGAGTTTTCTCTAGAGAGGTGTTGCTCATCTTGATTTCATTTGACTCCGCATACCCAATAAGGCACTAGTCTCTATAATTTCATCATTTGGATTCATTCAGTTTCTTTATATCTGTTAATTAAGCATTTTAGGATTTAGATCAGAAGATTGCTATTGCTATCAAGTTTGATTTCATTTGTTCACTTCCATCTGCCATTGTGGACAAATCATTGAATGAAAGATAATCACAAGTACATAAAGTCTCTTCATTTAGAAGGTACACCCGTCTAGGTTAGCAGCACCTGAAGAGTAGAAGGTTAAATTCTCTTTTGTTTGTTCCCCTGAAAAGTATCAAGAGATTGGCAGCCTCTTGAGGTATCTTTGCACGCTTTTGAGAGCTAACAAATTGGCGACTCTACCGGGATACATTCTAATCAAAAGCCTACATAGAGTCGAACTTTATACGCATCTCATAGGAATAAATCAAAGAAATCCTTTATTTTTCCTCGAGTGCAGAGCCCTATACTCCAAAAGATCAAAGAAATCCTTTCTTTTTCTTGATCCTCAGAAACAGGCTGAGTTTAGAGCTGAATTGGAGGCTGAATGAATCAGAATTCAGCATGAATATGATCAGAAGATGGAAGGTAACCAAAATGACTCTATTGATCATGATCTTCTTGAGGAGGTAAAAGAACAGTTTGAATCATAGAGGAAGGAGATAGAGGAACTAAGGGCTGCATTGCTGAAAGCCCAAATTACTTCTCAGATAGCTGATTGCCCCCCAAAGTATGTACCACCTCATAAGCAGGGTAATCATAGTGTAGGGCCTTCTGATCCACTTGTGTCTCCTCACCATCAGATAGGAAATCACTATAATCAGCCAAATCATCCACCTCATATTCCCACACAACATACAAATATGCAACCACCTCATGGTCAGCCTTTTGTCCCACAACACAATGCACAATACAATAATCCTATGAACGAATATCAGTACCCACCTATTCCTCCCCCCCACCAGTATGCAGCAATGATCAGACAATTTGATTTAGCAGGGTTTCAATTATATCCTTACCCTATGGATGGCAGCTGGAGAGGCCTGGTACCTAAGTTTATAGGGAGTAATGCAATTATTGTTGAAGAGCATTTAAAGAATTTCAATGTGTTCATCCAAGACATAGGTGTGCCATATGAAGATTTACATATGAGGTTATTTATGATGTCATTTCTTGAAGATGCTAGGGATTGGTTCAACAGCTTGCCAACACTCTCAATTAATTCTCTCCAAGTATTCCAGGACATATTCCTAGAGGAATATGGGAATCAAAATGCACCAGATGCAGCTCTTCATGAATTGATGCAAATTCAAAAAAATTAGAATGATTCAATTTATGATTTCAACCGAAGATTCAACAAGTTGTAGACTAAAGTACCTCCTGGGTCAAGGTTGCCAGATTTTGTAGCATTGAGTGTTTATTTAAATGCATTTGATCCTAAGATAGGGTATGAACTAATAAATAGGTCTCCAAGAGATCTGGCTGAAGCTTAGAAGCTAGCACTGACAATTGAAAACAATAGGAAGGTTGCAGATATAATCAATAAAAGAGATAACCCAAGGGCTCCTCAGCAAAGCAATAATTATCAATACAGACAAGAAAACACATATAGAAATGAAAGGCCGAGGTTGCATGACATGCCATATAATACAGACTGGAAGGATGGAAAACCTATAACAGCTAGGCCAAGAAACAAAGAGACTCCTGGTCCATTGAGTAAGAAGGGAACTTACATGGTGAGTAACAATTACTTTTGTGAAGCTTGTGATAAGCCACATTCCCCAGACTATTGTGGTGTGGCTCAAAGGATGCAAGAGGAGGGAATGTTGATGGAAATTAATAGAGAAGATCACAAGGTTTATTTGACTTCAAACACTTTTTACCATGCTAAGGATGGATACTCATCTTTAGAGGATGAAGGTTATGAGTATGATGTTTCAAATCAGAAGTATAATGTCCATATGGCTAAACAATAGATCCTTTCTGATTCTAAAGAAGATTATACAGAGCCACATTTAGTTGAGGCGCCTGCTCAATGTAGTATTAGAAGACTCACCAAAGAAGAAATAGAAAGACTAACTATTGCTGCAGTTGAGGAAGCAAGAAGTAAATACTGGTTGAGAAACATAATAGTAAATGAGAAGGACGGTGTCCCTAGGGGAATCTTTATGAAAGATCAGAAGGTGACTCAAGGAATTGTGAAGAAATTAGAAAATAAATAGCATGATAAAAGTGAATAGAAGCTTGTCCAAAAAGAGGAAGCGAAGGAAGTACACAAAGAGATATAGAAGCCTAATCAACCTAGTAAAAAAGAAAAGGAAGAAAACAAAGGAGAGACACTAGAACTGAAGAAGGCTGTTAAGGTGGAGGGCTCTTCTTTTGACTTCACTCAGGTATTATCCCAGGTAAAAATGTCTATTCCACTACTTGAAATGATAAAAATAAAAGAATATAGGGACACTGCTGTTCAATTGATAACAAGTGGAAATGAAAAACATATGAATTCTAAAAACAAAGTAGCTATTAAAGCAGTCAATAAGCAAGAGAGAATAAATATCATAGAAGTTTGTTTGAGTGATGTATTAACAACTCCCTCTCAAGTGGATCCTTTTTTCAATACATTGCTTATAAACAACAAATTGTTGAGAAATTGCATGATAGACTTTGGTGCTACTATAAATATCATGCCAGTTGGAGTTATTAAGCAGCTTGGCATGTGGGTTGATACATGTGAAGGCAAGTGCTATGCAATGGATAACAGACCTGTACCTGTGGTAGGCATTATGAGAGGTGTTGAAGTCAAACTAGCTACTTATCCACAGTTGGCTTATAATATAGATATAACAGTGATTGATACTCCTCAGTTTGGGATGCTTCTATCAAGATAGTGGACAACAACAATTGGAGGAAATGTTCAATTTGATCTGTCTTATGCTACAATTCCAGTGAATGGTCAGGAGGTCAAATTGTATAGGGAGCCAAGAATGAACCAACTTGTTGACTGTGTACCTCAAGATCAGATCAATTGTTTTTGTGATGTTGATCTTGGAAGTTTTAAGATTGAATCGGCCTAGCTAGAATTAACCAATAGTGATCCAATTGAAAAGCATGTGGCACAAAGCTATAATGAAGTGTGGAAGATGTATTTTGATGGAGCATGCAACCAAGAAGGTAATGGCACTGGGATTGTTTTTGTTTCACCTAAAGTTATTACATTTAAATATTCATTTCTGATAGCATTTGAATGTATAAACAATGTGGTGGAGTATGGAGCCTTGTTGACAGGTTTGAACATAGCTGTGAAAGATAAAATAAAGCTGCTAGCTATTTTGGGCGATTCTGAGCTGGTTGTTTTACAAATTAAATCCAAGTATGCAGCAAAGCACAAAATATTAAAGCAATATAGGAATGCTGCATGGAACATAATTGAATTATTTGATGCCTTCTCAATTGAGTGGATTGATAGGTCAAAGAATATAATGGCTAATTTTTTAGCAAATGTGGCACTCAAAAGAGATGATATCACATTGGCTGGGGTGTCACAGATTGAGTTTAAGACAAGGCCTGTTGTTCTTGATAACATTTATAATTGGTAGGTATTCAATGATGATACTGACCTTTTGAAATTCCTTAATTGTATAGATCAATATGAAGCCCAGGAAATTGACTTCAATTCTTTTGTTGAGGAAGTGGATGGGAAACAAACAGTGCTTGGCAAGGAGATCTTACAGCTCAAAAAAAATAAGCTTCCTAGGGGCTTGGTGGCATTGGAGCAGTTGTATGATGGAAATGATCGATTTCTCATGAAGCAGACACCAGTCAAGAGGGAAGATATTGAAGAAATTAATTTGGCACCAAGAAAGGTATACATTGGAAAGAAAATAAGCCCTACAATTAGAAGAATGTTGATAGAGTTGCTGAGAAAGTATAAGCATGTTTTGGCTTGGTCTTATGAAGACCTAAAAGCATACATGGAGGATTTATTTTAGCATGAAATACCATTGAAGTTAGATGCTAAGCCATTCAGACAAAAGAAAAGACCCATAAATCCAACATTGGAGCCTAAAATGCAAGAAGAATTAACAAAGCTCAGAGATGGGGGAATCATCAAACCAATCAGGCACTCAACATGGGTCTCAAATTTGGTCCCTATGAGGAAGAAAAATGGAGACATTAGATTATGTGTGGACTTCAGGAATTTGAATATGGCTTCTCTCAAGGACAATTATCCTCTACCCAATATGGAGGCTATATTGCATAAGGTGACAGGGTGTGAGCTGTTGTCTATGATGGATGGGTTTTTAGGGTACAACCAGGTTAAAGTCAAAGAATCTGAGCAACATAAGACAACATTCACAACTCCTTGGGGAATGTATGTATACATAAGAATGCCATTTGGTCTCACTAATGTAGGAGCGACCTTCCAAAGACTTATGGATGTGACATTTGCAGATTTAATCAATGCTATCATGGTGGTGTACTAGGATGACTTGACTACTTTTTCGAAGAAGGCTAAAGATCATGTACGACATCTAGAAAAGGTATTTATTAAAGCCCTAGAATATGGTATTAGTTTAAATCCTAAGAAGTGTCATTGTGCAGTCACAGAAAGTAAGCTCTTAGGACATATTGTTTCAAAAGAGGGAGTTAGAATAGATCCTGAGAGGGTTGAGGCCATTGATAAAATTTCTGTCCATAAAACTATTAAGGCTATATAGTCATTCTTTGGACAGATTAATTTCATTAGGAGGTTTGTCTCTAACTTTGCTGAGATTATTAAGCCCATAACAAAAATGTTGAAGAAAGGATAGAAAATGGAATGGACTACAAGGCCTTGGAAGCTTTTTTATCTATCAAAATGGCCATTAAGGAAGCTCCTATCCTTAAATCTCTAGACTTTACAAAACCTTTTCAGATATTTTCATTCATTTCAATTCATACTATTGCTATTGTTATGTTACAAAAGAATGAGGATGGTCATGAACAGCCTGTCTTTCTTCAGTAAGTCATTACAAGGGTCTGAATTGAAGTATGATATAATGGAAAAATAGGCATTTGCATTGGTAAAAGATACAAAAGCCTTCAGGCCATATCTGGTCCGAGCAAAGGTGATTGCTTATGTCCCTCATATAGCTATCAAAGATATCTTGACACAGTCTGAAGTGACAGGGAAAAGATGTAAATGGATTAACAAGATCCAAGAGTTTGATATGGAGATACAGATTACTAAGTTAGTGAGAGGTCAAGGCTTGGCTAGGTTGATGGCAGAATCAAATATTGAGGCAAATCAGGTTTGTAATATAGAAGAAGAGACTATAATTGCAAGCATTGAGCATACTCCATGGTATATAAATATCATGCATTATTTAAAATACATGAAGTGTCCAGAGGAATTGAGTGACAACTAGAAAAGAACTCTAAAGTTGCAAGCATCTAAATATGTTTTCATGGATGGAGATTTGTTTGGAAGAATAGGGATGGTATACTATTGTTATGTCTGGATGAATTTCAGGCCAAGCATGTTTTAACTGAAATGCATGAAGGAGTTTATGGAGGACATTATTCAGCAAAAACAACTACACACAAAATTGTCAAGGTAGGTTACTACTGGCCTAAGGTTTTCAACGATTCTTTCACACATGTAAGAAAGTGTGAAGCCTGCCAGAAGTTCTCTGGAAAATTGAAGTATCAAGGAGCCTTTCCACTTCGACCCTTGCAAGCTGATGCCCCTTTTCATCAATGGGGAATTGATTTCATTGGAGAGATACAAGAAAAATCAAGTGGAGGATACAAGTGGATACTAGTTGCCATTGATTATTTTACCAAATGGGTAGAAGCAATCCCAACTAAACAGGCTACAAGCAAAGTGGTGACAAATTTCTTGATGGACAACATTATCACCAGATTTGGTACACCACTGAGGTTAATCATAGATAATGGGATGTGTTTCAGGTCAGATGAATTTAAAGGTTTCTGTGACACATATGGCATTACTATTTCTTATGTAGCTCCTTACCATCCACAAGCTAATGGTCAAGTTGTATCTAGCAATAAGAGTCTTTTGAAGATTATAAGGAGGATGTCAGGGCAAAACAAGAAAGCCTGGGATTCAAAATTGAAACTGGTTGTGTGGGCTGATAGGATTACTGTTAAGAAGGCAATTGGAAAATCCCCTTTTGAATTGGTGTATGGAGCACAAGCCAAGATGCCTTTGCAGAATTTGTTGCCAGTCTACAGGTTTGTTCTTCATGAGGATTTGGATGTTCTTGAACCAATGGAGGGAAGTGGAGCAACTAGCTGAAATTGATGAAATAAGGAGAGTTTCCCAAAATCAAAACATGAAGTTGCAGACACAGATGAAGTATCTATTTGATAAGAAGGCAAAGGATAGAAAGTTTGAAGAGGATGACTTGGTGTTGATGTGGAATGTAAGGTGTCAGGAGAAGGGAAAGCGTGGTAAATTTGAAGCTTTGTGGCTAGGACCTTTTGTTGTTGTTGGAAAGAAGGGTGAAGATTCATACTACCTACAGAATATGGTTGGTGAAGATTAGGAATTGCCTGTTCATGGGAAATTCTTGAAGCGGTTTTTCTCTTGAAGCAACATAGAGGACTAAGGGTTGCCATTGCATGGACAACTCTTGCTCATCCTCTTTAAAATTATTTTCCATGCACAATAGTTTAGGATTCTGGTTCATCTCCATTTTGTATTCCCTTTCCTTTCATTCCATCATGCTATACCCTCATTTTGCATTCACTTCCATTTCTGCTCACTGGTTCATCATTTTGTGTCTGGTCTGCTCACCCAAAGCTCTGGATCCTTGCAATGATCTCACTATCATTCATCTGCAGACAAAGCCACTATTGGAACTGTAAAAATCTGATGATTTTACATGTTGATATCACTCTTAAATTTCCAAATTGGTCCTACCGTGTGCATTTTTCACCCATATTTTGCCATTCGGTCCCATAGAATCCATCGGGTCATGCATTTTTCACGTTGTGGTCCATACCAGCATAAGTCTATCTAGGTCTCCCTGACCCACTATACATTTTTCTAACATATGTTTGTTGCAGGCTTATCGACATGAGTTCTTAACTGTCACAATGATTGGCATTTACCCATGGGTATATATCGGCATGAGATGGCCAAGGTCTCCCCGATCCATTTTTTCTGATAAGCGTCTGTGTTGCCTATCGGCAAGACATTTTTGATGTCATGGCGATTGGATTTTGTCTACTGGAAACTTTCGGTGGGACATTCACATTGTTTCAACGATAGAAAAGGTTCCTATCGGCATAAGCTATATTGTCAGAATGAGGTCTTATCGATTACATTTTTTCTCACTGACCAACATATATGGAGATGCATTGGCGAGAGTTTTCCTTCGATGAAGCGTCTTGGCAAACTCACCTAGTCTTGCCGACTGGCGGTGGAAGATCTAAAATTTCTGCAAAGGTTCAATGCTTCGGTAAAAGGTTATAGCGAGATGCATATGTCTCACCGATGGAGCACAAAGGGTTTCTTTCATTTGGCTTTCGATGAGAGGTTTGTTGTGTCTCGCTGACCGACAACATAAAGGGATGGATTTCGGTAAGAGTTAAAGCTTTCAGCATGTGGTCTTGGCGAGTTTGGATTGTCTTACTGACCTACAACTAAGTGAACACTTTGGTAAGACTTATGGGCTTCATTGTAAAGTCTTGGTGAGCCCGTCGGGTCTCACTGACAAGTCTTATGAGTGACTTTCAGCGAGATGTTGGCTTTGTCTTGGCGACCTAAGGATAAAGGAATGTGATATCAGTGAGATGGGGTTTTCGATAAGAGGTCTCGGCAAGTGACCTCCGGTCTCGCCGATGGAACACAAAAAGACTTGTCGGTGTGAGAATGTTTATGTCTCAGTGAAATAAAGGTATCATGAGGTGCTTTCTATAAGACACAGGATAATCTACAAAGCCTCTTCCCAACTCGGTATTGTCTTGGTGATCTGTGGTGAGCTCGAGGGCTTTCAGTGAAACATAATATGCTCTGTGAGACGTCTCCCTAATATCATAAGTCATAGCGACATGTGAAAGGTGAAGGAGCTCTCGGGGAAACATAAAGTGATCTATAGGACATCTCCCCGACTCAGATAGGTCACGGTGAAAGAAAGTAACACCAAGTGGAGTGATTAATGATTGAATTGCCTTTGGCATAACTGCTAGATTGTCTCACCGACTGATTCACTAATGAAAAATAGAAATTCAAATACTAAGGCCAACATATAAATTGCTAAATTACCGTTGCAGGTCGACTTGATTGGAGCTCAAATTCTATGGAGGGCCAACATGGAATTTCAATATGATTTATTTTCTTGATGCTGGTGTATAAATAGGCATTTTGTAATTGTAAAATGATCATCAGTTATTAGATATTTGATACACAGCAAGTAGATACAGTGGAATAAAATTATCAAATTAGAGACTATTGTTGCATGATTTCAGAATGGAGGTATTTATGAAAGTTAGTTGATGTTGCTGCATTTCTCTGGTGTCAATTATTTGTTGAATCTAATGAAAGTATTGCTAATTTGTCTCCAAGATTGAAGCTTTCTGGTTGTTTGAATTGATATGACAAGTTTATATATAATTCATCAGTGCACATTTGTTGTATTTGTGTGATTAATCAATTGGTTCTTTGAAGCAAAGATTAAACCCTTTAAATTAATCACAGTAATTAGAGAGATTCATTTGGATTGCAAGTAGAGCTTAGTAGTTACATTTTGCATGTTTATACAAGTTGTAAACATAATATATGCCAGATAATTTGAGTTTCTCTAGAGAAGTGTTTCTCATCTTGATTTCATTTGACTCTGCATACCCAATAAGGCACTGGTCTCTATAATTTCATCATTTGGATTGATTTAGTTTCTTTATATTTGTTAATTAAGCATTTTAGGATTTAGATCAGAAGATTGCTATTGCTATCAAGTTTGATTTCATTTGTTCACTTCCATCTGCCTTTGTGAACAAATCATTGAATGGAAGATAATCATAAGTACATAAAGTCTGCTTCATTCAGAAAGGTACAGCCGCCTAGGTTTAGCAGCACCTGAAGAGTAGAAGGTTGAGTTCTCTTAACCTTGTATGTTACCCTGAAATGTATCAAGAGATTGGCAGCCTCTTGAGGCATTCTGCCTACATTTTTAAGAGCTAACAGACTCAAGGAGCCATGCATCTGAGGCTAGAGGCCCGATTTTGCATATGCTATATTTTTTGTATACCATATCATTTTTGGATGTATAACATATTTTTATACAGATATACAAACATCACATTTTGATACAATGGTGTGATACATGTACATGACATTGTTGATATATATATATATATATATATGAGATTTTTGACTGGCATCATGGTGTTCTTATACACTTTTTTCTTCTATTTATGATTATATGATGGATATATGTTTATGGATGCATTTTATATTAGATGCTATCATAATTTAATAAACACACATTGGATGTATTCTTGGTTAAATGTAATGATGATATAATTTCCTAACCAAAAGAGTTAATCAAAAACATATCATGGATATAGAGCATAATAAAATAAATGTATATATAATTCCTAGTTAAATAAATTAATCACATACACATGTTCTCATAATAACATAAATTAAGAAGATAATGTGTTAATGAAGAAATATCATAGCATAACAAACTACAATCCCTGAAGAGGGATGAGTGTCATGTGCATGCCACATAGAACCTATGCATAGTATCGATGAAGATGCATTGTATTGACTGGTTATTTTAGAGACATTCCATCTATAGAAATAGTCCATAGGAACCATAACCATACACAAAGGTGATTATGTAAGGACCTAACAATTTAGGGCTAAACTTCCCCTTTTGATCAGGTGGTAGATTTACATTCCTCGTAGTCTCATAGAGAATGAGATCACCTACCTTGAAAGTTTGAGAGAGAACAACTTGATTGTAATGCTTAGAAATAGACCATGGATAAGCTTGGAGATGTTCAAGGGCTTGTAATCGGTGCTCATTGAGCAACTCAAGCTAGTTTAAATGTTCAACACGATAAGTGTCATCATCAATTAACCCTTTAAGGGAAACCCGTAAAGAAAATTTCCAACTCTAAAGGTGTGATAGCATTAGTTCCATACATGAGGTTTTATAGGGTTGTACTTGTAGCCATATGAACACTCATGTGATAGGACCATAAGTCATATGTTAATTGAGTATGCCAATCTTTACCATGTTTACTCACTATTTTTTAGAGAATCAACTCAAGAGTTTTATTAGATGTTTCAACTTGGCCATTAGACTGAGGATAGTATGGTATGTAAAAGTGATGTTGAATATGATTTTTTTGTAGGAATCATTTCACCTCTTTGTTATTAAATGAAGTACCGTTGTCAGAAACAAGGGTAGAAGGAAATCTAAAATGAGAAATGATATTATTTAGAAGAAAGCTATAGATCACTTGAGCATTAGTGGATTGAAGTGGAACAAATTCAACCAAATTGTGAAGTAATCAATAGCAGTAATGATGAAGATATGTCCTTTAGAAGAAGGAGGTGATATTTCTTCAATAATATCCAACTCCCATTTTGCAAATATCCAAGGAGAGGTATGATTTTGAAGCTCTTGTGTAGGATCTTGAATGATATTGCTATGTTGCTAAGATTGAGGACACTTCTTGACAAAGGAAAATGAGTTTCGCTTAATTATTTTCCAAAAGTATCCCATATGAATCAGTTTACACACCAAGGATTTACAATCGGAATGTCCACCCCTAGAGCCTAAATAGGCTTCTTGAAGGGTAAGGGGTATTTCAGCCTTAGTGAGACACTAAAGAAGAAGACCATTATAAGATTTTTGATAGAGGACATCAAACAATATAATATGTCAGACTAAAAATTTTTATATCTATGTGTGAGCATTTTTAGCCACATTATCGAGAAAATTTCTAGTCTTTAAATAATTACAAATATGAGAATATCATTCCCCTGACTCTATGTGAGCACACACTAGACTATTGGGTTTAGGTAGATCTAAGACAATAGGAGAGCAAAAAATATGAACCACAAATTGGTACTCTTCTACACCATCATCCAAAGATACAGTGGTGGTTGCGCTCACCATTGGATCCACATGTCAAATTTCTCTCCTAGGGACACTTTCTATCATGAAAGAAGAGAAACAATCAAGCAAGAATAAAGCCAAATACCAATATTGAGATTGTAGAATAGGGTAAAATTAAGGTAAAAGGAATGAATGAATAGTATCAACCCTTAACTACTTAAAACTCAAACCCTAAAGACCCTAGTCCAAAAATGAAGCACAAATGAACATAGAAACATAAAATAGCAAAGCAATATTACCAAATATCAAATACCAAGAAAGGATAAAGCTAAATACCAATATTGAGATTGTAGAGTAGGGTAAAATCAAGGTAAAAGGAATGAATTAATAGTATCAACCACCAACTACTTAAAACTCAAACCCTAAAGGCTCTAGTACAACAATGAAGTACAAATGAACATAGAAACATAAAATAGAAAAGCAATATTACCATAATTCCTATGTGATGTAGGGGACTCCCCTTAAAATATGAAAACTCATAACACAACTCAAATTTACACAATATATGCAAGAAGGAAAACACTATATTTTATTGCAGCAAATATGAAATGGGTTTACAACTTGTAGAAGCTCACAAGATTCTCCTACAACATGGGATTTTTTATTACATAAATCAGCAATATAGAGTAACAATCTCCTCACATAAATCCACAAATTTGGATTCATAAATCCTCTATCCAGTTCGATAGCATCTTGTTATGCCAAACTCCAACTCTCCAAAAGCTAACTTCCCAAATGAAAAAGGCCTCAATATATAAAAGTTTATGAATAAGAAAATGACTTTGGTGTTCCCAAAACAACATACAATTACCACCTTGGAAAAATCACGTACTAATTTGAGGAAAAATCATAAAATAATAAAATATGCTCATATGGCATTCACATGAGCACCTAAACTTCAACCAATCAAATTTGGTCAAACTATATTTTTTCTTAATCTCTGATGGCTCTAATGACTCCATGCAAGAACATGCACCAACATGCAAGCTTGGGCACCCAACATGCAAGAGCACACAAATCATAAAAATAAACATGCAAGAACATGCATGGTAAAGTGGTCCTGTTGATGGTGTTTTCTGCACAACAACTCAGACAAAATGCAATATTCTATCTCTCTTGAAAGGTAATTTTCAACAAGTTACTAAAAATCACCCCAAGGTCTCTCGGGTGTCAGGTCATGACAATGCATAAACAACTCAGATAATATGTGAAAATGCTGGTAATCACAATCAGACCTTGCTACAAGCAAACTATATCTTTCCAACTTATCAAATCTTGCAATATTATGATCTTAAATCCTAAATCTAACCGAATAATAAAGAAACAACAAAAGATGAGAGTGTAGGAGATGTAACGAAATCTAAACTATTTCTAAGATAAACAATGCAAATGATAAATTCAGGGAATGGACCAATCTCAAATAACAAATTCCTGCTTAACCCACAATGCAATATCACAAGAAAGGTGCAATCTTCTAAGGCATACAAATTTTCAAATCATAGACATTCATCCACAATCGAACTAAGCATAAAGAGATGTATGGTCCAAGTTGACTTCGCCAGTCTACTACAATCAGATAGTTACTGGGAGTATAGACCAGAGATTGCTACAAACATTCGAAGCATAAAATCATGAACATCATTTACCAAACTTATCCACTTCTAAATCTAACATTAAATCTATTATCTTCAAGCAATTTCAAAGATGGAACAATAGGAACCATGCAAGATAAACTAACATAAAGAATTCACCAGAGAAACCACAATGCCTTCAATTGTATTAGATCACCAAAATGTAGCAACAATTCCACTGTTCTCTTCTACAACACTTGCTTCAAAGAACTAACTACTATCTCTACTACAGAATGCTCTAATTCTTTCTTTAATCTAGCTTGTCTCGATTATCTCTATAACTAACTCCTTACAAATGAGGCAGGAATGCCATTTATAGAGAATCCTCAAACATGTTGGCCTAGCCAAACATTTACAAAATAGAATAGCCAAAACAAGTCGGCATCAAGAATTTCAAAATAAGGCACACATTAAATGCTGATACATCATCAAGGTCAGCCCAAACATGCTCCTCAATGCAACTAGGATCAACACATGCCCTATAATAATAGGGAAGCACAAATATCAAAGTTAGCATTAACTACCACCTCCCTTATCCTTGTTCTGATCCAGCAATTCATGAACCTTCAAAAACATCCTATCTAGCTCAGCAATAGGGGGCAAGGGTAGAATCTTAAGCCGACATTCAATTGATCCAATTTCTTCCCTTGACCGCTTGACCGTTGTATCCCAATCACCCCTATATGCTAAGTACTTATCCACTATAGCCAGATAAGTAGCTGCATCATCCAATTGGTGCCCTATCACAGAGTTTTCAATATCAGGGGCATAGACATCATGCCACCATTCCCTCAATTGTTCCAAACTCAGGTATTTAGGGGCGATCTTCCTTCTGCCAGTCATTATTTCAAAAAAGGTGATGCATCCATCATAAACACCAGTTAGATTACCATCCATCTACTTCTTTTGTTTATAGATCTTCTTGATGGCTTTCTGTTAGATTTGCAAGGCTTCAAACCACTCCCAAGGCTCATTAACCCTAGATGAAGGAAGGATTCCATCAGTAACCAGCTGATCCCTACTATACTCCATGATTGCCTTAGTTTTCTGAAATAAGAGATCAATATCCTCCTTGTCTTGAGATAACACATGCTCTAACAAATCCTTAGCCCTTGTTTCATCCTTTCCAGTTGAAAGGATTTCCTTTATTGCATCATCTCCCTTGGTCTGTACCTCCTTCAACCAATCTATTGTAGCCGTGGTAGAAGCTTTCATCTTTTCTATCTCAGAGATGGTCTCCTTTGGCAAGAAACCAGCAGTAGTAGAAGAGGATGGGAGAAAAGATTGCAAAGGTTTCATTAAATCTTCTAGGAATTTCCTTAGCCTTTCATTCTCTTTCTTTAGCTCATGCCTAGACTATGTTTCCTTCCTCAATTTCCCAATGATCACTGCACTAGACCCTTCATATTCTTCAATGTCTTGCTCCATAGAAGCGGGCCCAAGATTGATGGTCTGTACATCATAATCCTTCTCGGTGACCTCATCTCTACTTTTATCAGCTGCAGGGGTAGCAATATGAATAACCCTGTTACTATCTTCATCTCTTTCAATCTTGGAAATCACCTTGGCTGCCTTCTTCTTCTTTCCCTTTCCAATCTTGGCGAACAATTCATCCAAGTTGAGAGGAGTGTCCTAAAAAATGACCTGTTTCCTTCTGATTTCTTTACCTAGCCAATCCGGAACAAGAGGATCCACCCGGACTTCATCTTTCTTGACCTCTTCATGCTGTTCCACCGTCTCATCATTTTCCTTTTCAGGAGATTGATCGCCTTTTCTTTCCAACTCTGGCTCTTCTTCTTGCAGGGGCGATGGAGTCTTAACAAGAACATCCTCCTTCTCAGGGGATCTATTATCTTTGCTACTTGCAGGAGGAGAATCCTCATACTGTACCAACAGAGAAGGATGCACTTCCACACCTCCAACCTCAAGCGTAACAGTTGCATCATAAAGTTCTCCTTCCTTAAACGGTTCTACTTCTTCGCTGGTCTCATGCTCTCCATGAGTTGTTTGCTCAGGCATACTCGATGGAGAAGAGGTATCCTTCTGCTGTTCTGCAGTAGTCGCCATTAGAAGAGGGTCTATTTTTTGCATTGTCTCCTTGGGAGATGGAGTTCTGGACCTTCTTGAGTAAACCCATGTTTTCTCCCCTGAGCTCTCCACATCAATCACATGAGAGTTCATCTTATCCCCATAAGTTTCTTGCTCTTTCTTCTTTGAAGCACTGTTTGTCCTTGCCCTTTTTGGCTCTGGAGGAGCATCTTCTCTCTCTACTTTCTCAAGCTCTTCCTCTTCCGTAGACTTACCTATCTTCACAGTATGACTCCTCTTCTTACCCATAGGCTTTCTTTTCTTTTCAGGCTCACTCTCCTTAGGGCCTCTGATTTTAATCTTGAAAGGTGAGCTCACCTTAGCTTTGCCACCAGAATCATCCTTACCGGATTCCTCTGAAGTAGAATGGGTATTCAAATTTCCCATCAAATTAAAGGTACAGGGTACCTTTTCACTTTCCAATTCCCATACTTTATGCTTTAGCCAGGACTTGGTAGATTTCATAATAGGAGCCATTAATTCTTCTAGCTTAGTTATTTCTTTTTCTGACTAGTTTATATCTCCAATGGGCCCGTCTTTAACTGATTCATATGCATGATCCTGGACCAAATTTCCATCGTCTTCCAAATGATTAGGAATCAACTTGACATTGTACATTCTGATCACATCAACTGGAAGCCTAGAATATCTTTTCTTTCTTACCTCAAAATAATCCTTGCTATTTGCCCAGTAGTCCTCTAGATCATCCTTGTGATGATATTCTTTAGTGGCCTTCTTCTGTGCTTCGCTAGTGATGTCAAAGCTTGCCCTCTTGGAATGGAAAGAGAAACCATAAGTACTCAACTCCTCCCCTGATGCGTGAGCTGATTGAATTGAAGGGAACACCTCAGCTATACAAATTTTCAAAGAAAAATCCCCACCAAACTCTATTTTGTGCTTCTCTCTTTTAACAACGGCATCAAAATCACATATCTACCGGGTAACTTCCAAAAGTATGATATCGTCAGTAGGATATCTTGGTAGTTTGTATGGAGAAGTTGGATATCCATCAATCCTGATATAGGAGAATGTAGGGAATTGTATAAACCAAGCTCCATATTTCTTAATCAATTCCTTCGCTCCATCAGAGATTCTCACATGTTCTGCATTCTGAAGCAACCTAGCAATATGCATAGTAAATGCATCATTTGCTCTTCTATAACTTGAATTCCCTAGGTGCAGCGTAGGGTATACCTCGTAGATGACATCTTGCCCAAATGTTCCTTTTGGATTCAATCCCCTGTATGGGTAAAATCTGGCAAGAACATCTACTACATAGGATGACATGGTGAATTTCTTGGTCTCCAACAAATCTCTCATCTGCCTGTCAATTATTGCATTGATAACTCCTGCCCAATGGTAACTGATGCCTTGCTCAATCCTATTAATGATGTGCACCATCCAATTCTCCAACACACCAACACTCTTCAAGCCAGCTACCTTGCTCAATAGTGTGATGGCATCATATACGTCTTGTCTGAACTTGAACCTGTGTAACTGTTTTGGTAACTTGGAGAAATGAGATTTTGGCTTTTCAAGCTAGGAATTGATCATCTACTGGGCTTTGGTAGGTTGATCTTCATAGTAAGTTCTGACTAAATCCATGTCCAAGGCACACACACATGGCAAGTCTGGCATATCAAATGCCTGGGCAATGGAAACTGGGTTAAAGTTTGCCAACACTCTACCCTCAGTGCTAACAATCCTCTGCGTGTCAAAGTCATAGTGTCGGGCACACTCCAATATCAACTCATGGACGAATGGATGAATCCGGGAAAATCTGGGCACACAGGAATTCCGCAGACAGCTCAGAAACCTGATGACCGTTTGATGCACAAACCATTAACCGAGTAATCATACGAACCTCCCTATTTGGATTTCATAAAGATAAACTCAACCCTAATGAGCTGAATTTTGATTGCACTTAGATTTAAACTCCCAAAAACTCACGAATGGTAGATCCTTGCAACAAAATAATGTTGCCCTAAGTTTGACAGTTGAACCTCCACCATGAGAGCTAAAGAAAGTCAAAATTCAGACACAATCCCTCAAAATGATGAAAGTAGAGCATGTTGGGTCTCAAATGATGCGGATAAGGTCGGGCTAAACACAAGGCATGATGGAGTGACAACTCCACTAAACTTGACAACCCTGGGCCAACACATTGAAACCCTACAATCATGAATTATATTATATTTCACGCGAACAAGGGCAAGGCCCTAACAGAAACACCTAGGCACAGGGGTATACCCGACATTCGACTGATAATCAAAGGGATGTACAGTGCGGGTGCTAAAACATGTGGAAGGGTGATTTCAAACCCTAGTTCAATAAATATGAAACCATAAAAAAACTGAGTAAAGGCCAACCCAAATAACCACCAATAATCTGAAAGATTTAATCACAGCGCAAAACAATAGGAGAAGTCAATAACAACCTACCATGGATCAATTCCGAATGAAGCTTGAACCTAAGGAAATCACTGCGAATCAGGGTGTCCTAGTGGCAAAAATATTCAACACAAGTGCTCATGTAATCCACATGCGAACAGACCAAATCCAACGACCAAAGCTCAAAATAAACAATCCTAAGCACTATAGCAGATGGCAAATGAATAATGAAATCATGAAGAACACTAAAAGACTTTAAATTTTCTTACATTTGTGCCAGAGCAAACGTACTTCAAGCATTAATGGCTGATAAGATGTATCAAGGAAATCCGAAAACCCGAGCTCAAAACGGAACTTCAAAAAAAACTAAGCCAGACAGACAATCCCGGTGAGCACGAATTCTGTGGATAACGCACCCTTCGGGACTCTGACACAGTCTGGGAAAATTTGGGTGACCTAGAAAGTCCCGGATTCATCCAAAAACCCATACTACGAAAAATTCGACAGTGACCAGACGATGGACTAGGATCCGGGAAAATCTAGGTGAACCAGAAAATCCTGGACCCAGGGAAAAACCTGGACTTCCATTAAAAACCAAGCTTGACCAATTCAACCCTTAGGGCAAGACCAAGGAAAGAAAGACCAAAATTTCAAGACCTTAAAAGGATAAATCTAATAAAAACCAAAGGCACTAGAGACATCCAAAATTAGAAAAGAGGGTCCCTACTCCAAGTGGGGCGTGTGTGCAAAATTGCACAACAAATGGCGACTCTACTGGGGAAATGCTCCAGAACATTTCGATGACAAACTAGAATCAAGAACCCAAAACTTATGGTTTCAACTCATCCATCCTATCACCACCTACGGTTAAACCAAAAAAACCCACAAGTCACCCAAACTTTCCTACACCAGGGTCGAAATATGTGCATATGCATTCATTACCCCCCTTTAGCTGCAAAAGAAACCTAACTTGATCTGAACAGGCTACATAAATATTCATACTCTAAAAGCAACCTGGATAGAGCCTCACTGCCACTCAGGCGTCCATAGCCCCGACGAGGTTATCGTTGTGATTCCCCTGAACATAGCTCTACTGCCAGTCAGACATTCATAGCCCCGGTAGAGATATTCAGATTCCCCTGATGAGTTGAATTCAGTCTTTTGATTTTCCATATTATCTCTTTCTCTTTTTTTATATTCCAACTTGTGAACAGTGAAGTTCACACTCAGGGATGAGAACCACACTGGCACTAGAGCAGAATTTTTTTTTTCACCTGTGCAGATTTCATAAGGACCTTCTACAACCTTAGACATCTTTAATATTCAAAATGTGAGACCCCAATGTATTCCTGTTCAATCTGACTAAAAGACTCTTCGTCCTAGACACAAGGATATGTGACATTGGGTAGAGAATTCATACCATGATGTTTTGGAAAGGTGATTAAAGTTTGAAAAGGAAATACTGAGAGCACCACACCTACTTTGTCACCACTGTCATACAAATGCAACAGGAGATCCCAAAAGGAGTAAGAACCAAGAGCAAGAGCAACACAAACCAAAGCAAACAAGCCAAAGCAAACCTACACTAACAAAAACAAAGCGAGAAAAATAAAAAAGAGACCTACTCTAACCAAAGCAGAAACATGAAACAAAAGGCAACCTACTCTAACAAAGCAGCAACAGAAAGCAACCTAAACTAACTATATACAAAACAGGGAGCTGAAAATAGCTCAGGATTGGAAATAATGTTTCAAATACTTCCCATTAACAGGCAGTGGAATATCTTCCCCCATGAGAGTATTCAAACGGAAGGCATTATCTCCAAGTATTTCAGCAATTTGATATAGACCGAGCCACAGTTTATCAAACTTCCCATGGTCCCCCTTTCGATTATGAGGTTTATCCCAGTACAACACAAGGTTAGAAATCCTAAAAGCTTTGATTTTAGCTCTTCTGTCAAACCACCTCTTAACTACCCCTTGATGTTTGGCAAAGTTTTCAAGGGCATTGTCTCATTTCTCCTCAAGGTGCAGTAGTTCTGTTAACCTGGCCTCCCTTCTATCCCCCTCATCATAAAACTCATTAATAAATTGAAAAGTTGGGATCTTGAGTTGAATAGGGAATACTGGCTCCAGACCATATACTAAGTGATAGGGAGATGTTTTGATGGATGACTTAAGCCTTGTACGATCTGCCCACAGGGAAAATCGAAGCTGGGTGTGCCAATCTTTTGGGTTCCTCTCCAACAGCTTACGGATAATAGTCAATAAGTTCTTATTGGAAGATTCTGCCAGACCATTACCCTAGGGATAATAATTAGATGCAAACTTTATAATAATGCAATGATCAAAAGCCCAGTTCAAAAATTTTAAAGATGCAAAAGCAGGACCATTATCATAGACAATAGAAAGAGGACATCCAAATCAGTTAATAATGGCAGATTCTAAAAAATCAATCACTATCTCAGATGTACATTGCCTACAAACAAAAGCCTCAGTCCACCTTGTGAAATAATCAGTGATGGTTAGAATGTACCTATGTCCCGTAGAAGATGGTGGGTTGATAGGACCTATAAATTCCATGCCCCACTGAGCAAAAAGGCCTTACTTCAGTGACTGGTTGAAGTGGAAGTGCTGCATACCTTTCCTTCGTTGCTATAGTTTGGCAAGTGTGACAGGTCCTAACATGATGGTGAACATCCTTGAACAATGTGGACCAATAATACCCAGCCCTTAAAATTTGATTCGTTGTTCCAATAGCAGAACCATGGCCAGTACCATACTTTTCATGAAATTCGTTCATCACTCTTTCAACTTCTTGTTTCCCAAGACACCTCAAGTAAATGCCTTCATGATTTCTCTTATACAGAACAGCTCCTTTTAGCATGAAACTATTGCTCTTCAGTCACAGAGCTCTCATTTGAACAACATTAAGATGGCCTGGGGATCGTTGGTTCAGCAAATAATAAACTATGTCATCATACCAGTCACCTGGAGAAACCACTTCAAGATTATAATTCTGAATAGTCAGTTCAGGTCCTATTTCAGCCATAGTCTGAGTGAGCCCCTACCATCTTACCAACTTCATGGGTTGGATCTCAATGTCATATTCTTGTAACATTGTTACCCATTTAGCTCTACGCTCACCCAACTCATTTTGCATCAACAGTAACTTAACTGCAGGATCTGGGACAATTGCATAAACCTTATTCATGAGGATATAATGTCTGAATTTCTTCACTGCCCTAACCAGGGCATATGCCTGCTTTTCTACACTTGGATATTTCAACTCAACATCTTTTAATGGTGCACTCATAAAAGAAATAGGATGTTCATTTCCTTCATTAGACTTCTGAGTCAACATTCCTGCACACGAATGATCCAAAGCAAACGAATAGATGTAAAAGGGCTTACTATAATCAGGACTTACCAATACTGGAGCATCAAACATGGCTCTTTTGATTTCTGCAAATGCCTCTTTTTCTTCTATAGTCCATTCAACTTTAGCATCTTGCTTCAACATTGCATTTAGCAGTTTAACAATTTCAGCAAATCCAGTAATAAATTTCCTGATGAAGTTTATCTTGCCAAAGAAAGACCATCTCCTTTTTGCTAGCAGGTGGCTGAATTTTGAGTATGGCCTCCACCCTTTCTGGATCAATAGCAATTCCCTTTTGAGATATGACATGACCCAACAATTTCCCTTCTATTACTCCAAAAATGCACTTTTTAGGATTCAGGGATATGCCGAATTCCCTGCACCTTTGAAACACTTTGTGCAAATCAGAGATATGGTCCCTTCTATTTTTAGAAAAGACAGTTAGATCATCTATATAAATAATAATGCACTTGCCTATGATATCCTTAAAGACAATATCCATTGCCCTTTAAAATGTGGCCCCAACATTAATGAGACCAAAAGGCATCCTCTTGTAAGCAAAGATACCCCATTTTGTTGTGAAAGCAATTTTATCCCTGTCTTCATACTGGACCATTACTTGGTTGTACCCTGAATAGCCATCCAGAAAGGACATCATCTGAGAACCATTTACTACTTGAAGTACTTCATCCAATGAAGGGATTGGGTAATTGTCCTTTTCTAATGATCTGTTTAGATTTTGGAAGTCCACGCAAAGTCTGATCTCTCCATTCTTTTTTCTTACTGGAACTAGGTTCGCCACCCATGTTGAATGCCTGATGGGAAATATAATTCTGGCTGATAGTAATTTCTGAACTTCTTTCTGTATAACTGGTTCCAGTAGTGCGTTAATTGGTCTCTGTCTCTACCTAAAAGGTTTAGCACTTGGCTTTAGAGGTATAGTATGAGTTATGATTGACGTATCATAAGTTTTTAGATCTTTGTAACTCTAGGCTACTATATCTGGAAAGCTATGTAATGCTTTGATTATTCCTTGTCTTTCCTCTAGAGTGCATACTTGGCCAATAAAAATGTTCTTAACATTATCTCCAGTTCCCATATTGTGAGTATCACACTATCCACTAACAGACTTCCTTTTAGACTCTTGCTCTTGATCTCTGATCTTTTCCAGATCAAAAATCCACTCTAACTGTACCATTCCCCTTAGAATAGTATTAGATTTCAAGTTTCACTCCCTCCAAATCTAGTTCTGCTTCCTGGAGTTCTATTTCATCAATGATTTGGGAAGCAAAAATATTTGTGTTTGTAATGAAGTCCAGGATATGCTTGTCATCCTCAAATACCTGAAAGTTAGTAATATTGTCCGGAACCGATGGCACAGGAGTTAATTATACAATAAACTTTTTCAAACCTGACAAAGATAGGGGCTATAGAGTGCTTGCTGTCTGGGCCAAAGAATCTACAGTTTGATTCTTCTGTCATAGTATTAGTTGAATATTGAAGGCATCAAATCCCTCAATGAGGTCCCATGCTCTATGCCTATAATTAGTCATTTTCCTATCATGGCATGAATATTGTTTCCTTACTTGCTTAATTACCAGCTTAGAATCACTGAAAACTTGCAGAACCTTAACATTTTTCTTAAGTGCCATAAGAAGTCCATGAATCAATGGCTCATATTCTGCTACATTATTAGTACAGTGAAATTGAAGTATATGAGCTGCAAAGAAGGTTTTACCTTTTGGGCTAATCAATTTGAATCCTGCTTCAGCTCCATGCTTGGATTTAGATCCATCAAAGCTGAGGGTCCAACATTCAGCGGTTGCATTCCTCTTCATCATATCCTTTGGGTTATTACTGCTAGAAGATTCTTCAGATGACATCACTTTCTTTCCTTTATAATCTTCTGGAGGGCTTTGCATGTCTATCTTGACTGCCAGGGCCAGATTTATGCATTTATGTACTCGTTCTACTGCTGCTTGGCATAGACAACATTCCAACTCTGAATGGGAAGCATTGTGAACTCTACACCAGTTAGGTAAGAGAAACTCTTCAAAGTTTGTTCTCCTGCCAAGGTGAACTTGGCTTTCAATACACTGCTTAATGAATTCCTGGAAGCTGTCCAGCAAGCTAATCTGATTATCCTTGAATTCATCCTCTCTTAATTGATCTTGTCAGAATAGTAGCATTGCTAGATTATGTTTTTGTATCAATAGACATCGTATGTAGCATCAATACCTCTTTTGAATCTGAGCCCTCATACGGAGTCGATAGCATATAATTTCCCATGCCTACTTCTGATATCAGAACCTCATTTGAAGTATTTTGATACTCTGTAATCATGTATTTCATTCTTGGTTCTCTCTGAATTCTAATCTGATTTGGCACCCCTTTCCAGGGAAGCCACATGTGAGAGTGATCAGTAGATACATATCCATTTAGGGCCTTCATAAAATCTCTTCCTAGGATTAAGCCATACGCATCAGGGATATCAACTACTTCAATATTGATAACCTATTGTATTCTTGGGTCAGAAGCTACCTGCATGCAAATCATGTTTAATTCTCCCACTAAATTTACTTCAGTTCTATCCAACTGAGTTACCTTCTTCTGGGAGTCAGTAGGTGTAATCCCTAAAGCTCTACATACTCCAAATGGCATCACATTAGTAGAGGCACCAAAATCTAGTAAACAGTAATGTAGATTCTTACCGAATATGCACACAGAGATTAAGAATGGTGGGGTATCTGTCTTCCCGTGAAACAAACTTGGCTGAGTATCTACTTGGGCCACTTGAGTTTTGTCTTTCTCCTTGCCTTTATCTCCAGGGGGCAAGTTAGTCTGATAAGCCTAGCTTTATGTCTTCACAGCTTGAGAACCAGTAACCTTGTTGACACTCTCACTGGAAGGTTTATCCAAAGACACTAGATGTGTACCATAGGCACCTAGAACTACATTCCTAATTGTTGGGGACCTTAGCAACTCGAATACTGAAAGGTTTACCTTTAATTTTTTGAACTCCTCAGCAACATACAAAGCCATTTGCTCCTCACTTAGAATAGTGGGGATGTCTTTGGAAGATTCCTCCACCTTATCTTTACCTGCTTGAACAGTTTGTTCCTTCTGTGGGTCAGTTTGAGCCTGTCTTTCCTTTGAAAAGTACTGCCTGGACACATGTGGAAAGGGTGGATTATTACTAGCACTTGGATCTGGAGGGATATTAAAATTATTAGGAGGAATGGAGGTGGTGAAAGGACCCCCAGCTTGCGGACGTCGATGGGGCATGTCTCTTAAATCATATCCTTTTCCGTGCCTCTGGAACATCTGCACTTCTTCAATATAAGCCTCTTCCTGATCTAGGGGGCCATTATCATTTGTTGCCTCTTCATTGAATAACTGAGCCACCTCATCTCCATTGCAGATTTGATCTGTTTTATCCTCCTGGGAATCAGATTCCTCTTTTAGAACATTTTTTTCACTTGCTGGAAAAGGGGCATGGTTTAGCACCAACACAGGAGAATCATAGGGGATAGAGGGAACAATCTCCTAACCGTTTACATTATTCTCCACTTCATACTGGAAAATAGAGGTTGCGGTTTAGAATTCTGGGCATTCTAACTCAGAATGCTAGCTTGTCTTATGGAGCCTACAGCACCTTGTCAGAGCAGCCTCAGCCAGATATACACCACTGGGAGGCTTGTCTTGATTGACTGGCTGTTTAACAGATTGGTTGACAGGTTGATCCAATGGAGTAGGGACTCCTCCATTATTAGGCCCTGTATTCCACGTCCTGTTCTATCCCTGTAACTGCCTCCTATCAAATCCTAACCCACTACCTTGTCCTCTATCAAAATTCTGTCTTCTATCATTGTTATACCCTCTGTCATTATTGAATCCTCTCTCATTGTTGTAACCTCTATCCTAATTATATCCCCTGTCATTGTTGAATCCTCTTTCATTGCACTGTCCTCTATCAAAATTTTGTCCCTGTGGATGCTCTTTGTTCTGATTAGATCATAGATTTCTCTGAGCAGCTTGTAATTGGTTGTTTTGATTCCTTAGGTAAGTCACCTCCAGGTTTAACTTCTTTATCTGCTCAGCCATTTCATCAACCCTATCTTTTGTTAGATCTCCATAAGGGGTTTGGCTTGAATTATTCCGAGGAGGAACAAACATTATAGTAGATCCCATAGACTGATGCAACACTTCAGAATTATACAAGTAAGTAGAGAAACCAGTTGGCTACTGCTGATAGAAGGGCTGGTTAACTTACTGCTATGGGAAATTCATTATAGGAGAGACCTAGCTCATGGGGGGACCAGGATGTGGGACCAAAGGCAATTGAGGTATTGGATTCATGACTAGCATATGATTTGCGAGTGCCTGATTCACTGCCTGAACCTAGTTTGGATGTGCAACTGACCCTAAAGAAGGCAATGGTCTAGCCAAATGTTGCCTTAAATCCATGCTAAGCTTGACTGCTTCTGTATAAGCATCAACTAGGCAAGCTAGAGGATTAGGTCTCCATTTCAGAAAGGTTGTTGTAAGGTTGTCCAACACTTCATAATAGACTCCTAGGGCAGTATCATTGTCTAGGACATAAGGGTCTTGGAGTTTGGTATATGCACGGTGAAACCTATTATTGAAACTGGATATGGGTTCATTAACTTCTCTCTTGACTCTAGTGAACTGGAGATACAATTCATTGGCACTAATAGGTATTCTGAACTTCTGTAAAAAGGTAGTTTCAAGATCACTCCAGTTAAGAATTGAACTAGATGGGAGGTGATTGTACTAGTAAAATGCCTCCTCTCCCAATGAATAAGTAAATAACCTACAAGCAACATCCTCATGAGTGATTCCCCTGTTCTTGAGACAAGTTTGAAAGATCCTGATATGCTCTTATGCGGTCCCGTTTGGGTCATTAACATGGAATTTCGAACAAAAATGCTCAGGGTTCTTGGGCATAACATTGTAAGCATTGAAAGACAAGGGAGATGGATTATTAGCTAGAAAATCCATTGGTAGGAGTGGTGGTGGTGGTCGTGGTTGATTAATGATAGGCTGGGGTTGCTGAATGGGAACTACCTCAAGGATGGGTATGGCTTCAACTTCTAGAAGTGAAGATGCGGATGATGCTTGTGAAGGGATGGGTGATGATGATCCTCCCTTTTCTTGAGTCCTCCTTGACCTAGTGGGGAACTGTAATTCTTGTAAATCCTCCTCTCCTAGGGTAGATCTGGTATTTCTTCTATATCTCTCTGGAGAGATGGTGTTTAAGAAACGATCCAGTGAGCTCATTCAAGCCCTCCTTCTAGTGCCAATCTGTTGATGGTGTATTCTGCATAGCAACAACTCAGACAAAATTCAATATTCTATCTCTCTTGAAAGGTAATTTTCAACAAAAAGTTACTAAAAATCACCCCAAGGTCTCTCGGGTGTCAGGTCATGACAATGCATAAACAACTCAGATAATATGCGAAAATGTTGGTAATCACAATCGGACCTTACTACAAGCAAACTGTATCTTTCCAACTTATCAAATCTTACAATATTATGATCTTAAATCCTAAATCTAACTGAATAATAAAGAAACAACAAAAGATGAGAGTGTAGGAGATGTAACGAAATCTAAACTATATCTAAGATAAACAATGCAAATGATAAATTCCTGGAATGGACCAATCTCAAATAACCAATTCCTACTTAACCCACAATGCAATATCACAAGAAAGGTGCAATCTTCTAAGGCATACAGATTTTCAAATCATAGACATTCATCCACAATCAAACTAAGCATAAAGAGATGTATGGTCCACGTTGACTTTGCCAGTCTACTACAATCAGATAGTTATTGGGAGTATGGACCAGAGATTGCTACAAACATTCGAAGCATAAAACCATGAACATCATTTACCAAACTTATCCACTTCTAAATCTAACATTAAATCTATTATCTTCAAGCAATTTCAAAGATGGAACAACAGGAACCATGCAAGATAAACTAACACAAAGAATTCACCAGAGAAACCACAATGCCTTCAATTGTATTAGATCACCAAAATGCAGCAACAATTCCATTATTCTGTTCTACAACACTTGCTTCAAAGAACTAACTACTATCTCTACTATAGAATGCTCTAATTCTTTCTTTAATCTAGCTTGTCTCTATTATCTCTATAACTAACTCCTTACAAATGAGGCAGGAATGCCATTTATAGAGAATCCTCAAACATGTCGGCCTCGCCAAACATTTACAAAATAGAATAGCCAAAACAAGTCGGCATCAAGAATTTCAAAATAAGGCACACATTAAATGCTGATACATCATCAAGGTCGGCCCAAACATGCTCCTCAATGCAACCCGGATCAACACATGCCATATAATAATAGGGAAGCACAGATCTCAAAGTTAGCATTAACTACCACCTCCCTTATCCTTGTTCTAATCCAGCAATTCATGAACCTTCAAAAACATCCTATGCAACTCAGCAACAGGTGGAAAGGGTAGGATTTTAAGCCGACATTCAATTGATCCAATTTCTTCCCTTGACCGCTTGACCGTTGTATCCCAATCACCCCTATATGCTAAGTACTTATCCACTATAGCTAGATAAGTAGCTGCATCATCCAATTGGTGCCCTATCACATAGTTTTCAATATCAGGGGCATAGACATCATGCCACCATTCCCTCAATTGTTCCAAACTCAAGTATTTAGGGGTGATCTTCCTTTTGCTAGTCATTATTTCAAAAAAGGCGATGCATCCATCATAAACACTAGTTAGATTACCATCCATCTACTTCTTTTGTTTATAGATCTTCTTGATGGCTTTCTGTCAGATTTGCAAGGCTTCAAACCACTCCCAAGGCTCATTAACCCTAGATGAAGGAAGGATTCCATTAGTAACCAGCCGATCCCTACTATAGTCCATGATTGCCTTAGTTTTCTACAATAAGAGATCAATATCCTCCTTGTCCTGAGATAACACATGCTCTAACAAATCCTTAGCCTTTATTGCATCCTTTCCAATTGAAAGGATTTCCTTTATTGCATCATCTCCCTTGGTCTGTACCTCCTTCAACCAATCTATTGTAGCCGTGGTAGAAGCTTTCATCTTTTCTAACTTAGAGATGGTCTCCTTTGGCAAGAAACCAGTAGTAGTAGAAGAGGATGGGTGAAAAGATTGCAAAGGTTTCATTAAATCTTCTCGGCATTTCCTTAGCCTTTCATTCTCTTTCTTTAGCTCATGCCTAGACTGTGTTTCTTCCTCAATCTCCCAATGATCACTGCACTAGACCCTTCATATTCTTCAATATCTTGCTCCATAGAAGCAGGCCCAAGATTGATGGTCTATACATCATAATCCTTCCCGGTGACCTCATCTCTAATTTTATCAGCCACAGGGGTAGCAATATGAATAACCCTGTTACTATCTGCATCTCTTTCAATCTTGGAAATCACCTTGGCTACCTTCTTCTTCTTTCCCTTTCCAATCTTGGCCAACATTTCATCCTAGTTGAGAGGAGTGTCCTCAACAATGACCTATTTCCTTCTAATTTCTTTACCTAGCCAATCTGGAATAGCAGGATCCACTTGGACTTCATCTTTCTTGACCTCTTCATGCTGTTCCACCATCTCATCCTTTTCCTTTTTAGGAGATTGATCGCCTTTTCTTTCCAAAATGGCTCTTCTTCTTGTAGGGGTGATGGAGTCTTAACAAGAACATCCTCCTTCTCATGGGATCTGTTATCTTTGCTACTTGCAGGAGGAGAATCCTCATACTGTGCTTACGAAGAAGGATGCACTTCCACACCTCCAACCTCAAGCTCATCAGCTACACCATAAAGTTATCCATCCTTAAACAGTTTTGCTTCTTTGCTAGTCTCATGCTCTCCATGAGTTGTCTGCTCAGCAATACCCGATGGAGAAGAGGTATCCTTCTACTGTTCTGCAGTGGTTGCCACTAGAAGAGGGTCTATTTTTTGCATTGTCTCCTTGGGAGATGGAGTTCTGGACCTTCTTGAGTAAACCTAGGTTTTCTCCCCTGAGCTCTCCACATCAATCACATGAGAGTCCGTAGTATCCCCAGAAGTTTCTTGCTCTTTCTTCTTTGAAGCCCTGGTTGTCCTTGCCCTTTTTGGCTCTGGAGGAGCATCTTCTCTCTCTACTTTCTCAAGCTCTTCCTCTTCCGCAGACTTACCTATCTTCACAGTACGACTCCTCTTCTTACCCCTAGGCTTTCTTTTCTTTTTAGGCTCACTCTCCTTAGGGCCTTTGATTTTAATCTTGAAAGCTGAGCTCACCTTAGTTTTTCCAGCAGAATCATCCTCACCGAATTCCTCTGAAGTAGAATGGGCATTCAAATTTCCCATCAAATTAAAGGTACAGGGTACCTTTTCACTTTCCAATTCCCATACTTTATGCTTTAGCCAGGACTTGGTAGATTTCATAATAGGAGCCATTAATTCTTCCAGCTCAGTTATTTCCTTTTCTGACTAGTTTATATCTCCAATGGGCCTGTCTTTAACTGATTCATATGCATGATCCTGGACCAAATTTCCATCGTCTTCCAACTGATTAGGAATCAACTTGACATTGTACATTCTGATCACATCAACTGGAAGCCTAGAATATCTTTTCTTTCTTACCTCAAAATCATCCTTGCTATTTGCCCAGTAGTCCTCTAGATCATCCTTGTGATGATATTCTTTAGTGGCCTTCTTCTGTGCTTCACTAGTGATGTCAAAGCTTGCCCTCTTGGAATGGAAAGAGAAACCATAAGTACTCAACTTCTCCCCTGATGCGTGAGCTGATTGGATTGAAGGGAAAACCTCAGCTATACCAATTTTCAAAGGAAAATCCCCACCAAACCCTATTTTGTTCTTCTCTCTTTTAACAATGGCATCAAAATCACATATCTGCTAGGTAACTTCCTAAAGTATGACATCATCAGTAGGATATCTTGGCAATCTGTATGGAGTAGTTGGACATCCATCAATCCTGATATAGGAGAATGTAGGGAATTGTATAAACCAAGCTCCATATTTCTTAATCAATTCCTTCGCTCCATCAGAGATTCTCACATGTTCTGCATTCTGAAGCAACCTAGTAATATGCATAGTAAATGCATCATTTGCTCTTCTATAACTTGAATTCCCTAGGTGCAGCTTAGGGTATACCTCGTAGATGACATCTTGCCCAAATGTTCCTTTTGGATTCAATCCCCTGTATGGGTAAAATCTGGCAAGAACATCTACTACATAGGATGACATGGTGAATTTCTTGGTCTCCAACAAATCTCTCATCTGCCTGTCAATTATTGCATTGATAACTCCTGCCCAATGGTAACTGATGCCTTGCTCAATCCTATTAATGATGTGCACCATCCAATTCTCCAACACACCAACACTCTTCAAGCCAGCTACCCTACTCAATAGTGTGATGGCATCATATACATCTTGTCTAAACTTGACCCTGTGTAACTGTTTTGGTAACTTGGAGAAATGAGATTTTGGCTTTTCAAGCTAGGAATTGATCATCTGCTGGGCTTTGGTAGGTTGATCTTCATAGTAAGTTTTGACTAAATCCATGTCCAAGGCACACACACATGGCAAGTCTGGCATATCAAATGTCTGGGAAATGGAAACTGGGTTAAAGTTTGCCAACACTCTCCCCTCAGTGCTAACAATCCTCTGCGTGTCAAAGTCATAGTGTCAGGCACACTCCAATATCAACTCATAGCATTGAACTGCAGGAGGAAATCTGGCCACATGAGCCAGTCCAAACTTCACCATCCCCTTGGTCAGGGCTGATAAATCCCCCTGAGCTAACCTTTCCTTGAACTTTTCATATCTCCATGCTCCCACATTGGTATCTAAGACTTCAGACAAAACTGAAGCTATCTTACTATCAGGCAACTGACTTTTCACGTCCAGCCTTAACCTTTCCACATCTATAACCGAAGACCCCTCTGTGTCTCGCTTGGCCTTTCCTGCCGCTACTTTGCTTGATTCAGCCTGCATTCATAAAAGAGCCTCATGAGAGTCCAATTATCATTCATACCTCAATCAAAGGTTAGCCTTGAAACCATATGAAATCATTAAGGTTAATTAGTAATCGTCAATCTTGAAAACTGGGAAAATGAAGTAATCCGGGAAAACAAAGTAATCCAGGAAAATGCAGTCGGGGCAAAATTTAGAGAAATCTGACCCAGATGGACTCCTGCTGCCAAGACATCATTCATAAAATAAATCGTTAATACAAACAAAAGAGATGCATGATTATCCTGATTTTGATTCATTTAGCAACAAGAAATCATCATCTAACCTTTAGTTCATCACTTCAATTTTGAAAATCAAAATCAACGAGAAACAGGCAGAAAACCAAAAAAATCCGGATAGTTTAGATTTCTGCAGATAGCTTGAAATTATGGGAGTTTATCATACTTCGGGAAAATGGACGAATCCGGGAAAATCTGGGTGCGCAAGAATTCCACGGACAGCTTGGAAACCCGATGACCATTCGACACGCAAACCATTAACCGAGTAATGATACGAACCTCCCTATTTGGATTTCATAAAGATAAACTCAACCCTAATGAGCCAAATTTTGATTGCACCTAGATTTAAACTCCCAAAAACTCACGAATGGTAGATCCTTGGAACAAAATAATGATGCCCTAAGTTTGACAGTTGAACCTCAGCCATGAGAGCTAAAGCAAGCTCAAAATTTAGACACAATCCCTCAAAATGATGAAACTAGGGCACGCTGGGTCTCAAATGATGCGGATAAGGTCGGGCTAAACACAAGGCATGATGGAGCGACAACTCCACTAAACTTGACAACCCTGGGCCAACACATTGAAACCCTACGATCATGAATTATATCAGATTTCATGCGAACAAGGGCAAGGCCCTAACAAAAACACCTAGCCACAGGGGTATACCTGACATTCGACTGATAATCGAAGGGATGTACAGTGCGGGTGCTAAAACACATGGAAGGGTGATTTCAAACCCTAGTTCAATAAATATGAAACCATAAAAAAACTGAGCGAAGGCCGACCCAAATAACCACCAATAACCCGAAAGATTTAATCACAGCGCAAAACAATAGGAGAAGTCAATAACAACCTACCATGGATCAATTCTGAATGAAGCTCAAACCCAAGGAAATCACTGTGAATCAGGGTGTCCTAGCAGCGAAAATATTCAACACAAGCACTCATGCAATCCACACGTGAACATACCAAATCCAATGACCAAAGCTCAAAATAAATAATCCTAATCACTATAGGAAATGGCAAATGAATAATGAAATCATGAACACTAAAAGCCTTTAAATTCACTTACATTCATGCCAGAGCAAATGTACTTTAATCATTAATGGCTGATAAGACGTATCAAGGAAATCCAAAAACCCGAGCTCAAAATGGAACTTCAAAAAAAATCGAGCCAGACGGATAATCTGGGTGAGCACGAATTTTGTGGATAACGCACCCTTCGGGACTCCGATGCAGTCCAGGAAAATCTGGGTGACCTGGAAAATCCCGGATTCATCCAAAAACCCAGACTGTGGAAAATATGATAGTGACTAGATGATAGACCAGGATCTAGAAAAATTTGAGTGAACCGGAAAATCCCGGACCCAAGGAAAAACCTGGACTTCCATTAAAAACCAAGCTTGATCAATTCAACCCTTAGGGCAAGACCAAGGCAAGAAAGACCAACATCCCAAGACCTTAAAAGGATAAATCTAATAAAAACCAAAGGCCCTAGAGACATCCAAAATCAGAAAAGAGGGTCCCTACTCCAAGTGGGGCGTGTGTGCAAAATTGCACAACAGGTCCCCACCTTGAAAAAGATGCCTAGGATGGAATATTCCTTCAAGATGCTTTTGTAACTCTTACTAGAGTTGATTTTCCTCCAAATTTATAATTATAAATCATCATAGGGGAAAATTACATATTTTGGAAATTAAAATAATTATTTTCCCACACATTAGCCCATATTATCCCTTATTGAAAATTAAATAAAGCAAAAATAATATTTTTGGTGATGCTGATTGCTAGTACCCCCGGATCCTCCTACATTAGACACGCTGGGTTGGAATTTTATGAGCATAGGATAACAAAAGTGGAGTTGAGTAGTAGAACTACTCTTTCAAATTATGAAAAGCTTGCAACAAACTCCATCACTGATATAAATAGAAGAATTCTTCCTCTGCCTCTTCCAACACGTAGCCGAGAAAATTACCATCCTCCTCCACCAGGGGATTCCTCTTCTCCTTATCTCCTTTGTGGGATCCAACCCACCACAAACCAACCACCTCCACCAAGTTTCACCTGCAACATCCTCTATATCTTCTACATACAAATATGTGCTATCCAAACAACAATCAAAATCTACTACATCCTTAGACAAATCTGCAATTACCACTCCATGGAAATTAAAAATTTCCATCTACATGCTCTCTTCTTTCCCGACATCCTCTTCTACTCTCACCAAAGAAAGTATAAAATTATCACTATAACTAAATTCAAAATTAAAATTTACCTCATCCTTGTTTTCTATCCCAACATCTTTTTCCTCATTCTTCACTGCAACATCCATCTTCTCACCTTCACTATCTGCTGCAATTTATTTTTCCAATACCTTTAAGTCCTCCAATGTACACTCATCTACTGTTGCAACATCATTTTTCTCTTCAATTTTTGTACCTTCTTTTTGCCTCTCAACCTCTTCCACACTTTTCTCTTCCTTCTCACTCCCTTTCTCTATGCCTTCCTCAAAGCATACTTTTGCAATATTTTCTCCATCATGTTCACCTACATACACAAATATGAGAAACTTTTTGTCTTTCTTCTTTTTCATTTCATCAAACACTTTCCACACACTCTCAATATTCAACCTCTCAAGTATAGACTACCTCACATTCGGTGATTGGTCTACACACCACACACATTCCACCCCCAAGTCCTAGTACAAAGTGCTTCTACTTGCACACTTAGGAACACTAGCTCTGATACCAATGATGTAGGGGACTCCCCTTACAAATTTGAAAACTCATAACACAACTCAAATTTACACAATATATGCAAGAAGCAAAACATTATATTTTATTGCAGAAAATTTAAAATGGGATTACAACTTGTAGAAGCTCACAAGATTCCCTTGCAACATGGATAAATCAATGATATGGAGTTACAATCTCCTCACATAAATCTGCAAATTTGGATTCACAAATCCTCTATCCAATCTGGCAACATCATGTTATACCAAACTCCAACTCTCCAAAAGCCAACTTCCCAAATGAAAAAGGCCTTAATATATAAAAGTTTGTGAATAAGAAAACCACTTTGGTTTTCCAAAAACAACATGCAATTACCACCTTCAAAAAATCACGTCCCAATTTGAGGAAAAATCATAAAATAATAAAATATACTCACATAGCCTTCACATGAGCACCTAAACTTCAACCAACCAAATTTGGTCAAATTGGATTTTTCCTTAATCTTTGATGGCTTTGATGACTCAGTGCAAGAACATGCACCAACATGCAAGATTGGGTGCCCAACATGCAAGAGCATGTAAATCATAAAAATCAACATACAAAAAAATGCATGGTAAAGTGGTCCCCACATTGAAAAAGATGCCTAGGATGGAATATTCCTTCAAAATTCTTTTGTAACTCTTACTAGAGTTGGTTTTCCTCCAAATTTACAATTATAAATCATCATAGGGGAAAATTACATATTTTGGAAATTAAAACAATTATTTTCTCACACATTAGCCCATATTATCCCTTTTTGAAAATTAAATAAAGCAAAAATAATAATTTCGGTGATGTTGATTGCTAGTACCTTCAGATGCTCCTGCATCACTATGCCATGGTTGAATCACCTTCATTGATCTTCTCCAATTTCCTTTATATGCTAACTTGCCCTCAGATTTGAAGTATGCAAGAATAAACCTAATGATAGTGACAACAAAATATCAAAGATAGTGGTTATGTTTCTATAGCCTTGAAATGAAAGTGGCAGGTCTCTTTTATAGAAAACCAAATTTGAATGAAGGGAAAAGATTAAATGATGAAGATCAATGGATGAGATTGCTTTGAGAAGCAATGAAATAGGGTTAGGGAAAAAATAGGGTTTAGGTAAGGATGGATAGTGTAGATTAAAAGGTAATAAAACCTTATCAAGGATGGAAGTTAATTGATATAAGAGATAATATTTCACACAGAAAAAAGGTGGCTGGAGTATATTAAATAATTATAAAATTATTTAATTTAGGAGGGAAAGTGAATAATTAAATAATTAAAGTAATTGTTTAATTATAGAAGAAGAGGAAAAGTTGAATTTTTAATTCAATAACCATTTAATTAAAAGTTGAGGAAACAGGCAAATTAGTAAATAATTTAAAATAATTATTGATTAATGGAGGGAAAAGTGAGAAATAATTAAATAAATAAGATTTATTTAATTATAGAGTGAAAGGAACATTAGTGATGTAATTAATTAAATATAATTTATTTAATTAATCAAGGAAGAATACAAGGAAAAGTGAATTAATTAAATAATTAAAGTTATTTAATTAATAGAAGAATATGATTTTAGGAAATAATCAAATAACTAAAATTATTCAATTATGTGGGGAAGAAGGGGAATTAATATGGAAAATAGTGTTTGCAGGCCTAGGACAATTTTTCAGTGTCTACATTTTGCCCCTCTTTGATACTATGTTAAGTCACCTGAATGTTGTATCAAATAAATTCAGCTCAAAGGGTCTATGCAAGATCATGGGGGTCCAAAAAGTGGCGATGTGAAAAAAAAGACATTTTTTACTTGCCCAAAAATGTGAAATTTCACTTTGACATTTTCTAGGCTAGGGTAGAAAGTACATGTTGTCATAGCAAGCACCAAAATGAAATGGATATCCATTCGAATATCCATTCCTAAACAAATATCCATTCCAAAATAGATATTTGTTCCAAAATGGATATATGTTTCCTTTGTATTAAATGAGAGTCATTTTCACTTGCCTTATTCTCTGTTGTGCACTTTGGAGAGTCATTTTATATATTATATTATATGATTTTATAATATTACTATATTATATATATATATATATTAATATATTAATATTATATTATATCATTATATATAATTAATATATATTACTATAATACAATATATATTATATTATATTATTATATAATATATTTTTTCTTGTAATAAAAAACTTGGTTTAGGTCTAGGAACCAAAGTGCAACAGAAAAAATCTACTAGCAAGGAGATTACATATTACACACACAGAACAACACACATTCCACAAAGGACCTAACACTAGCAAAAGTTTAGTAAGGAGAGGCCGAACAACAACAAACGAACCCAAGACCCATCCCACGAGAGAGCCCATCAGTCAGGGGGACGCACCTTGAGGTCAATAGGAGGGGGGTTTTTAATATCCTCTTGCATCAAGCTGACAACTTCAAAAGGGAAATTTCTCCACCAAATTTTGACATGGACACCAACCTCATTGCATAGAAGCACCAATATTTGCAGCCCAATCTGCCACACAATTCCCAACACGTTTGATGTGTGAAAGCTTTACCTCTTCAAACTCTTTGACCACCCATTTAGCCTGCTTAATAATAGCTTCCAACTTCTAATTTTGGACTTCTCCACCCTTCATAGCTTCGATAATCAAACTTGAGTCCCCTTCAACCCATAGTTTATTCCATCCCTTCTCCCTAGCTATCATCAGACCCCATAAGAGAGCTCTCACCTCAGCTAGTTTGTTGGACTCAGCCCCAAAGGCTAAAACATACATACCAACAAGTTGACCATTGCAGTCTCTAAAAATACCCCCACCACCAGCCTTTCCCAAGTTGAACTTGGAAGATATTATTATATAATATTATATTATAATATAATATTATGTAATATAATATTATATTATTATAATATAATATTATGTAATATAATATTATATTATTATAATATAATATATGTATTATAATAAATAAAGATTATATTATATAATATATTATTATGCATATTTGTGTATTGAATATGGCCACCCCCACCTTGATAGAAGAGCCCTAAACCATTACCCATCCTCCTCCTACTCGAGGCTGACCCCACCGAGGCTTTGCCCACTGATGAACCAGGGCTTCACCCATTGATGAACCGGGGCTTTGCCCACCACTAAACTAACGCTTCACCACCGTTGAACCAACGCTTCGCTACTGCTAAAGTGATGCTTCACCACTGTTGAACCGGTGCTTCGCCACCACCCTATATGCCTTATGGATGGTTAGGAGCCTCGGGTGGTGGCGGAGCCTTGGTCAATTGGGTTGTTGGAGAATATGGTTGGTGGGTAAGGCATATATGGTTGGTGTAGTTTGTCCGACCCCACAATATATTATTATTATATTATATTATATTATATTGTAATATAATATATAATAATATATATATTTCATTTTATAATATTATTATATATAATTTTTTTTTATAATATAAAAACACTCTTATTAGTGGTCTGCACCATCCCTTATACTAAGGGATGGAGCAGACCTGACTTAATTGAAAAAAACAACTTAAACTAAACATATATTTGTTTCAGAATGAATATCTAAATATTATGTTATAAATCAAAAAAAGAAAAGGTCGAGTGTCATTTACTGTGTTATAAATGTATTATATATTAACATATCATAATATATTTAATATATATACTATATAGTATATATTAAATATTATGTAATATATAGTATAATATATATAATATATACTATATATTGTATATATTATATAATATATACTAGATATTGTATATATTATATAGTATATTTAAATTATATTATATATTAATATGTATGCATAGGGGAAGCTTCAAATCTTATACAATAAATAAAGGATATCCATTTATAATGCATATCCGTTTGCTTTAGATTTTTATGAACCAAATAATACATAAAACCAATATTATGTATTATTCATATATAATAAATATATATTATATATTAATATATCAATATATTGTATATTATATATTATGATATATATACTATATGATATATTATATATAGTATATTTAATACTATATAGTATATAATATATATTATATATTATATATCTTATACTCTCTCTTAGCTCTCTCCCTCTCTCTATCCCTCTCTCTCATAGGTCTCTCTCCCTTTCTTTGGTCTCTCCCTCCCACCCTAGCTAGATAACTTTGTATCCCTCCTAACCTCTTTCCCTCTCTCCCTCTCTCACTCTCAAGTCTCTCTCCCTCTTAGGTCTCTCTCTTAGGTCTCTCTTAGGCCTCTCTCTCTCTCTCTCCCACCCTAACTAAACAACTCTCTTTGGTCTCTCCCTCTCCCCTCCTCTCTCTCTCTCTCTCACTCAGGTCTCTCCCTCCCTCTATCCCTCCCAAACCCCCTCTCTCTCTTAGGTCTCTCTCTCTCTCTCTCTCTCTCTCTCTCTCTCTCTCTCTCTCTCTCTCTCTCTCTCTCTCTCTCTCTCTCTCTCTCTCTCTCTCTCTCCCTCCTCTCTCTCTCGTCTCTCTCTGTCTCTCTATCTCTCTCTCTCACTCTCTCCCTCTCAAGCCTCTCTATCTCCCTCCCTCTATCTCTCTCCTCCCCCCTCCCCCTGCTCTCTCTCTATCTCTCTCTCTCTCTCTCTCTCTCTCTCTCTCTCTCTCTCTCTCTCTCTCTCTCTCTCTCTCTCTCTCTCTCTCTCTCTCTCTCTCTCTCTCTCTCTCTCTCTCTCTCCCCTATGTTTCCTTTAGTTTTTAAACAACTAAAGTTCATAAAATGTTTTATGAATTATTAATAGCATGATATATATTATGTTATGATATATTTTAAATTAATATATTATATATATTTAAATAATATATAATATATATACATATTATATATTAATATATTTACATAATATATATTTGTATAATATAGATATTTATATATTATATATTAATATGCATGCATAGGGGAAGCTTCAAATCTTATGCAATAAATAACAAACATCCGTCTTCTTTAGATTTTTACAAACTGATTAATACATAAAACCAATATTATGTATTCCTAATATTTAATAAATGTATTATATATTAATATATTATAATATATTCAATATATATACTATTATATAATATGTATTGTATATTAATATTATATAATATATATAGTATAATATATATAATATATAATATATAATATATAATATATAATATATATCGTATATATTATATAATATATACCATACATTATGTATATTATATAATATATACTAGATATTGTATATATTATATAGTATATAAGTTATATTACATATTAATATGTATGCATAGGGGAAGCTTCAAATCTTATACAATAAATAATGGATACTCGTTACAAACAGATATCCCTTTCCTTTATATTTTTGTAAACCAAATAATACATAAAACCAATATTATATATTATAAATATATAATAAATGTATTATATATTAATATGTATAATGAAATTATTATATATTAATATATCATAACATATCATATATTATATTATGATATATATTATATATAATATATTTAATAGATATACTATGCATTATACATTATATATTATATAATATATTTAATATATATACTATACATTATATATTATATATTATATAATATATATATAAATAATATATTATATATACTATATACTATATATCTTATACTCTCTTTCAACTCTCTCCCTCTATCCCTCCCACTCTCTCCCTCTTAGGTCTCTCTCTCCCTCTAAAGTCTCTCTCCGCTCTCTCCATCTCCCTCTCAAGTCTCTCTCTCTCAAGTCTCTCTCTCTCTCTCTCTCTCACTCTATCTCCCTCTCTCTCTCTCCCTCTCTCCCTCTCCTCTCACTCTCCTCTATCTCCCTCTCTCCCTCTCTCCTCTCTCCTCTCAAGTCTCTCTCTCTCACTCTCTCCCTGCCTCTCTCTCTCCTCTCCCCTCAAGTCTCTCTCTCTCTCTCTCTATCCCTCCCACCCTACCTAGACAACTCTCTCTCAGTCCCTCTCTTTCCCTCTCAGGTCTCTCCCTCCCTCTATCCCCCCCACCCCCTCTCTCTCTTATATCTCACCCTTGGGCACCCTACCTAGATAACTCTCTCTCTCTCTCAGGTCTCTCTCACTCTCTCTCTTAAGTCTCTCTCACTCTCCATCTCCCTCTCAGGTCTCTCTCACTCTCCATCTCCCTCTTAGGTCTTTCTCATTCTCTCTCTCTCAAGTATCTCTCACTCTCCATCTCCCTCTCATATATATCTCTCTCTCATTCCCTTTTAGGTCTCTTTCTCTCATGTCCCTCCCACTCCTCTCTCTCTCTTGTCTCTCCCACTCCCTCTCTCTCTCTCTCTCAGGTGTCTCCCTCCCAAACCCCTCTCTATCTCACTATATATAATAATGTAGTATATAATATAATATAATAATATAATATATGATATAATAAGATATAATATAATATATAATACATAACATATAATATATAATATATATAATATATTAGTATATATTAATATATTAAATATTATGTATTATAAATAATACAGGTAATGGATATCCATTTTTTCTGACAAAATTAGTAGGCTCGAGATTTGACTCGGGATTTAGTTTGAGATTTTCAAACCTAGAAAGTCAATTGAAAAAAATGTGTTTACAAAATTTCCTTAGTTTTTTGAAGTTCACCCTTGTGGCTGACAAATTTTTTTATTTTTATTTTTAATTTGAATTTGATGAAATGAAAAGGGTTTATTGAAAAAATTGTTAGTTTTTCACCAGTATAAGATATGCCTTGTTTTGAATTTAATAGATAATTATACTTTATTTTCTACATACATTACGACTAAAGTCTTGATTGATAGGATGATTGGAAAACTTCTATAATTTTCAAACTATTTCACATTTTTCAAATCTAAAAGATGCATCACATTCTATGCTTTGCACACTATAAGATAAAAAAAAAAAATTCATAAATTTTTGACCAAGTTATGGTGGTCAAACAAACACATTTTAATAATTTTGAAATGTCCTAATAAAAAATCATAAATAATTATTTACATGCAAAAAGTTTACAAAAAAATTATGACACATCTAGGCATGTGTCCTCTATAGATATTGAAAGTTTCAGAAAAAATAATTAATTTTTTCTTTTACTTAGGTTGGTCAGAAATACACCCACTTTTTTATCTTTTTCCTAAAAATTTAGAACTATTGCATTGAAATTTAAAATTTTCACAAAATAGATTCTTTTTTCCAAAAAAGGACTAGTAGCCTAGAAACCACATTCAATTTTCTACAAATTCTATTCTTACATATTTTTTAAATTATGTTAATAACCTATTCAAATTTTTATGTCAACTTGCCTAACTCTATTTTTTAATATTTTCATTGCCACTTAGGGGCCTAGTTTGGACCCCCATGATCCTACATTGACCCCAAAGTATGCCCAATCTACTGTGATGAAGACAAGATAAACCAATGCCCCCTCAATTTTTTTTGAAAAATTTGAAAAATTATTCTGAGAAGCAAATCTGACAGTGTACAATGCATTTATAGCAAAAGATTTCAATTTCAGGACCTCCAACATACTCACATTAGGGTTTAGGCTCAATATTTGATGCATCCAATAAAAACCCTACCCTAGGGGGTAATAAATATTATTTTGGGGGTGAAATTGATCATTTGTGCATTTTTACCAGAGTGAATAGTGATTTTTGAGAGTAACTTTGTTGCAAAGTTGCTACCAAGATGTCGACTGTACGACACACCTCATACCATGGATTCAGGGTTCACACCTATAGATGACTAGAGGGCTTTGGGGATGTAGTATGTACCCCTTTCCTTCTTCGTCATTTTATCATTTTTTGCTAGATTTTAGGGCTCCAATGAGGGAAAGAAAATGTGGTGCACGTCCTGCGTTGCAAGTGCAATCACATTCAACACAAGTGGAGCAGTTTAGCGCATTTTCTCGGTGTGATGCATCTGTATGTTAGGGTGTCAAATGTTTTGTGACAAAACTATTAAGTGTGACACATGTGATTCATGTAATGTAAATGCAATTTGAAATGAAACAAGTGCTAAGGTGAGTCACATTTGAGGGTTTGTGCGACGCATGTGTGGTAATGTGACACAATCACTAGTATGGAACAACACAAGTGAATTGTGTGACACATGTGCTTGAAAGTGCGGCACAACTATATTTGTAAGTTGCATATGCTAATGTGAAATGTATTTGATCAATAAGTTGCATTTGTTTAGATAGTGCAACACATTTTCCTAATTAGGTTTTTTCCCTAGTTTTGGATAAAAAATTCTCTCTAATCTAGGTCGAATAGGCTTGCTTAAGATTTTCAATTGACCTAATGTTCTTTCTTGTGATCACAAGTGAGATACAACCCCCTTCTATACTTGAGAGAGTCACTCTTCGACATTCAGATTATGAGATCGACTGCTTGACGAGGAGAGGGATCACCTACATGCCCTCAATTTATACTATGTGATCTTCATGCCCGTGATTAGGGTTAATAGGGGATTATTGATTGCACTACCTGAGAGGTGGCACTCAGAGACTAGCTCCTTCCACCTATTGACAAGAGAGGCCACTATGAAATTTGAGGATGTGTGGTAGATTTTGTGGCTTCCAATTCATGGAGAGCAGGTTTTGTATGATCTTAAGCATGAGTTTGGTGCTATTCAAATTTCCTTTGAGCATGAGTACATTGAAAAGCTTGGAATAGAGGAGTATGAGATCCAGTGGGACGTGTTGGCTGAGAGGTATGAGTGGTTTGAGGTGGTTCTCTACATTGTGATTGCAAGGATTGTGACTCCTAATTACCAAAGACATGGGTTCCCTATCATATGGGGAAAGATGTTGGTTAGCATGATGACCCAGGGGATAGTGTATGCATGGGGACCATGCCTTCTGTCCATGTTATAATTTTAGTTGCATGATGTTGTATACAAAGGGGAACAATCCATTAGTTGTGGGACTACATTGCTTATAATCTAGATGTGGGAGCATATTGTGGTATTCTGACTTCTTGTTGGGAGACAACTTGGAGTAGGGATGTCTTATGTGTTCTTGTATGGAGGAGTGGTCACATAGACCAGGGTTGGTGATGTCAAATACTATCATTATGCCATTGATCTTCTTGCTTCATTTATCTAGAAACCATATTGGAATTTTCAGCCATGGAAGGATGATGGGGAGAATTTTCCCTATTGTCAGTAGGCACGGTATATGATTGGGATGATTGTGCAGTCCCAACACATTATTGAGAAATATCTTCCAAAGTGGGTACTTAGGAAATTCGGGGAGCTACAGGGAGTTCCTATTGGTACTGTTGAGTTTTCCAGGTCCTCCCAAGAGATCACTTAGTGGAGACATATGACCAACATAGTGATGGACAAGTAGGACATTGATGCCCTACAACCTATTCAATGGGGGGTAGACACATAGGTTGCTAATGCAGGGACCATGACAAAGTATGACACATGGTGGGTTGAGCATAGGCCAATTCCATTGATAAATCCAAATCAACCTATCCCAGTGGAGTGGAGAGGTAGAGGTATGTGAGGAAAATTTAAGGATCAAGGATGGGGAGGGGAGGAGATGGAGGCAAAGGAGATGATGGTGGAGATGGCGATAGGGGAGACAAAGGAGGAAGGGTCAAGTGGAGGAGGGACAAAGGACAAAGGGAAATTAAACAACTCTCACCTATCAGAGAGGAGGTTAAGTAGGAGGGCCCATGGGTGGAGGTAGAGTAGAAGGAGGACAAAGTAGAGGGTGATAAGGATGTAGCCATGTAGGAGGCAGAGCAAGAGGGTCCTCGAGCAGAGGAGGATATGGGAGAGGAGGAGGGAGTAGCTCAAGAAGAGATTATGATGGGAGAGGGATTGAGTGAGGGATTCCAAGATGTTCCTATTGTGGAGGCTATGGAGGAGGTGGAAGGAGATAGGCCATTGGACCCTCAAATTGTTGATTTATAAGCACATCTTTAGGCTATTGATGCATGCATATAGGATTTATAGGAATAGGTGGATAGACTAACTATCGAGAGAGACATGGAAATGATTAGGAGATATAGGGATGATCAATAGTGCTTGGACCTTATTTTTACTATTAATGGCCTCATGGTCGAGCTCGGCCACCGACTTTTTTAGGAAGGAAAGGACACACGGTACTATAGGGACCTTTAGTATCAGGTGCCATCGACATAGAGGGAATTGAGCTATACGTAGACTTGGAGCCACAACAAGTCACACTCTCATTAATCCCAGAGTAATGGGGGAGTCTTTGAGCCTAGTCCTTCTCCATATCATTGACCATCACGATTAGGCCACAGGGTCTTAGGATCACAACCACAACAAGAAAGACCACCCTCATTAGGACCATCTCCATCAGGGGATATGAGTAGTTTAGGCTAGCTTTGTTTATGATATGTATTTGACACTTATATTTTTGATCAATCTTGTGAGCTCCATTTTTGGGATTCATTAAGATATTTTACTATGAAACCATTTTTGATATATATATATATGCAAGATACATGATTTTGGCAGTGACTATATGATTTGTGTTTATGTTATATGCATATTTCGATGTGATGGATTATGATGTTATGATGCTATGCATTTATATGTATGAGATGAGTATTGTTAGGGTGGTTCAATTATGCTTAATCCATGATGAATTGAAGCACAATCTATCTTCTAAACCTCAATCTACCAAACAAGATCATTCAAAATGAAAAGTTAAACTAAGCATTTCACTAAAATTGAAAGTTACAAACTAAGAAAATAGTTAAATTCCTACTCTAACCCATTTGAAACTTATCCTATTTTGGAATTGGTGTTATGTTGATGTGAGATGATGACCCTTTCCCAATCCCGTGATCAACGAGCCTGTTACAATCAATTCTATGGAAGAGAATTGATGAAACCATTGTGATAAATGGATGAAAACCTAGTTTATGCTAAATTAAACATGATGAAAGCTAAGTTACCATGATTTTATGCTACAAATGATCTAATTATGCTATTTCTAAGCTAATCTAAGCCAAATCTATGCTAAAATATGGAAACTCTAATTCTTATACAAACTATGATGGATGCATGGAAGCCATTAATAGATGCTCTAAGCTATTATGCAATTAAAATGAACTAAAATAAGCTAAAGTGAGTGAAATATGAGTGTGAGGGCATATGAGATTCAACATCATAAGTTTTCAATTGAAAGATGAATCCATTTGTCTCCAAATAGTGACCTATTTATAGGAGAGCAAAGGAGGAATGGAGGGTTGAGATTGAAAAGATAAATCAACGGTCAAAGATGAAGGAGATGAGAGTCATGGATCATGGATTCTCATCAATGAATGATAATGCATGTTGGGATTTAATCAATGGCTCACACTTGCCTCAAACAAACACACTTTTGACCTACTCACACAGGTCAAAGGTGACTCGTTCAAAAGGTTAAAGGTTAAAACTTGCATAAGAAGCCAAGTGAAAATATCCCTTTTCCAAATGATGGAGGAATAAGAATATTCTTTTGGAATATTCATTTGGGTGAGGAAAAAGGAATTTTGTAAATTAAAATAAAATTTTAATTGTGCAAAAAAAAGGAAATAAGGAATATTCCCTTTTAGAGGAAAATTAGTTTAATTTCTAATTAAACAAGATTTAATCATGCAATTAGGGGATTAAAAGAATTAAAGTGATATTCATTAAATTAAATGATTTAATGAATGGGGGAGAGATGAAATGACATTTAATTAAATAAAATGACTTAGGAAATTAAATGTTTTGATTTATTTAATTTAATGAGATGAAATGCTAGTGTGAAGGGGGATGAATTGACCTGATTATATTAATTAGGCTAATAGATGAAAATTATGCAATTAATTAAATAGCTAGGATAATTTAATTAATTAAGAAAAAATAAGATGGATTTTAAGAAGTAATGATGTTAGTAAATCTGTTTGGAGTGTATGGTATCAATCAAGAAATTTTTTAGTGTCTACATTTTTCCCCTCTTTGAAGCAAGGTACTTGTTGCTTTGGTTCAAAGAATAATGCTCTTCAAATTAAAATTGTTGCTTAAATCGGTATTATTCTTTGAACCGAAGCAAGGTACTTGTTGCTTCGGTTCAAAGAGTAATGCCGATTTGCTTTGAAATTTGAATATAGCGATGCTATTGAAAACAACGATGCTTTTGTGATTTCAATGTTGTAAATTCTAAATTGAGTCAAATTTCCTTGATTTCCTGATGTTGTACGCTTCGTGGATGCAAGAGGCCATTCCACTGCTGATGTCATGAAAGCACAGACCCATTGTATTGGAAAGACTTGGTGATTTGTCAAAGTTGCACCAAGAGCACCTAGGAGAGATCAACCTCTGGTATGTTGCATATACACCTATCATTCAGACACATCTTTCCATGGTGACTACTTTGTGTGAGAGGGGCACAACAAGACCTTGTCCTTCCACCTTCTGATAGGTGAGGCGACAATGACCTTGGAGGATGTTTGGTGGATCCTTCGTTTGTCGATAAATGGATATCGTGCGATCTATGGTGTTGATTTCAGATTCGATGTTTGTCTTGATGTTATGGAGATGGAGAACATTGTTTTATATACATCACAGATCAACCTTGAGTCATACATAGGTCACATGCCAACCTTTTGATTGATCATTGTAGCCATCATTTTAGGTATAGTTGCTCTTGAAAGATGCAATAGAGGATTAACCTAGGATGGGGCTTGGCGTGGAATCACATGATGTACAGGAGGACACTCTTTGTGTGGAGGCCCATGATGTTGGCCTCCCTATATCATGATTTGCATGATTTTGTGTACTGTGATGGGAGAGCCATTGGTGTAGGGGTGACTCTACTACACATTTAGGCATGGGAGCATATCATCATGCTCTGAACTATTGTTCAGATGGTAGACGTTGAGCCAAACGATCCTGTGATCTAGCAATATAGAGGTGTGATCATACTAAGGCGCACTAGATAGATTGGGCTCTCGTATTGGCAATGGGTGATTGATGATATGAATTTTTTCTACTAGCACCCGTGGTTACAAATGCTATCATGGTTTGATGATATACAACAACTGAATTTTTCCAAGTAGACTTGATATATGTAGGGTTGTGAGCACACTATTATTGAGAGATATTTACCAAATAGGGTGGCTTGGTGGTTTGGATAGATTCAGGATAGGGCAGATGATGGTTACAAAGCCATTTTTTCTAGGTTGGCCAGAGAGGTTCCCACATGGGGATCAATTATTCTAGCTCCTGAGGAAGTCAAGAGCTTTAGAAAGTTAGTGGCTCAACCTTGGTCATATGATCAGGGTCAGGCAGTAACACATAATATTCTTGCATATGACACTTGCTTTGTTCCTCCTCGATGATTGACAGATCCAATGAGTGCTCCTCCCTGAGGGAGACCAGAGGCAGGGTGGCTAGGATGGCTAGGATGGTCAGGTTCTGGGGGCTCCACTGATCGAATAGTAGCCTCTAGTGGTATAGTAGGGACCACAACAACAAGAAGCAATACCACCACCACCAAATGCTAGAGATGCACAGATTCAGTAGTTGTAGCAATAGGTGCAGATTTTGACTGGTAAGCAGGATTAGGCCTGCCAATAGATTTTGAGTATTACTGCTGAGTGAGACTAGGCACGACATCAGGTGGTTGCCCTCATTACTGAGAGAGATTAGGCATTAGAGTGGGTACAAGTTGTGACTGGAGAGAGAGATCAGGAGGTTGTCTGGTGCCAACAAATAGATGCTATGATGGTGGCCACTCATGGTAGGATAGTTTCAGCTAGATTGTATAGAGAGGCCATTACAGAGGCCACATATTATAGACATCACTATTATTGTGATGTACCTTATGCTCTAAGACAACCTAATTTTTCACAATGCAGTGATGCATAACTGCGAGTAGAGGATCAACCTGAGAGACAGGATGGATAGGGTAGCAGCCACTAGGGCTAGCCTTTGATGTACAAACACTTTTTGATTTTGTTGCCCAATTCTTTATCATACATTCATGGGATCCTTTTTGATAGCCTCGTGGATATTGTACTTTTGATTGTTATACACATTGATCTAGATTTTTGTACCATGACATTAATTTTTTGATATATGGAAGAGATATGGATTCAATATGATGTGTTCATCTTATTGCATGTTCATGATTGTATGGATGCATATGATATAAGATTCTTATATTTGATCATGTATGGATGTACTTTACTTATTTCCATATGATATGTGATGATCATGATATGATATGGATGCAATGTTGTGTTCTTTTTCAGTATCTTTTCATGATATTCTATGAAATGATGATATGTGATGTAAATGTTATGGATGAAAATGATGTGGATGTATTTATTTTTATATTTTCCATGCATTTTTATGATGATGATGTATGCATATGGATGTATGGATGCAAATTATAAGGCAAAGTAATGTTTTAAGATGATTAGAATAACCAATGTATATTATTCATCACAACTCAAATGATAATGCAATATGTATGATGTGATATGCAGTGATTATGTTAATGAATGCTATGATTATGCTATGATTATGAGATGTGTGTATGTTGATGGTTTGTGGATATAGGGTGGATGCATTGATGATGTTTTTGTTGACTGTAGTGATACCAGGTTAGTACATAGAGAAGATAGAAGAATAAAGAATGAATGACCATTGATTTTGATGATTGCTTCAAAAGATCCAACAAGTCCATGATCCATCAAGAATTTATTAGAGATGGTGACGAGACAATGAAAAATGAGGATTACATGCAGAATGATGAGATGCTCACACTTTAGGATTGGGATTTTTTGTCATTCCTTATTGTTTGATATAACACATAAACATGATGCATCAAGGTATTGATAACCAGGACGACGTTGTATCTAGTGTAATGGACTTTAACTCGACAAGCATATATGATAGTTCTTGTTCACACCTTGACATACAAAAACCTCATTGGAATGTAAGTTAGAAGCTTAAAATATATTGGACCAAAGCATACACAATAGTCAACAACATACCCTAAATGACCTTCCTACACACAACTAAGCAAGTATGCGCCAAGATTATTTTGCAAGAGTATCCACAAGCACAACAAACAAAATATAATGATTGATGCCCCATTCCTTTCTCTCTAAATCATTTTGATAGACATCATTGAGAGGTCCTCATAATGAGCCATTAAGATAAATCATAAGAAAAGATCAAAGACAAATAGTCAGTGTTATCTATACCTCTTTCCTAGTTTAATTTAGCTAAGGTGATGTCTGATACTAATGTCCATTACAGGAAGGATACATCCTAGGACATGTTGATCAAAGGTTGTTTGATGTGGGGATTATGATGCTAAGATGAGCCATTGATATAAACTTCACTGGCATGTTTACCTATGATTTAGACTTGAGATTTTGACTTTTGGGTTCGCACTTTACAACTTGCTATACTTGCTTTCTATTCTTTTTTCCAAAGGTTGAAGGTGACAATCGATTTATTATGGGTGAAGGTTATTTTGGTTGAAAGCGAGATGGGATGGATGGTTTTGTATTTTTTGGGATATTTCAATGTTTTTGGTGTTTTTAGAAATTTTTTGAGGCTTTTTTGGTCTATTTTGAAATTTTATGCGAATGTTTATGATTTTTAGATTATTTGAGGCTATTTAGGGTTTTCTTGAAATATTTGAGGCTTTTTAGGTCTTTTGAATGTTTTATGATGTTTTTGGATTTTCAAAACTTCAAATGTTTTTGTGTTTTCTGAATGTTTGGATGTTTAAGGCTTTTGGGATATTTGAATGTTTTAGGGTTTTTTGAATATTTGAATTTTTAGGTATTTTCAAGAGAATATCTGGATGTTTTTGGTATTTTCAAGGGTTTTACAATTTTTTGGGGTTTTCTGAGAATTTTTGAGTTTCGACCAAAATCCTAACCTAAAGACCTATCCTAGGGGCCTTGGGGGCTGATCAAAGATAATCCTTGCCTTCGTTATACATGCAGAGACCACTGAGTTCAACTGACTCAACCTATTTATAAGATGAAGATATGAACAAATGAGAGACATCAGTTTATTATGATGGACTCCTAAAGGACTGACCTAGGCTGTCTTGAGGGATGATCAAAGATAGCCTTGCCTATATTCAAGCTCAAAGATGACGTAGTTCGACAAGGGGTACCATTTATTTGGATTTTTGATGTTTTGACCTTTTTAGGGTTTTTGATGTTTTCTGGATGTTTTGGATTTTTTCCTTTACAATTTTCTAAATGTTTCTGGATTTTCTAATGAGATAAGATTTTGTGAATATTTTTGGGATTTTTGATGAGATTTTGAGGCAAATGATACCTAGATCATGATTTCAATTTCATGCTTTGAGATATAAGATATGGATCAAGAGTTATTCGAAAACAAGAGTGCAATAACCTACCCCTAGTGTTTATCAATTCTTCATAATGCAATGGACAACCAAGATAGGTAATGTATATGCAAAGAGTTTGATAGAGTTTTATCATGCTAGATATAGGCTATGGGACTTCACAAGATAAAGTGGTAAAGAGCCAGTCAAAATTTTTCCATGAGTAGAGTTGAAGTATACGTTGAATTTTTGTCAGGATCAAGATAAAGTGGAATACCTAGATAAAGCTAGATTGGATGGATGGAGGGAACATTGGATTTATCATGACAAAGATGAGATGCTTCTATCTGAGAAGGATCATATACACACTCAATTCTACTCATGATGCATGTTTTCCATTTTTTCATCATAGTACTTTCCCAAAGTTCCATCGTAGTGGTTTTCACTAGAGGATGATTTTTATTTTTACTATTTACTTGAATTTTTAATTTTTTAATTTTTTGGAAATTTTACCCTCATGTTGAACAACCTAGTGGAACTAATGTAGAGGCCATTGTCATAATGTGTCAGTGGTATCCTTCTTGAAGAAGTTGTTTTGCTAAGATATGAGCACTTGAATGTAACCTTGAAGGACTCTGATTTGGCTTGTGGATACCAAAATTAACCTTGTTTATGTGTGCACATCATGATATGGTGCCTTCAGAATCCTTATGATGAAGAGTAGCTACCAACACATGGTCAATATGAGAATTGTATATCATGAAGGAATATGAGATGGATTGGTCAATAATTTAGAACCTTTGACCCTCCAAACTTGGGAAGATGAACAATGATGGGTGGGAATGAAAGTTTTCATGGAATTAGGACCAACCATTGGATATACTTTTTTCCTTTCTTGAGAAGCCTCCTTTTGTATTTGAGGACTCTTTTGATGGATATATTTCCCTTTTTAATTTTTTCCCATAGTTTCTTTGGCTAATAGAGTTTTGGAGGGATGATTTTCTTTATTTTGTTTTGGTATCCATTTGTACTTGATGTTTCCTCTTTTCTTTACTACTTCATTTTCTTTGATGATCTTCACCTTGCTTTTATAGGAATTCTTCTTTTTACGTTGGTCTCAATTTGCATATGAGATGATGGGTGAATGCTAACTCATGATACAACTAGTTGTAGTGTTGACTGCATTTTTATCATAAGGATTCTTTGTGTCCCATATGTTGATGTTTGTTGTAGAAAATATTTCCCCAAACGTTGTGAACGTATGATCAATGCCTAATCCTTTTCCCTTATAATGTACCCTCTGATCCATAGCCACTGAATATGACTTGTCATGAACACATGATATTGCTATGGGTTCCTATTGTTCAGGAATATGAACTATGTGCTTTGATTCCATGACATCATTATCCGTTGATATTGTTTCAAAAGATATTGATGCTAACTCAAAAGATGTTGATGACACACAATCACTATAAGAATCAAGAATATTGACTGTTGCTCGTGCATGAACTATTTTATTTGATTCTATGACATCATTATTTATTGATATTATTTCAAAAGAAGTTGGTATTGATTCAAAAGATGTTGATGATGAAAATTTACTGTAAGAATCAATAATATCAACTGTTGCTTGCTCTTGTGTAGGAATATAAAGAGTGGGAGACTCATGTTTTGGATGAAGAACGTCTATATGTCCATCCAAAAGAAACATCTTAGGAGTGATATCGGGGACATCTTTGGAGTTTAAAATGGTTTGGAATATTTCCCTTAGTTCTTTGTGAAACTCTAGGGATAGGGGTTTTTGATCTTGACTCGATTCAGAATAACTTTCATTATCCTCAAGAGCCTCCTCTTGACATGATCCCTAGGTGGATGATATATCATCAGTAAAATACTCTTTGCAACATTTTGTGGGTATGGGTGCAATAAGGGATATTTCTAGCTCATTTGAAACTAATTCAACATTCCCAATAATTGAGTCATATGTGGGAGAGATATCACAATTTGATATCCACTTGATGTCATTATGATATAAAATAGTGTTAAACACTGTTGATGGGTTTGGACTTTGTTTTAAAATAGTATCCTGATACATATTTGGTTCCTCATAAACAATGTAAACATGTCCCAACGTGGTATCCTAGGTATTGTTTGAAGTTGATGCCTCTGTCGAATCTTTTATTTTTCCATGATTAGGCATAGGGTTTGTGTAAATTATTAGATTTTCATTCCCAATTTTTTGATTGATCTCAATGTATCTTTGTTCAATAAGATCCTCTATTAGATGTTTGAGCCTAAATTTTTTTGTGTCTTGTGACCTTTGTACTAGTGAGATTAAAAAAAGTGATCTTATCTATAGCTATGAGGTTTGATTTGTGGCTCTTGATAGTTTAAGAAATCTAGGAGTGTGATAAGGTTAGACTATATCAACCTCTTCAACATGTCTTCCATAGGTTCCCCTAAGGGAGTGAATTGTCACTTAGGAGCATTGTTTGTTCTCTGTTGTCCGTGTTGAGTGTTTGTAGCATTGATTGTTTGACGGTGACGTGTATGGTTGTTGTGTATTCATGGTTTGGGTGTTTTCTTTTTTAGGAGCAATTAAGACCACCTTTGCATCAACAATACCATCACTAGTAACATTCTTGTTCTTGGCCCAATAGTGGGGCTTGTCATTAAAACTAGTGGATGGGTGGTTGCCTTTATACACTTGTGTGTTTCCTTGTGACATTAGGGCTCTCGATGTTAAGGGCTCTAGGGACAAGATCATCATAAGATGTGATGCATTACATCTTCAAGTGGAAGGATAGATTTGGATCAACATTTGATATGATAACGCCCACTTGTTATTCGTTAGGAAGTGGCCACTTGCTTTTAATAGCTCTTTTCCTCCACCATTGTAAGAAATTAGCAAAAGATTCCCCTTTGTTTTGTCTAAGAGTGTATAGTTCTTCTAGACTTACGTCCATGTCAATATTGAAGGAGAAGTGATCTATGAATTTGTCAACAATTTCTTGGAAAGTTTTGATGCCAGGGGGCAATTGAGAAAACCAATCCATGGCAAGACCTATTAAACTTCGCAGGAAAACACACATCAAATAAGAATCATTATAGGAGACCTCCATATACATGACATTAAACTCTTTGATGTGGTCCACAGGAATTACTCTCCCTTTGTATTTGTCAAATTTGGAGATTTCAAAACTGGGAGGGAATGGTACCATTGAAATGTTTCGATCAAATGGATATGGACATAGGTTCTGTGTATGGGAAATCCTGCATTTCTTGTGATAATGCCTTAAATTGTGATGCTAGATCGTTTGACGGGTTTGGTGGAGGAACATATGTTGGGATGACAAATGGGTTGTATGGGGATTTTGATATGATAAGGTGTTGTATGGGGTGTATGGTGGTGTAAGATATTATGAACTTGATTGTGTTGGAGGCGTATATGTTCCCAATGTGTGTGGGTTGATGATGTTTTGTTGAGGGTTATAGTATAAACCCTGTTGTTGTTGTTGTGCAAGCATTTGTTGTTGTTGGGAATATTTTTGAGCAAGCAATGCTTGTTTTTGCATGGCTAAGGAAACTTGATGGGATTTTTGTTGTTGTGCTACTAATTCAGCTTGTTGTTGTTATTGTTACTATTGGATGACTTGTTGATAAGCCTATTGTTGTTGTGCTACTAGGGTTGCTTGATGAGCTTGTTGTTGTTGTTGTGCTGCTAAGGTTACTTGTTGTTATTGATGTTGTTGGACAACTTATTGATAAGCCTATTGTGCTTGTTGTAAAGCTAAGGCATGTGCTTTCAATGTAGGATCAATCAGTGGTTGGTACATCTATAATGGATTGGGGGTGTTAATGTTTTGAGTGGGTAGTGGATTGTTGATGAGGGTTTGAGGGTTCCCTTGGTTTAGCATTCCTTGCAAGACAGTGGATTGAGGTGGAGGAATGTAAGTTTGAGGTCCCAATTGATTTTGCATGGTAAAGGGGACCGTGGGAAATGATGAGGATGATGCCATTAGATTTTGCAATGGTAATGACATACTAGGACCTTGATTCCATTGATTAAAAATGTTCCCTTGTATTTTAGGTGTGACCAAGGAATTACCTTGGTTGATGGGATTCATAGCCAAGGTGTTCTTTTGATTTGGGTTGATGATAGATGGGTTTGATGTGGATGGTGGATTGACTTGAGTAGCTTGGGTAACCACTTATTTTGATGTGTCAATGGGGTTTCTGGAACCACTTGTCAAGGGTTGACTTTGCGTGAGAGTGTTAACTTGCCCTTGTTTTCCTACTTGAGACACTAGGTTCACATTACCTTGTGTATCATTAGGATTACTTGCGGTATTTGTGATGATGGATGGAGATGGTTGTGCTCAAAATGTTGAGATTGTTGTGGCATCATGTAATGTAAGTGGTTTACAAAAGTTTGGTATCCAACTTGTGTCTTGGGGAAGGTTGGTAGTTAATGGAATGGTTGTTTTGTGAATACCCAAAGTTGTGTTTGTTCCTAGACATGAAGTGAGGCCAAGGTTGGTTCCTAGCCAAGTTGTAAGATCAGATGTTAAGGGTTGACTTGGCACAAGGGATGGAGTTGGTTGAATCGTAAATGAAGTCAAGCCTTGTGTTAATGATTGTGCAACAAAAGATGGGGAAATTGGAGCCACGTTTTCTAAGGCTTTATGTTCTATGATTTCTTCCCTAGTAAGTCCAAATGGGTTGTTCATGATGTCTTCTATCTCATATCCCAATGGGTTTGGCATTTGTTGTGAGGGGGTAGAATAACTCCTTGGATTGAATTCTTGAGGATTGGGATCGCTAATGGTAGATGAGACTTTGGTTTTCTCCATGATTCTCTTGTGTTGTGATCTTGTTGTAACTATAGATTGTGGGTCACCTACAAGAGAGTTGTGTTGAGATTTGTAATGTTTGGACTCTCTAGTTGACTCAAATCTAGGTAGAAGGGACACTCTAATTATTTTCAGAGCAATGGTGATAGTGGGGGATGAAAAGGTGGATGATGTGGGAAGTGATCTTTGCAAATGTTTCAAGACAAGACTTTTGACTTAAAATTTTGATGTTTGATGTCTAGATAAATGATGTTTATGAACTTGAGAATCTTTAGGGTAGACTCGTGACCTTCAAGATAAACTAGTTCAAAGATGATAACTAACTTAACTAAGTGCATGGAAAAGGATTTATTTCACATATGAAGTAGCTAAGTTAGGGTTTGGTTTGATTGACGTCTAAGTCCAAAGTGTTGGTGTACTTGAAATTTTTGCAAAGTTTGGTGAAGTGAAGGATGAAATTTGATGAAGGGGTGGATGGAATGTTTGATCCAATGTTGACCTAGAATGAACCTTTGTTTTCCAAGACCAAGTAGTTAGAAACATTTTGTACCTCTAAAGTGATAATAACTCCAAGAAATCAATAATTTTGGTAAAATAGGACTCAAATAATTTTGGAAATAGGACCCAATGATTTTGACAATACAACTCAATGAATTTGGATAATGGAACTCAATGATTTTAGAATCAATTTTTGCAATGTTTTTCCTTGTCTCAATTTGCTTATGTTCAGGGAGTCAATGATTTGTACATACATCAAGTGGGGTGTTCATTTGATTTAATAATGGATTAATGAGGTTATTTTTACCACAAACACTTGTCTTGATTATGTTTTTCAAAATAAATGTTTATGTCAAAAACATCATAACTTTCACAATGTCCATTTCATGAAAATCATGAGGTCGAAGCCATAATTGCCTATGTTGTCTTTGGAAAAATATGGATTTGAGACATAAGTCAAGATATTTAGAAATCTCTAAGGATAGAAATCCATAGGACAAGCAGTAATATCAAGGCTATTTTCAAAAGATATCCATATTTAGGCCAAAGTGTTTGAAATTTTGAGGAAGATAGTGAATGTTTGTTTTTGCATCATTTTAGAACCAATCAAAGTGTTAAAATGACTCACAATTATTACAACCCTAGGTTCAAAATGGCTATATTTGTTGAGTCCCCACTTAGATTTCTCTAAACACTAAACAATGTGAACAGTTAGAGATTTGGCGACACTAGCTCCCCTCCACGACACACTTCTCGAGACCACCAAATCTTGAAATCCTTAAAATCTAGAGATCAAAAGAATTTTTTCTATTTCTACAATTGAATAGTACGAATGTGGGGTGGCTTCAGAATGACTGTTCTTGCACCAACAAATATTATGGATTTTTGACTTCTAAACAAGGGTTCGTAATAAGGGCTTCCAGTTTAGGGAGTGCAATGAAAAACTCTATCAAGAGGTATCCCAACCCTTAGAACAAGGGATTTATGCATCATAAAGATACTGGGGGAGAGCTATCATGTACCGCTTCCCATTGATCACAATTTTCATTGCAACCACAAATTTATATCATGGTTTGGAAGATCTTGGCATAAGCTCGATACCGCTTGGGTTGTTCCCTTGGGGTGAGTACTTTTTCCCACCAAGGTAGGCCCTTTAAAGGTGAACAATAGTGAGGAAGTATATTTTTAGTTTGATCATCTTCATTTGTATGAACAAAGAGAGAACACACGCTATACCCTTTTCTCACACTCACAAGGGGGTTCAATTTTAATACAAATTGAAAGATGTAGGTGATTTTGTAAAGTATTAAAGAATTTTTTTGTTTCTCAAGGTTTCTAAATGGCATGAGAGAATTGCATACGCATCCACTAACAATGTTGAAAGTCACAAAACATAGCAAACCGTTGTAAATTTTAACCCCTCAAAGTATTGATGAGTTTGTTTTAAGCACTAATTGAAATATGAAGTTTCCTTGTTTAGCTTTGAACCCAAAGTAAAATGGTGATGTGAAGGTTCAATTCTATCCAACTTTGAGCATTCATTTTAAACCCAAAAAATAATGATGAGGGTTCAATTTTAGCCAACTTTGAAAATGAGTTTTAAGACCAATTGAAATCTAGTTGGTCCTAAGATTGTAAATTTTAAGCCCAATGGAAAATTAGTTGTCCTAAAGCAGAAAGAAGAAAGCATAAATGTTGGGTTATAATTACCCCAAAGCGTTAAACACTTGTTACAATTATAGAATTCAAGATAGAAAAGGATTTCTTCACTTTAGCTCCATGTCTTTGAACCTACAAAACCCTGTTAGTCTAATAGCCAGAACATAGTTAGAAACACATTAGTGGTCAGATAAATAAAATAAATTAAATCACATGTTGAAAAAAACAAGCATAAAATTTATTACCCTAGCTAGGCATTGTTGAACATGATAGTGTCGCAATTTGAAGTATGGGCGTCACTTTGGTGAAAACAGGAATTGCTCTATAGCAAAAATAGTGAGCATGATAGTGTTGGGATTTGGTTTGGTGTCGTTGCTCTCAATAGCATCGTGGTTTTAAATTTTTCGGCATCGCTCTGGTGAAGTTTCAACGTCATTGTTTGAAATTTTTGATACCTCTAGATTAAATAAGCATCTCCAGATTTAAATAAGTGTTGGTGCATTAATTCAACATCAAGATTTCAAATTGTGATGGCGTCGTTCTATGACAACGCTCTTAAAAAAGCATCACTGTTTGTAGTTTGGGCATCGTTGTATCCTACAAAACAACAAACAAACAAAATTTGAGCTAAAAAAGTGTTAACGATTTACCCTCCTTCTAGTGCTAGAATGTGAGATAAGGATTGTCAGGGTGGGTTGATTATGCTTGATCCATGATGAATTGAAGCACAATCTATCCACTAAACCTCAATCTACCAAACAAGATCATTCAAAATGAAAAGTTAAACAAAACATTTTATTGAAATTGAAAGTTACAAACTAAGAAAACAATTAAATTCCTACTCTAACCCATTTGAAACTTATCCTGTTTTGGAATTGGTGTCGTGTTGATGTGAAATGATGACCCTTTCCCAATCATGTGATCAATGAGCCTATTTCATTCAATTATAGGGAAGAGAATTGATGAAACCATTGTGATAAATGGATGAAAACCTAGTTTATGCTAAATTAAACATGATGTAAGCTAAGTTACCATGATTTTATGCTACAAATGATCTAATTATGCTATTGCTAAGCTAATCTAAGCTAAAGCTATGCTAAAAGATGGAAACCCTAATTCATATACAAACTAAGATGGATGCATGGAAGCTATTAATGGATGCTCTAAGCTATTATGCAATTAAAATGAACTAAAATAAGCTAAAGTGAGTGAACTATGAGTGTGAGTGCATATGAGATTCAACAACATAAGTTTGCAATTGAAAGATGGATCCATTTGTCTCCAAATAGTGACCTATTTATAGAAGAGCAAATGAAGAATGGAGGGTTGAGATTGAAAAGATTAATCAACGATCAAAGATGAAGGAGATGAGAGGCATGGATCATGGATTCTCATCAACAGATGAGAATGCATGATGGGATTTAATCAAGGGCTCACACTTGCCTCAAACAAACACACTTTTGACCTGCTCACATAGGTCAAAGGTGACTTGTTCAAAAGGTTAAATGTTAAAAATTGCTTAAGAAGCCAAGTGAAAATATCCCTTTTTCAAATGATGGAGGAATACAAATATTATTTTGGAATATTCATTTGGGTGAGGGAAAAGGCATTTTGCAAATTAAAAGAATTTTAATTGTGCAAAAAAAGGAGATAAGGAATATTCCAAGGGAATATTCCCTTTTAGAGGAAAATTTGTTTAATTGCTAATTAAACAAGATTTAATCATGCAATTAGGGGATTAGAAGAATTAAAGTGATATTCATTAAATTAAATGATTTAATGAATGGGGAGAGATGAAAAGACATTTAATTAAATAACTTAGGGTTATTTAATTAAATAAGATGGCTTAGGAAATTAAATATTTTGATTTATTTAATTTAATGAGATGAAATGTTAGTGTTAAGGGGGATGAATTAACCTCATTATATTAATTAGGCTAATAGATGAAAATTATGCAATTAATTAAATAGCTAGGCTAATTTAATTAATTAAATGAAAATAAGATGGATTTTAAGAGGAAATGATGTTAGTAAATCTGTTTTGAGTGTATGATATCATTCAGGACATTTTTTAGTGTCTACAATATGACTTCATATGTTATGATGCATTATAGATGTATGATGGATGGTTTATGGTTGTATGTGATTTTCTAATGAGGGACACACCACCCAAAACCCACAAAAATAATAACAATAGATACCAACATAGAAAATGTGAGACAAAAAAGTAACCCACTTTCAATTATTTTCAGATAATGAAATCACATATTCAAAACTTACATGCTACAGCCTCATGGGCTTGATTCATTACAACAAAATTCAACTCTAAAAAGAAAGTCTACTATTCGAAGCCACAATCTGCACTATCAGGGCCACCTTCTACAACCCCCACTTTACCCCTTTTATTTTCCCCAATAACCACCCTAGAATGTTTTGGAAAGATCAAATTTCCCTTTTTTTTGGTGCCAAAAGTCTCACCATTTAATTTTTGGCCTAGGAAGAAATTTTTATGAAATTCACTTTTTAGAGGACCAACTTCACGGGGCCATAACTTTTGATCTAGGTGTCTAATTCGCTATTATTGCATATTGTCAGAAAGCTCTCGATGAGCTCTACAACACATGAACCACCATAGGTCGGTTCAACCACTTTTTGAGCTGTTTTGGGTCCTCTAAAGTTTTATATATGAATTTGAAGCTGTATTGGAGAAATTTCCTAGGACGAAAACTTTAATTTCTCCCAAACTGTGTAGGGTATTGAGGTGATTCTTTGGCGACCAAATTTTTTTTTCAACTTTGCTCCTTGGGGTAAATTTTCACATCCATATGAGCCCATTTTGGCCGACTTACTAAAAATAGTAAGTGCTCATTTTTTGCCATTTTTGATGCCTGACAGTCTTATACCCCTCAAGTGTCTTCATGGGACTCAAAAGAAAATAAAGAAAAAAAATTCTTTGGGTGATGCAAGATTTCCCTACACCGCTAGATGCTCCTACATTAGACACCTAGGGTAATTTGAAAAGTGACCCTATCACTTCTCAGGAGTTAGAGGGAAACCAAGACGATTAACCTCAGCCTCAGATAACCATGATGAATCTTCAATAGGCCTTCCTCTCGATTTCACCAAGTACTCTGCATATTGCCTGTTTCTTGTGCTTCTAGCCACACGACTATCCAAAATTTCCTCTATCTCTTCCCTCTCTAAAGTAGGTACTAGAATTTTCAACTGTTCATTTATTGGTCCCTCCTCTATATCACCTTCATGATACCCTATCAAATCAGCAATGTTGAACACAAGAGAAATATTTATTCCACTAGGCAAATCTACCTCATAAGCATTTCCTGAATCATGCTTCTTCAAGATCTTACATGGTCTAAACTTCTTCATCTATAACTTGTTGTATGTACCAACTGGAAACCTTTCCTTTCACAGATGAACCATGACTTCATCTCCTACCTAGAACTCTTTATACCTCCTTTTTTGATCTGCATGAGCCTTATATTGTGAGTTCATCTTGTTGATGTGTTTCTTCACTTCTTCATGCAAATTCTTCAGTTGCTCAACAAAATATTCAACCTCAACACTACTCTTCCCCCCCTTATCCATCTTCCTTAGTTTAGAAGCAGTTTTGGAACTCCCATATACAATATGGAATGGTGACTTACCAGTGCTCCTATTGATAGAATTTTTGTAAGAAAATTCTTCCTGTGGTATAATCAAATCCCGTCCCTTAGGCTTATCTCCTAATAAGCATCTTATCAGGTTACCCAAACTCCTATTCACCACCTCTGTTTGTCCATCATTCTGTGGATGGTGTGCAGAATTGAACTTCAAATCTATCTTCAACTTTTTCCATAATTTCTGCCTAAAATAACTAACAAATTTGGTATCTTTGTCTGAAAATATACTCTTTGGTAAACCATGTAGTCTCACCACCTCTTTGAAAAAAAACTCTGCAACATGAATAGCATCATTGGTCTTAAGACATGGAATGAAATGTGTCATCTTTGAAAATTTGTCCACCACCACAAATAAGGAATCATGCCCTCTTTGTTTCCTTGACAAGCCAAGAACAAAATCCATGCTAATATCCTCCCATGGCCTCTCATTTATAGGTAATGGCTGATACAATATAGTATTCTAACTTGTTCCTTTTGCCATTTGACATACTCTATAGCTTTCTACAAACTTCTTCACATCTTGTTGTAACTGTGGCGAATAATTATTCTCACTAACAAGAGCAATGTTCTTATCTCGACCAAAATATCCATCCAATCCTCCACTATGCTTCTTCTTGATTAAATTCTCTCTCATAGAACTCCTTGGAATGCACAATTGGCTTCCTCTAAATAGCATCCCATCTTGGATTAAGAAATCCAACCGTCTCATCCTATCCAATGTAACAGGTTCAGAACAATCCTTCCAAGCTTCTGCAAAGTTTGGATCTTCAAGATACAAACCCTTGAGCTCATTGAACCCAACAACCTCTATATTCATCTCTATCAACAAATTTTTCCTTCTACTTAAGGCATTTGCAACTCTGTTTGACCTTCTAATCCTGTTCTTCAGAGCAAAAGTATAACTCTACAAAAACTCAACTCATTTTAAGTGCCTTTGATTCAACTTTCCTTGACTATTGAGATACTACAAATCTTGGTTATCAGTATATAAAACAAATTCTTTTGGAAAAAAATAGTGTCTCCATTTCTTTAAAGCCTGAACTATAGCATAAAACTCTTGATCATAGACAAAAAATTTCTTCTTAGCATCATTCAACTTCTCACTAAAATAGGTAATAGGCTTACCTTCTTGACTCAAAACAAATCCTATGGAAGTGCCACTAGCATCACAATCTACCTAAAAGGCCTTATTGAAATATGGAAGTGCCAAAACAGGTTGCTCTGCAACTTTCCTCTTCAACATATCAAAAATTTTGGCTGCTCCTATAGTCCACTTAAACTCTTTTCTATCCCCTCTCATCACTTCAGTTAGAGGTGCACAAATACTACTGAAATTCTTAATAAACTTTCTATAAGAACTTGCTAGACCATGAAATGATCTTACCTTTGTAGCATTCCTTGGGGTAGGCCATTCAATGATAGCTTTCACCTTTTTTGGATCCATTTTAAGACCATCTACTGAGACAAAAAAATCCTAGATACACCAACTCTCTCTTCACAAAACTACATTTCTTCAAATTAATCAACAATTTCTCCTCCCTTAGTTTCTCAAAAACTTTTGAAATATGCATCAAGAGTTGATCCAATTTCTTACTAAAAATCAAAATATCATTTGAATAAACAATAACAAATTTTCCTAAAAACTCTTTTAATGCCTCATTCATAAGCCGCCCTCCTTGGTTTTGAAGGTTGTCTTCCATTCATCTCCTTCTCTAATTCAGATATGGTGATATCCACTCTTTAGATCTATCTTCGTGAAGTACTTAGCTCCACTCAAACAATCCATAATGTCATCCATTCTTGGAAAGGGAAATCTATAATTGATGGTGATCTTGTTGATGGCTCTAGAATTTATACACATCTACCATTCCCTATCCTTGTTTGGTGTGAGTACTACAGGTACTGCACATGGACTCAAACTCTCTTTGATCAATCCCTTCTGCAACAACTCTTGCACTTATCTGTTCAACTCTTCACTCTCTACTGGAGTCATACGATGAGCTTCCTTATTCAAAAAACTAGCTCCAGGAATCAGGTCCATCTAATGACTAATATTTCTTACAGGAGGCAAACCTTTAGGTACATTATCAGAAATAATAGCTTGAAAATCATTCAACAAATTTTAAACCTCTACAGGTACCTCGATAGTATCTTCTTTATCAACTCTAGGGATCAATGCAAAACACATATGCTCATGCTTCATACCTTCTAGGAACTTTCTTCCATCAACCAAAAAAATTCTTGTGTTACTGCATACCTTTTCCTCTGCCTCTTTCAAGGGTTTCAACTTATGATGAACTCCATCCTTTTTCAAAGAATAGGTGTTGGCATGTCCATCATGTATTGCTCATTTATCAAACTTCCATGTTCTGCCTAACAACATATGAAAAACATCCATAGGCATAATATCACATAATACCTCATCATGGTAATTTCCAATCTTGAACTTTACTAGACATTGTTCATTTACCAAGGCTTTATGGTCCTTTTGCAACCAAGCAATCCAGTATGGGTTCAGATGCCTTCTTCTCTCCAATCGCAACTTACTAACCATTTCTTCTAAAACAAGGTTATCAGTACTACCTCCACCAATAATAACATTGCAAAATTTACCTTCACACTTACATCTGGTGCAAAAAAAATTCTTCCTTTGAGTTGGCTCATTTTCCTCATTCAGCAAGGCTCTTCTAGTAACAATAACCTCTCCTCTTTCTGCATCCTTAGAATGTGAAGATTCAACATCTTCATCAACATGTGCAACTCGTACATTACCCTTAGGTCTTCTATTTGTCCTTCCTTGATGTTGACACTCATAGGATTTATGTCCTCCACACTAGAAATAGGTTCCACAGAAACCTCCTCTTCCTGATCCTTGTCTAGATCTTCCCCTTCCTCTTTGGTCTCCATTATTCTGATCATGAGGATGGTAGGTGTTATCTCCTTTCTAGTTCTGGATGCTACTGGAGCCTTCACCCTTCTTTTGATCTTCATTTTGACCTACATATGGTCGTCCACCAGTCTTTCCTCCATGGCCTCCACCTCGTTGTTTGTTCTCAAACCTCTTGTTCAATCATTCTTCAACCTTTAGAGAAAATTAATAATCATCCTCAATGGTGGTCATTCTCACCAGTGCCAATTCTTCTTGTATGCTTGGCTTCAACCCGTTAATATAATGAGCAACTTTCTCCTTATTCGCCTCAGAATGTCCTGTCTGAATCAGGACCTTGTGAAATTCCTCTGTGTATTCTTTCACTATCCTTGTTCCTTGCCTCAAGCTTTGCATCTTCTTGAGTAGATCCAATTCGTAATCAACTGGAATAAATTGTTTCTTCAATTTTGACACCATTCTATCCCATCTGGAAATTTTATCTTTCTCCTATCTTCCTCTTTCTAACTGAACCTCTTTCCACCATATATTGGCATGACCTTTCAATTTTGTCTTTGCAAACCTCACTCTATGAGGATCTTCAATCTCCTCAAACTCAAAAAATTCCTCCATGTCATTGATCCAATCAATCAGTTCTTTAGGATTCAGATTTCCACTAAAAGTTGAAACCTCCATTTTAGGTCTTTTCCCAATACTTGAGATTGCTCACAAAAATATTCTTTCTCCAGGATCTATTGGATCCCTCTCTTCCTCTTCCATTTCCTCTTCCATTTCATCTTCACTGTCATCTCTATCTCATTGCACATCTCTTCTTCGAACCTCTTGTTGCAAGGTTTCTAATTGCCTTCTAAGGGCTCTAATTTCATCTCTAGGTGGACCTCCTCCACCTCGACCACTACCTCTGCCATGTTGGGCAAGTCTTGGAGGCATATTGAATTCAAACCACACTCACAGGTCCTGTTGCAACTACCTCACGTTCGGCGCTCTATTACAAGCTCAAGAACCTAGATTTGATACCACTTGATGAGAGACACACCTCCCAAAACCCACAAAAATAACAACAGATACCAACAGAAAAAATGCGAGATAGAAAAATAACCCACTTTCAATTATTTTCAAATAATGAAATTACATATTCAAAACTTACATGCTACATCCACACGGGCTTGATTCATTACAACAAAATTCAACTCTTAAAAGAAAATCTACTATTTGGAGCCACAATTTCCACTATTAGGGCCACCTTCTACAACCCCCACTTTACCCCTTTTTACTTTCCCCAATAACCGCCCTAGAATGTTCTAGAAAGATCAAATTTTACTTTTTTTTTGGCACCAAAAGTCCCACCATTCAATTTCTAGCCTAGGAAGAAATTTTTATGAAATTCACTTTTTAGAGGACCAACTTCATGAGGCCATAAATTTTGATCTGGGTGTCTGATTCGCTATTATTGCATATCATCAAAAAGCTTTTGACAAGCTCTACAACATGCGAATTGATCGTAGAACAAATTAGCCACCTTTTGAGCTATTTTGGGCCATCTAAAGTTTTATATTTGAATTTGAAGTTGTATTGGAGAAATTTCCTGGGATGTAAACTTTAATTTCTCCCAAACCGTGTAGGGTATTGAGGTGATTCTTTCACAACCGGAAATGTTTTTCAGCTTTGCTCCTTGGGGTCAATTTTCACATCCATATGAGTTCATTTTGGACAACTTACTAAAAATAGTAAGTGCTCGTTTTTCACCATTTCTGATGCCTGACAGTCTTATACCCCTCAAGTGTCTTCATGGGACTCAAAAGAAAATAAAGAAATATTTTTTTTGGGTGATGCAAGATTTCCCTACATCGTTGGATGCTCCTGCATCATTTTCTATGTTATGATGTATGGGTGGATGCACTTGATTTACCTTTATTCTTTATGGTGTATAGATGCATTATGATTATGATGCTATATGGATTATCGATATATATGATGCATTCAAATGAAATGATATGTATGATCTATTTTTGATATGTTAATACAATATGTATGAAATGATATGTATGGACTGAGATGTATGCTAATAATCTATGAATGCAGGATAGTATTATATGGCTCTAACATGTAATGCTTATATAGATGCATGTCTGATCCCTTATGATGGGATTCTATCTATGTTTTTATATTTTTTGATGCAATATGGATGACCTAATATGCTTATGATGATGCCTATGATGCTTTAACATGATTATGTATGCCAGATATTTTTGTGTCACAAGATGCCAGTAGGATGGGAATAGGAGAAGTGTTAGTGTAGAGGGAATGGATGTAGCATGGAGTTAGACAAAATGAAGAGGGATTGATAAATTCTTTGTGTTCCATCTCAAAATATTACAAAATTTGGTTATTTCCTTACCTTTAGGCTTAGGGTTTCATTCATTATCCATGATTCATGGTTTGTGTTGTTAAAACCATTCCTAAGTTACCCTTGAAGTTTGAAGTTTATGGTAATCATAATATTTCATCGTTGATCTTTTTCCATAGGTTCCTGGTCTATTATGTTATGAATTATGTCATCAAGTTTGTCTTATTACCAGCCCCTGAATCCTAATGATCCCCACTATTGCCCATCGCAGTAAAAGTTTTTCCTTATATTGATCAGGGTTGATGTTCTTCAAAATATTTGTCTAGGTCTAGGCTCGGGTTTTAATATTATCCATGGTCACCTAAGGTTGTAACCTTAATTATTATGTCCCCATATACCATAAGCCTAGTAGTGGCCCTCTTTTATGAACTAATTTTTGGCATGTGTAGATTTATGGTTTTATGATGACCGTTTGATCACTACAAGTGGATCATAGTTGTTCCCCGTGCCCCCGCTCTATTTTATTTTTCATTTAAAAATTCCAATGGGTTTGCAGGTGAACACCACGTGCCCTCTTTATTGGTGGGCCCAACACTTTTGAAAGGACAATGGGAGATGAATTGGTGTGATCAATGGTGGTTGTTTAATGATGTGACTTCATCAGAACCGCTCCCTGCTACCCCATCTGATTTTATTTTGTCTTAAAATAATGTCACGGGCTAATGGGATATGGACATATATCCCTTCATGGATAGGTCCCCTTGGTTTTAAATGCAATGAATATTTTATTAGGCAGAAATCAACGGTTGATAGTGGGCGATATGGGTCAATACTGATCACTCCTTGTCATCCTATGCAGGACCCACTCATGCCTTTTTTTTCTCCATAGGGAATTGGGCAACCACCACATGGAGTAATGTAATGGGATAGAGGGACATTAGTAAAGGAGAAATATTAATAAAATTTTCCAAGAAAGCAAGAAGACTAGATGGTGCAAGATAAGAAGTGATTTATTCTACACGTGTTTGAGATATGATGGGTATTTTTTATCTTGACCATCATTTCTATCAAAAAATTGTACAAGAAGACAAGTGGTTTGCGTTAGGGGCAAGTATGAGTTAGTGAATTTAAATCAAATCCTGATCGTTCCCCATCATCCTATTGATAAAAGGTACAAGTGGGTTAATTCTTATGGGTGAGCGGGAGATATTGACACAACAGGTTTTCTTTAATGCTAAATGGATGATTAAGAGTGTAGACAAAGTGGATGGATATCCACATGGGATTTTATGAGTAGACAAAGGAAATAGGAACATGCAGTTGGCTTCCTTATAATTAATTACCTTGATTTTAATCATATGCCAATCCATATTGACGTATGATCAATGGTTGAGATTCAAAATCAAGTGGTTGATTTCCAGCTTGCTCACACAAGCCTTCCTCGAGTATTAATGGTTGATACACTCAAATTTCTTGATATAATGAGAGTTGGTAGCCATATTTTTCTTCACAATTGCAATTAGATGAAGATGGCATGAAGAAATTTGGAGTGAAGTTACAAAGGTAGTTGTAGAGGCAGTGGGGATAGTTTCTCCTAGGTAAGTTTGTATCTATGCTTTTTATGTGTCGACTGCGTATCAGTTGGCTGGGTCTCAAGAAATTATTGTGGGATATGTAGGTTTTAGTTACCTAGGGTTTGCAAGGGTTGATTATTTGAATAATTCGCACTGGTTGATAGGTATTATACATAGTTGTGAAGTGTCTTTGTCTTGCAAATTTGTAAATTTTCTCTACACTTGGGAATTCATAAACTATTGTTGTGTTATTTTGTAAGAATGGGTAAGCAAGTTGAGTCTATCAAACCAGGAAGAAGGTCTAGGAGAATTAGCATGCTTGAGTCACAAGACGATGCAATTGAAACCAAAATTGGTAATGCTAGCAAATCCTGCAATGCTAAAAGGTAGGAGAAGTGCCCGTAATAAAACTAAGAAGGGTGGTGTCAGGAGCAATTACCACCTGAGGAATAGAATTGTTGGTTATGATGAGGAGAGTCTGGTGGGAAATTGGATAATTCTTGTGGGAGGAAGAAGAATAAGTACCTCAAGGCTTATGATTCTTAAATGGGAAGGCACAACTATCATGTGGAGGATTCGGCTGGTCCTTTGAGCGATGGAGATACTAACCCAGAGTATGACGGTTACCTTCTTACTCTAGTGGAACGAGAAGATTTTGATGATGGAGGAGTAGTAGCTTCTCTAGTTTTAGTAAGAATATGGAGTGGGTGTGCTTAATTTGATTCTAAAGAATTAGAGTAGCACCCTGATTCTATTTTTATTTTGATGACACCTCCACCACAGTGGCGGGTCCATATCTTTTAGCGAGCGTATAACTTTTTGTCTTTGATGCTGACTTGGAAACTTTTTTGGCTGGTGTGAAGGAGAGGTATTGGACACTATTGCTTCGATGGAAAATATTCCTTTTCTGGTTAATATATAAGCTCTTGCCTTAGGTGTTGATGGAGAATATTCTTTGGTCAATGTGGACGAGGGATTTTTGAGTTGCTTCAATGATGAACAATTCCTTTTGGAAGGTTGGTTGATCCTTTTTAATGAATGATATGGAATTTTGTCTTTCACTTCCCCCCCAATTTTGAAATGAGTAAATGTATCCATTTGGTGAATCTTTGAAACTGAAATGAAATTAAGTGTCAAATGTAAATGTGACTAAAATGACAATTTTGCCTAAAGCTTGTTGCTCCCATATTCTATAGGTGGGAATTCAGTACCAGTTTTATAGAGGTTGGTTGTTCTAGAATTGATCACACTAAGGATTGTAAATAATATACTAAACATTTTAGTTTTAAGTCTTAGGTTCAAGTCTGCTAATATGCACATGTACTACTGATAGTAATATTGACAATATAGAATAGAATAGTGTAAGCTTTGCACCATTTTCTCTCCTATGTACTAGTTTTATAAACTATAAGTAATATAATCAAGGGTTATCTTATTTTTCTTTGTTGATTTCCAATGGGTGTATGGTTTTATGCTTGCTTATTAATTCAAAGAGTTAATGTAAATGCTTGAATGGAGCTATAGGTTTATATCGAATTATGTACTAGGATGTTAGTAAGAATTGAGGGTTGAGACATAATGTTAAGATACTGTAATGTAGTATCCTCAAGGCTTTAAATAATGTCATGTGTGAAATTTCTATTAAATCATGTAAATGTTAGAATTGAATCCATTCCAAGGATGATGCACTGATCTAAGTGAGGTGATCATGTTGCATTTCTTTGATTAATTCATCAATAAACCATTTATTAAATCACATTCTTTGAAATGGGTTACTATTATGTTAGGTTTTACCATTCTTAGGCTCTGAATATGAACTATTGTTAAGAAGCTACCAAATCCTTTGATACGTTCTACTCATTGAGACATTATATGAGAATTATCTGTATTTTGCAATGTTTATGATAAAAATGGCACAAGAATATCATGTAAACATTATTAGGATCACCCTCGTGGGTTTCACAAAGCCTGAAGTGTAGAAGTAAGGGCCTAATGATCCTTTACTTATTTGTTGGCCAATCCTTGCCTTTACTTATCATTGGATTTAGGAAATTTCATAGGTAAATGGTGAGATTACGTTTGGTTCTAAAAAAATAACCAACAAATTGGCGACTCTACTGGGGAATACACTTAGAAATTGGGTTGCAGACTGTCCTATAAAAAAGTTGAATGTTTTGCTAGTACATATTCATCTGTCAAGTCTAGCTATGATATCAGTGATTCAATCCTCATAAATGTTGCAAGAATTTGTTGTGTTTCCCCTGAAACTTATGAACTCTATTAAGATCTACCATAATTCCATGAATATTTTCATAATTTCTCACTAAATGTGGGTGGCGACTCCAAGATCTCTACACTAGCATGTATTATTTGAGAAGATCCAGTAAGTAGAATGAAAATTGCTGAGAAAAGATGAGGTAGAATTGGGCTAAGATTATGATGACCTTGATGGGAAGCTAGGGTGAAAATTTCAAAGGACTCCAGCATTATCTTGAGAGAGTCAAAAAATTTATTGAATCTCAACATTTGGTTCAGATTGTGAGTATTTAAACATGGAAAGGGTTGTGTTGCAGAGAACATAAAGGATTCATGTGGGATTCATATTTTGGAGAACATTCAAAGTGAAATCAAACTATGAAAGAAACTTCATATTGTTGAACTTTATTCCTCTATAGAAGGGGGTGGTGACTCTATGTAAAGAACCTGATGAAATCATGATGATGACTTCAATATGTAAAGTTTTCTAGTTAGAAGCATCATTCAAAGAAGTTGCAACATATCCAGGTATTTCCCTTGTTTTGGTTTTCAAGAAGTAATAAATTTGTGTGAAAACCATGTTGAGTGATTTGGAGAAAATTTTGTTTCCCTAATATGTGAATTGAGCACAAATAAAGGGAATGGTAGTGATTAATTTTCATACTTCTGAGATATAGTTTGAAGTCTCTATATGATAACTAAGAAGTATGATCATTATTAAAATCTTCCCATTAGAAATATTAGAAAGCATAGATGTATTTGGGTTGTAAACTTTAAGGTCATGATTAATTCAAGGAGTAAGGCAATGACTGATCAACTATGAAGTTGATACTTGAGGTTTGTAAAGGGATACAAGAGAATGTATCATTCCTCTGTATTTCCTTATGGAATTTCAAGTGGAAACATGCAAGGTGTGTAGCCTTTGTCATGCCATCAAAGAAAATTTTCTATTGGGAGGTATAGACCATTAAATTTTGATTGTGTTCAAGGTTTCCCAAACTCTATTCCTAATGATGTTAGGGAACATTTTCCAAAATTTATAGGGAAAAGTTATAAATCAGCCTATAGAAATTTATATACTTTTATGGACATGATGGGATACTATAAGATAATCATGAAGATATTGTCATGAAATTCTTTGTTCAATATTTAATGGAAGATGCTAGAGATTGGTTTTCATGTTTGTTAGTGTGTTTTATACCTTCATGGAATGATTTCATGGTAGCATTTATAGAATAGTTTGGTGAAATAATTAATCCAAGTTTAATAAGGAGAAAACTCATGGAAATCCAAAAAGATGAAAAGGAGTTAGTCCCAGCTTTCAACCTTAGATTTGCAAAAGCAATAAGAGATATTCTTGAAAGTATGAGACCAAGTGATGCAGAGTGCCTAGTTGTATATTTGGGTGCATTTGATGAAGAAATGAGTTATTTTTTGATAGATAAGGAGCCCTTAATATTGCATCATTCATATCAAATTGTCATGGACATTGAAATCAACTTCAAGTACTCAATGATGAAAGGGTATATGGTTGCAAGTGGTGGCTACTTTAGCACATTTCATACAAATGGAATAGATAATAGCAGTAATTGTCATGAAAGAGATGCTTCTACTATTCTAATTTGTCCATTATTTCCCAAGGTAGCTAATGGTGAATTTCAAATTGAGCATCAACAAAGCTTAAGCAATGATGATCAAATGTCTTTTGTTCAAGGACTATCTAGTATGAAAATATATCAAGGGGAATCACCATATGACCTATTTGCAAGGTTTTTGGATGCCTTGTTGGAAATTCCCATGAATTTTAGACCCAAGGATTCAGTATGCATTGACTTATTTTGTGAGGCCTTTGAGCTAGGGTTGAGTACCTTTCCACGAGAATTGAAGCCTCAGGGTTTTGATCAAATAATTAATTGGATAAGAATTGTTGAGGAAGCTAAGTATGATTATGCACAAAGTATAATGTCTCAAGCTGTCAATAGTGGTTGTCCTATTGTAGAGAAACATAAGGCAATACAAGTAGGTGAAAAAGGTCAATTAGAGAATGGAAACCTATCTTATGGTATGGGTGATAGCAATGAGTACAATCAATTTACAGATAGCCCATATGCAATTCAGTATATTGGTGATAAGGAATAAGATGCATTTACAAGTGTTATGGACACCTCAACATAAATCAATGGTCAAGGTATTGGGAATGAAAGTTTGAGCTTCCATTCTAAACACTCTGAGCATAGTCAAGGTAATGATGAATTCCATTGCAATGATGATCAAGGGGAAACTGAGGTCTCTGATTACTTTTCTGAAGAATATAAATCTTTCTCTGATGATGATCTTGAAGCATTTTATTTGCATGAGGGATACGATGATACTAATGCTCATGGGGTTTTTCCCTTACAAGTGAATAAACAGATTCCATGTGATGAATACCTGGAATTCAATCTGGTTGTGTCAAAAATAGAGCATGCTAGTTTTATGAATGAATATGAGTTTGAAGACAATAATGTATGTATTCAATATCTTTAGGTTAAGCACAATGTTGAAAATGATGAGAGCTATGATGTTAACCAGTAGGATCATGTTCTATTTTCTCCAAATTGTTTGTATGAAACAAAGGTGGAATATGCAAGTTTTGTAGTAGAAATGGACATGATTGTTTTTGACAAGAAATGTCTAAGAAATGTCTTGAGGAGGAAAGAAATGAGGAAGCTTGTTTAGTTGCTAATGAAAAAAATTCATATTATAAGGAACCCTTCACATTTGAGTCATTCTACATATCAATTGATGGCACACATGAGTACCTTGTTCTTGATTCTGTTAATCTCGAGTTAATTGAGCCATCCTTTGAAACATTTTAATTTGAGTTAAATGATGATTTGAAGGATAAACTGAAATATATTGTTAAGCCTGAATTGGAACTATTATTTGATGCATGGGATATAATTGATAATGATGTTTATGGTGATGACCCTAATCTAAACAAGAGCAGAGGAGCCATAGGTTTTGATGAAGCAATCTTCTAGGAAAGTGGAGCATATGATGGTATGACTAGTTCACAATGTCCGGAGGAGTGTGAAGACCAACTTGAAAGGATGCCTGCATATGAACATTTCTTGTTCATTACACAAGATGATTGTGTGCCTAGGGTGGGACAAAAACTAGATGTTAATCCCAGGGTTTAATATAAGCCTTTTAATGATTTTGAGGTATTAGAAGTAGAATTGCAATATCATTCCAAAGGGATAAGATATATTTCCTTGGATGGGAATCCTAAAAGAAGTATGTATGAGGGTTTTTAGTTTGATGTTCAAATTGAATTTGATATTAACCCTTACATTGTTATTGATCAATTGGATTTTGAATTCTTTCAATTTCCAATATAGTTGGATGAGTATTTGGTGGAGTATGATAGTGAATTGAATGTGGTATAATATCAAAATGATTATCGACTTTAGTTGATATCTGCTTGCAATTTTCACTTGGACAAAGTTAATGATGAAAATGGCAAGACCAAATATAGGAAACTTATGGTTAATTGCACTAGCTTTAGCAGGGCTAGTTATGGGGTAAATTATGGCAATATTTTTAGCCTTGGCCTAGTGCAGACAATAGAGAATAAAGTTTTTGATAGAGGTAAAGAATGGTTCTAAGTTTTTTGGGGACCTGGGACCACCAATTAATGCTGAAGTCTATTGAATTGCAAGATATAGGTGAAAGGCTTATGCATCAAAAGGGGCTTCTATGAAAATTCAAAGTTGGAACACATTTTACAATCATGTGTATTTTTATATATGTTGGTTTGATTTGGTTTGGTGTTTTCTTGCCTAGTCCAGGCAGGTCCTGGTTTTGGTTATCTGTGATTGGTCTGCTCCAACCTGAGTTTCTTGGATCTTGCTTTGTTATAGAAGAACATATGTCCCCAACAGGAGCCACTCATAGAACCCCTAAAAATAATTCTTTGTGTTCCATCTCAAAATCTTGTAGAATTTGGTTATTTTCTTACCTTTAGGCTTAGGGTTTTGTTCACTATCCATGCTTTAGGGTTTGTGTTATTAAAACCCTTCCCAAGTTACCCTTGAAGTCTAAAGTTTATGGTAATCATTATATTTCATCATTGAACTTTTGTCACAGGTCCTGGTCTGTTAAGTTATGACTTATGTCATCAAGTTCATTTTATTACCGACCCATGAATCCTAATGATCTCGACTATTGCCTTTCACAGTAAAAGTTTTGCCTTATATTGATCGGGGTTGATGTTCTTTGAAATATTTTTCTAGGTCTAGGCTCAGGTTTTAATATTATCCATGGTCACCTAAGGTTTTGAACTTAATTATTATGCCCCCATCTACCATAAGCCTAGTAGTAGCCCTCTTTTATGAACTAACTTTTGGCATGTGTAGATTTATGGTTTTATGATGATTGTTTGATCACTGCAAGTGGATCATAGCCATTCCCTATGCCCCCACTCTATTTTATTTTTCATTTAAAAATTCCAATAGGTTGGCAAGTGAATGCTACGTGCCCTCTTTATTGGTGGGCCCAACACTTTTGAAAGGATAGCGAGAGATGAATTGGTGTGATCAACAGTGGTTGTCTAACAATGTGGCTTCATCAAGACCACCCCCATTACCCCGTTTTATTTTATTGTCTTGAAATAATGTCATGGGATAGAGAGCTATGGAATTTGTCCCTTCGTGGAGGGGCCCACTTGGTTTTAAATGTAGTGAATATTTTATCAGGCATAAATCAATGGTTGATAGTGGGTGACGTGGGTCAATCCTAACCACTCCCCGCCATCCCATGTGAGACCCACTCATACCTTTTTTTTCTTAGCGGGGAAGTAGGTGATTCCCACATGGAGTAATCTAATGGACCAGAGGAACATTAGTAAAGGTGAAATGTTAATAAAATTTTCCAAGAGAGTAGGAAGGATAGATGGTGCAAGATAAAAAGTGATTTCTTTTACACGTGTTCAAGAAATGATGGGTATTTTTTATCTCAGTCATCATTTTTGTCAGAAATTTGTACAAGAAGATAGGTGGTTTGCATTAGGGGAAAGTACAATTTAGTGAATTGAAATTAAATCCTAACCGCTCCCCATCATCCTATTGATCAAAGGTACAAGTGGGTTAATTCTTATGGGTGAGCGAGAGATATTGACATGATAGGTTTTTTTAATGCTAAATGGATGATTAAGTGTGCAGAAAGAGTGGATGCATATCCACATGGGCCTTTTTTATTAGACAAAGGCAACAAGTGCATGCATTCAACTTCCTTATAATTAATTACCTTTATTTTAATTATATGTTGATCCATCTTGACGTATGATCAATGGTTGAGATTCAAAATCAAGTGGTTGATTATCAGCTCGCTTGTGCAAGCCTTCCTCGAGCATTAATGGTCGACACACTCAAATTGCTTGATATAATGAGAGTTGACAGCCCTATTTTTCTTCACAATTGTAATTTGATAAAGATGGTGTGAAGAAATTTAGTGTGAAGTTGTAGAGGCATTGGGGATAGTTTCTCTCAGGTAATTTTGTATTCATTCTTTTTATGTTCCAACTGCATATTATTTGGTTGGGTCTTAGGAAATTATTGTGGGATCTGTAGGTTTTAGTTACCTGGGGTTTGCAGGGGTTGATTATTTGAAGTATTCATGCCAGTTAATAGGTTTTATACATAGTTGTGAAGTGTCTTTGTCCTATAAATTTGTAAAGTTTCTTTGCACTTGGGAATTCATAAACTATTTTCATGTTCTTCTGTAAGAATGGCTAAGCCAAGTGAGTCCGTCCAACTAGTTAGAAGGTCTAGGAGACTTAGCATGATTTAGTCCCAGGATGATGCACTTGAAACTAAACTTGGCATGCCAGGAGCTCCTGCAATGCAAAAAGTTAGGAGAAGTGCCTGTAATAAAACTAGGAAGGGTGGTGTCATGAGCAATTACCACTCAAGGAATAGAGTTGTTGGTCATGACCAAGGAGATTCTAGTGTGAAATTGGCTAAGTCTTGTGGGAAGAAGAAGAATAAGTACCACAAGGCTTATGATTCTTATATGGGAAGGCACAAGTCTTACATGGAGGATTTGGCTAGTCCTTTAAGCAATGAAGGAGATATTGACCTAGAGTAGGGTCGTTACCTTCTTACTCCGGTGGCACGAGAAGATTCTAGTGATGGAGTGGTAGTAGCTTCTCTAGTTTCAGCAAGAACACGGAGTGGGTGTGCTTACTCTGGTTCTAAAGAATTAGAGTAGCTCCCCGGTTTTGTTTTTGTTTTTAATGACACCACCACCACAACAACGGGTCCATATCTTTTAGCGAGCATATAATTTATTTTCTTTGATGATTACTTAGAAACTATTTTGGCTGGTGTGAAGTAGAGGTCTTGTACATTGTTGCTTTGATGGAGAATATGCCTTTTTTGGTTAATATATAAGCTCTTTCCTTAGATGCTAATGGAGAATATTTTTTGATTGACGTGGACGATGGATTTTGGAGCTACTGCAATGATGAATGACGCCTTTTGGAAGGCTGTTTGATCCTTTTTAAAGAATGATATGGAATTTTTTCTTTTTCTTTCCCCCCATTTTGCAATGAGTAAATGTAACCGTCTGGGGAATCTTTGAAACTAAAATGAAATTAAGTGTCAAATATAAATATGACTGAAATGATAATTTGGCATGAAGCTTGTTGCTCCCATATTCTATAAATGGGAATTCAGGGCTAGTTTTATAGAGGTTGGTTGTTCTAGAATTGATCACACTGAGGATTGTAAAGAATATACTAAACATTTTGTTAATTCATAGGTTTGAGTCTACTAATATGCACATGTACTATTGATAGTAGTATTGACAATATAGAACATAATAGTGCAAGTTCTACACCATTTTCTCTCCAATGTACTGGTTTTATAAACTATAAGTAATATAATCAAGGGTTATCTTATTCGTCTCTATTGATTTCCAATGGGTGTATGGTTTTATTCTTTCTTATTAATTCAAAGATTTAATGTAAATGCTTGAGTGGAGCTATAGGTTTATATCAAATCATGTACTAGGATGTTAGTAAGAAGTGATGGTTGAGACATAATGTTGAGATACTGTAATGCAATATCCTCAAGGCTTTAAATAATGTCATGTGTGAAATTTCCATTAAATCATGTAAATGTTAGAATTGACTCCATTCCAAGGATGAGGAACTAATCTAAGTGAGGTTATCATGTTGCATTTCGTTGATTAATTCAGCAATAAACCATTTATTAAATCACATTCTCTGAAATAGGTTACTATTATGTTAGGTTTTACCATTCTCAAGCTCTGAATATGAACTATTGTTAAGAAGCTACCAACTCCTTTGATACACTCTACTCGTTGAGCCATTATATGAGAATTATCTATGTGATGCAATGTTTATGAAAAAAATGGCACAAGAATATCATGTGAAAATTATTAGGATCACCCTCCTAGCTTTCACAGAGCCTGAAGTGTAGAAGTAAGGGCCTAATGATCCTTTACTTGTTTGTGGTCCAATCCTTTCCCTTACTTATCATTGGATTCAGGAAAATTCATAGGTAAATGGTGAGATTTGTATGCAACCTAAAATGGTCACCTAGACTTTGGGCCCCATTTATTTAATTTGTCAACATCAACTTTCTGAATCAATGATTGTTGCATTTTCAAATCAAATTTCTTAATCAATTCATAACTATTTCAAATGTTTCAATTTTCCCTAAGGTTTGAATGCTTCATTAATTTTATTTAATCAAAAGAAATAAATCCCTTTTAATAAATAAAATAATGTTATTTAATTGAAGTTAATATTACTTAAATAAAATGATGCTATTTAATTAAATCTATTTTTAATTAAATAATTTTATTTTATTTTATTAATATTTATTTCTAAATTACATAATCTTATTTTATTTTATTAAAAGAGATATTATCATCTTAAATTAAATAAAATAAATGAAATATCCTCTCAAGAATATCCTGTGATGAAAAAAATGGAAACAAATTAGTTAAAAGGGAAATAAACTAAAAAAGAATTCCAATCAAGATTTGTTTCTATTTTTCTATTTATCCCACATTGCTTCTGAATTTGCCTTCAATTCCACTTTTGCCTATAAAATGAGCCCTCTCATTCTCATTTCAAAAATCATGAATTTTTACATCAGACTTATGCTACAAATTTTTTGAATTTTATCATTTGAGATTACACATTAGTTTGATTTTATAAGCATCTTAGTTTTAGAGCATATAGTTTAATATTACATTTTAGCTTAATCTTCATAGTAGATTAATTTGCAAAGTAATTCATTTATGGCATTGCATGTAGATCAATTTTATTTCAATAAATTAGTTTTGTTTATTGCATTTTACAGTCATTTAGATTAGTTTTCATTGTTGCATTGCAAGAATAGGATTCATGGAGATTGGCATTCTTGCTTCTCCTCTTTGAATCTCTCATTCCGAGACTGTATTTTAGGGGTAACTGGGTCAATCTGAGGGCCACAATATCAATCCCTGCTCTTCTCGGATAGAGAGTTGTGAATTGATTTGGAAGGACTCATTATTGAGTATCCTTGCATGCAAGGATTCACAGAAGTATAACATATTTTCAGTTATACATTTTGGCGCCCACCGTTATATCTTTTTATTCCAGTATTTTTTTTTTTGTCAGATTAGCGAGGTTTTTCATCATTTTTTAAGAAATTTTGACTTTGATCTCTCAAACAGTGCATGCTAGTGCAAAACAGACTCCATAGATGTGCTCAGAAGGCCCAAAAACCCCTATTTTCATCTAAAATATAATAGGGTTTGCTGAAAATTAATTTTTTAGTGTTTTGAATTTTTTTAAAACAATTGCCAGAAAAAATATGTACGGATCCGTACAAACACATCGATTTCTGTACCATTTTGATTTCTGTGCTACCTCAATTTTCATGCATGAAGGTTCAGCTAAATATTTTATTAATTTTTTTCATCTTTAAATTAATAAAAAATTTGGTTTAAAGCCTAAATGAGCATATTTAGTAAAATGGTCATATCTTGAGCATATGGTCTCCGTTTTTTGAAAACGAGATATCGTCGGAAAGCTGCTTCTGATGCCGTTCCAGTGGTACTAGTATTTTTTTCTGATTTTTCCATTTTGATACCTTTTTCGCCTGTCAAAGCCAGAAGTTGTTGTTTTCACTCCGGAAGGCGTAACTTTTGCATCCTGGCTCTGTTTTTCGAAAACAAATAGGCGTTGGAAAGCTGGTTCTGCCCTCTTCTCAGATATCAAACCTATTTTTTGCAAAAATTTTACCAGGTATCTGATTTATTTGTCAGAACTCAGCCTTTATCTTTTGAGTTATTTTCTTGGGAAACGTGCAATCAGGAGTTTTTTTTAGATCCAAGAGGAATTTTTTTTTTTAATTTAGATTAGATTTTTAATTTTATTAATTTAGATTAGTTTTGTTTTAAATTTTTTAGTTTAGTATTAGATTAATTTAGTTTAATTTTAGTTTTGTTAACTAATTCTTTTTAGATTAATTTTTGACTAGATTAAATTAGATTTTTAATTAATCTCTTTTTTTTGATAGATTCCAACTTTTGTTCTTCTGGTTCTTCTGTTTTTTTTTTTCACAGCATAACAGTTTCTGCAGGACGCCAGTCAGAGAACTTGAAACACACTAACGGTTTGATTGCAGGACGCGTGACAAAGACTTGAAAACAAACACTTACGCTTGTCAAAGATCTTATTTAAAAAAACATTGTGTTTGTTTTCCTGCTTTTCAATTCACATAGTCTAATTAGGGCTTCGTTAAAATTCTTAGGAGTTTCGATAGTGAGTAGGGAATTTGGCTCTTTGTTACATGGAGGTGATGACCATGGACAAATCCAGGCTCCTGATGATCTTACTAATATGACGAACTCTTAGGGAGTGGAGCAAGGTAGTGAATCTTTAGCACTTTCACTCGTCAGGGGATTATGCTCTTCTCTCATGAGAGAATCAGAAACCCAAAAGCGTGTGGATTTGGTGAAGTGAAACTAGCTCGGTGATTAAGGTTGTTTAGCATGTTTGGGTAAAGAGACGGGCTAGAGAAGTATGCTCTTCTCCTTTTGGGAGAATCAGAAAATCAGAAACCCGAATCCGAGCCATGTCCAGTGTCACCTTTAGAGGGCCTGCCGGAAGTTGAACCTCCAGGAACGACCCAAGTGAGTACACACCTATCGCCGGTGATTCCACCTCACTATAATAAAGAACGTCTTGTTGAGTCTAAAGAATCCAAGACCATAGTAACTTATTTTCCATGACTTGGACAATCATCATTGAAAAGCTCTGTTTATTGTACTGAGCGGCACACTTCGAGCCCTGCTTGCGGGGGTGTGTGATTTTCAGGTGTTGGTGTGGCTGAGGCCTCGAGCTTTGTATCAGAGGCACCGAAGGTTATTGTGAATGGAAGCCAAGTAAAAACCTCTTAGTTAGTTGCCTACCCGGTTCACCTCCGAAAGGAGTCATAATCTTTGCACAAGGAGGGGGAAGAATCTCTCCGTATGTTGATCATACACAGATTCCCATCATAGGCATACACCTGGACATTTGGAGGTAGTTGCGACACTGGCCCCTGCTACAAGGGTAACCTTTGAATGTACACTGTTGAGTCCTTGGAAACACCAAAAACACGGGCACCCTCTAGGGGGTGACACGGCTGTGTGAGGTGCACGTATGCGCATAAGCAATGGGGCAAAGGTTTTGGCTTCTCACCATTTTCTTTGGTAGGGATAGCTATGTGTTTGTTTTTGAGTCTTAAACATTGTCCAAACATCTTCAAACAAGACTCCCCCGATACTATCAAGTTGCTTTGTCCTTGATAGATCTGTTATCGACTACTTTTTGTATCACAACTTGTCTGATTGAAACCTATGTGCTTGATCAAAATCTGTTGATATACTTGCTTGATCTTTGAAAACAAACAACAAACTAAAATACTGAGTTCTTCGATTAGGTGACTTGTCCTAGTTTTAGAGACCTATTCTGTATTTAGGGTTTATGTGTCCTTGACCTTTTGAATTAGTGATCCTTGATCTCATAAGTGATTTTGCTTGAGATTGGCAAATTAGGAATTGTTCCTGTCAAATAGATAAATTTTTAGACTCTTTGATAACACACTTGGAGAGTGCTAGTAGTCTCCTTGTCCACCCATTTTCATACAATTCAAACTCAGTACACTTTGTGTAAGTCATCCTCCTGATCCATATGTGCTAGGGTGTTCACCCAAGAATTGAGCACCTCTGTGGCAGTGTTGGTTTGCACCTATTTGCAATAGTTCTATTTCACCATCTCTCTCGGACAAGAGAAAACTTTTACTATCCTAGTCTGGTATTGACATTTCTTAGAATTGTCTGTTTACCTGAACTCTTCCTTTCATGTCAGTCACAACAAGATATCAAGTGAGCCAAGGAAAGCGACCTCAGATAGTCTTTAACCAACTACCCCCAGTTCAGACTCGTCAAAAGAGAAAAGAAAAGGAACAATATTTGACCAGTCACCTAGGAGTCAGTTGAAACCTATTTTGACCCAAAGAGCCATTTTAGTGACTTGAGTACCCCCTCAGCACCTTCCCACTTAGGTATGGATATGAGTTATACTGTCACTCAGCGGGAGAGGGAAGCCATGGATCAAAATCTATGAACAACATAGAAACAACATGATATTTGGAAATTATTCTCATGATGATCAACTTGGTTCACCCCTCATTAATGCACGATATTTGGATGCCCATCAACGGGATGAAAGGTATAAGAGACGAGCTCACCAAGAACAATGGTCACAACACAAAGACCAAGACAATGAACCTCGTGATGCTCATGTCAATACAACGTATACCAATGACTTGTTCAAATAGTCTAGACCAAGCTCACCACTTCAACATACCTCAAGGTTCACAAGTGATAGGCTCAAAAGAATTGAATGCGAAAAGAAAGACTTTCTAGATGAACAAGTTGCAAAGCAAGAAAAGTTTAGACAACTTGAGGAGCCAAGCTTTATTGGAAGTACAAAGGAAACTCGCTCAAGAGGAGCAAGATAGGCAGTTAGCCCACCAATTAAACAATACAATACAATACAAGGGGTGCTAACAGTGGACATAATTCTCCTCCCTCCACCCCTTCCAGAACACCAAGAAGTAGAAGGCGGTCAAGGACCCCTTCTAGATCTCCTAGTCCTAGAGGAAGAAGGGCCTATCAGTATGCTCACTATAGGAGGCAAACTCCTCCTAGAAATTCAAGACCACACTCCCAACATGTACATCCTGGTTCCCAACATGGAGGTGGTAGCTCACATTATGACTTTGATACTCAAGACTTCATGCGAATACAACAAGAGCCTATCTTCCAACAGTATGTGGAGAGGTATTTGGAACAAAACAAAGATAAGTTCTTGGAAAGTCTAATCAACAAGGGTGCCAGAGTCCCTTATAATTTTGATGTGGACAACAAAATACAAAAGAAAAATCCCTCTCAAGAGGAAGAAACTTCGCCAAATGAAGCAAATGATGGAGAAAATGATGCAACCTAAGAGCTCATTCTCACTAGACTCAATTTGTCCTAATCCATTCGACAAGAGTGTGAGTATGAAAGATTTTCCAAAGAGGGTGGAATTCCCACAATACGATAAATATGACGGCAGTGGCGATCCACATGACCATGTGCTAGTTCTATACTCATGAGCTTTTAGAATTCCATCGATGACTCTTATTTGATGAGAGGTTGTTCCCTAGGAGTCTTAAAGGACAAGCAATGGAATGGTTTTACCAATATCACCTCCGCCAAGACCCTTTAGAGAACTTGTTCATAGATTCGCTCAACACCACATATAACTGGCCAAGATCCTTACTATGTCGACCTATGCAACTTTGAAACAAAATCGGGGAACCCTTTATTACCTCTTTGCAAAGGGTGGGAGGGAGACAATGCTCCTGGTATCCTAGATCCATCCATGAGGGGATGAAAAAGATTGACATAATTTGTTAGTAATTTGGTGCTTGAAATGAGATATGAGATCAAAAAGATAGTCTTCACTTCCTTTGATACCATGATTGAAACTGCATGCCGCATTGAGGATGTTCTAAAAGAACAAGGCATTTTGACAAGACATAACAATAATACCAACAATGGTCAACACAAAAATAAGGATAAAGGGAAGAACAACAATTGGAACAAAAACAAACAAGTTGTCAATGATGGAGTTGTGGATTCTTCCCAATCAAGAGATCAAAGTGTTCTTAATTTGACTAAGGTTGTGCAAGCAATGAAGCTTATTGCACCTCCACAACAAGAAAGTAAATCAAGATATTAGGAGAGGCCCAAAAACCAGAAGCGACAATTTACCAAATTGGGTGACTCATATGAGGATATTCTCAAAACTCTCATTGCTAACAACTTGGCACATCCTCAGGATCCTGCAAAATTTCACATTCCAGATCCTAAGCCACATTGGTGGGATGACAAGGCATTCTATAAATTTCATAATGGCCCTGGCCATACTGTTGAAAATTGTTGGAGATTAAAACATATCGTCCAAGATTTTATAGAAAGTGGAAAGCTTCAAGTTGATGGCCTAAATACCAATGCTGATCATAAGGCTTTTAAGGAACCTTTGCCTAATTACGACAAGGGGGAAACCTCTAAATCACAGAATGGAAAAGCTGCAATCAACTACACCTATACAACGGCATAAAATGTGATAAACATGCTTGAATTTGTGGAGCCAAGTGTTAATATGATAAGGAGTAAGGACCACAATGGTTAAGTGACTCTCCCCTCTATTTTTTGACAACCAACTTGTTGTGGAAGCAGAGGTCCCTCATTCTAGGTTATCTTCCCAAGCTCCTTAATGTCAAGTACTGTGAGTCAAGTCCCTATTATTCTAGGGCCTAGTTCAGTCCATCCAACAACCAAGCAAGTGGCATCCAAGAATGTCACTATAAAAGTCCTAACGCCTTCAAAAACCAAACTACAATCTTGTAGATCAGCTACAGAAAACTCCAGCACAGATCTCAATCTTAGAGCTTCTAGAGTTGTCCCCTAGACATAAGCAGATCCTTGAGGATGCTTTGCGCACAGCAAATGTCCCCAACAACATTGATATAGACCAATTCCAAGGCATGGTGAATCACATTACTAGCCCACATTACCTCTCTTTCTCTGAGGATGATGACAAATCCCTAAGCCATCCACACAATCTTGCCCTTCACATTGAAGTCATGATTCATAAAACCCATGTCAGGCGCATGTTGATTGATGGGGGTGTTGGGTTAAATATCTGTACTTTGAATTTGTTAAAAACTTTGGGCTATTTAGAGCAAGTGATCAACACTAGAAAGAAGATCACCATAAAGGCCTATGATGAGGCATAACGAAGTTCTAAGGGGTTGGCTGTCCTTCCTGTCAGGATTGGCCCAGTTGAAAAAAATATCTTGTTTCAAATTATTGATACTGGACCCCTTGCATACAACATTTTGCTGGGTAGACCATGGATTCATGATATGTAGGTAGTGCCATCTACCTACCACCAGTGTGTTAAGTTCCCCTAAAATGGAACATAAATTTGCATACCAGGGGATAACACCTTATCAAGTAACTCAATCTCAGCTAATGTTCATGTCCCTCTTAACCGAGCATCAGAGGATTATGAAACAACTTTAGTAGACTGTCAAAATGAATTTAAGTTAGTAGACCTTGGCATGGGGGGGTATCAACTTGACTCTTTTGTAAAGATGCCTGTTTCCCCTGGGACATATGGAAAGCCTTCAGATGAGATGAAACCAACATCTTTAGCAATGACACTATTTGACAAGTTTGTTGAATCCTTAGTACCAATACAAGATGAAAAAGAGGAAGTAGTTGTTCGAGATTGGATATACAAAGAGGAGAAATACCAGTACAATGAAAATTTCTCCCCCTCTCCTAAGTCCTATGGGAGAGGATATACTTTTGTCAAGAAGATGGGTTATCTAGGATATGGCCCTCTTAGTCACAGGTTAGATGCTAGAGCCGAACCACTCAATCATGATCTTTTTGCACGTAAGTCTAAGAAACCGGTTGGCCTAGGCTTTATGAACAACAATAAATGCACTATCCCCATTTCTGACAGGCGGGATAGTAAAGATGAAACAGAATATGTACCAGATTTGACCAATCAACAAGACATAACAGATGATTGGGTACCTTCAACAAATCTCCTTTGGGAAGATTCAAGAGATTTAATAATTGATAGTCCTCCTATCTCATTTGCAATATATAGTGACTATATGAATGCAAGATTGACTATGGATAGTGTCTTCATCCCAGCTACAACAGATGGTGATAATTCAGATAATTTTGTGACTGAGCAAATTGCTAGAGGAGAAGAGCCTCTTCCAAATCTTGAGGCTTCTACATCACGAGGCTCCAACAATAATTCAGAAATAGACTCTCATGAGTTTGAATGGGATTCACTCTCAGATGCAACAGTTGACTTGGATATGGATGTTGTCCATGCTTATAGTTCTCAACCTAATGTAACTGATGAGTCATGTGTTAGATTAGAAGATTGGAAGCCACGTTACATTAGTAGACGATTCTTCGCTTGCTAGGATAAATTATGATTTAGACACTTTAGAGGGAAACTTGACAGATTCCAATTCTACAGTCACTAGAGATGACATCACCTATATCCTTAATCTTGAACCGGTCATCAACCTACCCCTTGTTCACCCCAACCTTATTGATTGGTCTCAACGTTACCAAGAGCCTCAACTCTTGACATTTCACAATGACTATGAGATCACCTGCTATCAAAATGCCATTGAACATGTAGTCTCTTCCACTAGTATGACATAACCTGACATCAAGTACCTTATTCACAAGATAAAAAGAAAAGAAAAAAACAATAAGAGTTCTGATGGCAAAAACCACTATGTGGCAGTGTCAGAACCAAAAAAAGTAAAAATAAAAGACGTATCTAAAGGTGAAAACCTCCCAGAGGCACCTACAGATGAGGTACTTGATAGTCTCCCAAGCTATTTCTAGGACAGATCACCAGTATTGGTTGAACCTACAGAAGCTGTTAATTTGGGCACAGAGGAAGTTCCAAAATTTGTACACTTGGCTAAATCTTTATCACCTGAAGAAAAGAAAGCCTATACTGAGTTCCTCCAAAAGAAGGAAATTAACTTTGTATGGACATACTCAGACATGCCAGGGTTGGACACTAATCTCATTATGCATCATTTGTCCATAGCTCTAGGTGTGAAACCAGTCAAACAAAAGTTGAGAAAAATGCACCCTCATATAGCTCTTTTAGTAAAAGCTGAATTAGAAAAGCTCCTTGGTGCAGGTTTCATTAGAGCCATAGACTATGCTGACTAGATTTCCAACATTGTACATGTTTCTAAACATGATAAAACCATTCAAATCTGCACATACTTTAGAGATCTTAACAGAGCATGCCCAAAGGATGATTTTCCACTTCCTAACATAGACATGATAGTGGACATGATAGCGGGATATGAGATCTATTCTTTGATGGATTGTTTTTCTGGGTATAATTAGATCAAGATAGCTCCTGAGGATCAAGAAAAGACTGCATTCACATGTGCCTGGGGTGCTTATTGTTGGAATGTCATGCCCTTTGGATTGAAAAATGCAGGAGCTACTTACCAAAGAGCTATGACAACTATCTTCCATGACATGATGCATAAGAATATGGAAGATTATGTGGATGACACCCTGGCTAAGTCTAAGAGAAGAGGAACCCATTTGGCTGATTTAGAAGTGATTCTAGATCGCATGGAACAATTTCAACTAAGATTAAACCCAAAAAGTGTGCATTTGGTGTTACTTCTGGCAAATTATTGGGATTCATCATTTCAGCTAAAGGAATAGAAGTGGACCCTAAAAAGGTTCAAGCCATTATAAACATGCCACCTCCCAAAAATGTCAGCCAAATGAGGAGTCTTCAAGGGCACCTTCAATCCATAAGGAGGTTTATTTCACAATTGGTAGATAGAGCACAACCTTTCAACAAAAATTTGCATAAAGGTGTTCAATGTGTCTGGAATGAGGATTGCCAAAAGAGCATGGATCAAATTAAAGAATACTTGGAAAATCCTCCCATTTTAATGCCTCCCATTCCAGGAAAACCTCTCATTTTATATGTCTCAGCTACTGAATCTTCGCTGGGGGCATTGTTGGCTAAATTAGATGAACAAGGGAAAGAAAGGCCACATATTATATTAGTCGCGACTTCGTTTCTTATGAGGTTACGGCACTAGTATTGAAAAATCTTGCTCGCGAATAGTGTTGTTTCTCAAAATTGTGACACTATATGCTCACACACACCATACACCCTCATAGCAAAATTGATCCCTCTTTAAATAATTTTGCTCTGCGAAAAGCCTCTCAATGTAGACTTGCTAAATGGATGATGATTCTTCAATTTGACATAGAGTATATTGAGCACAGCAATCAAAGGCTGCTTAGCTGCGTGAATCAACCTGCTAATTTCCCATCAGCATAATATGCCATCAAGTCAACTTTCCGTGATGAGCATCTTATGTACTACGACTAAAAGATCTCAAAACCTATTCCTTGATGGTTCCCGATGCAAATGGTTCCGAGTCGGTGTGTTGTTTGTTTCTCCTCATGGGTATACTATTCCTAAATCTTACAAGTTACTCTTTCCGTGCACAAACAACATAGCTGAGTATGAGGCTTTGACAAATGGACTAAAAATGGCTATAGAGTGGAATATCACATAACTACATATCTATGGGGATTCTCAGCTGATCATCAACCAAGTCAATGAACAATACCAAACAAAAGATGACAAGTTGGTACCTTACAAAAAAATGGTTGATTCATTAAGACAGTATTTTACTTTTGTCACCTTTCAGCAAATCCCTAGGGCTGAGAACAAAGCAGCTGATGCTATGGCCACCCTTGCTTCACTTCTTCAGTTAGAGGAACATGAGTCTAGATATGAATTCTTGGTGGAAGAGCTACGATATCCCATATTTGACTCACCTGAAAGCCATGTCATTTGTACCCTTGTCAATCATGAATCCTCCCGCTATGGTGCTATTTACTCATATCTTCGTGATGGCATCATCCCCAATACATTTAACTGATCTGAAAGAAGAAACCTTATCCGCAATGCCTCTCGCCATTCCCTCATCTCTGGTGATTTGTATAGGAGGGGTATAGATGGAACACTTCTTAGGTGCTTAGAAAAGGAGGAATCCGATCAAGCGCTAGTTGAAATCCACGAGGGCATATGTGGAGGACATTCTAATGGTCTTTCCATGGCTAGAAGGTTGCTTAGGGCATGGTACTATTGGCCTACAATGCAGATAGATGCAGTAGCATTTGCTAAGTCTTGTGAAAAATGTCAGAAACATGGACACCTGATACATGCTCCAGGTAGAGAGCTAATTCCTTCTATATCTCACTGGCCATTTCAGCGATGTGCCTTTGACATTGTTGGGCAGATTCATCCCAACTCATCAGGTGGGCATAAGTTCATTATCACTGCTACTGACTACTTCACAAAATGGGTAGAGGCTATTCCACTTTCTATTGCCTCAGGCAAGACAGTGTCTTTATTTATTTTAAACCATATCATATGTCGATATGGAGTGCCATCTGAGATCATCACTGACAATGGAGGTCAGTTCAAAAACAAGGACCTTAAAGAACTCTGCCAAAGATTCAAGATAAAGCAACATTGCTCCTCCATTTACTTCCCACAAGGAAATGGTCAGGCAAAGGCTTCAAACAAAACCATTCTCAAGATTTTGCATATAACAGTTCATAAGAATGGTAGAGACTGGCACCTACAGATAAATCCGGCCATGTGGGCCTATAGAATGAGTATTCATACTCCAACTGGGGCTACTCCTTTTGCCCTCACATACAGCGCTGAAGTAGTGTTACCTTTAGAGGTTGAGATTCCATCACTTCGAGTCTCTCTCAAAGGTCTAGTTACAGATGAAGACTATTGCACCATGAGATTGCAAGAATTGGAACTTCTTGATGAGAAGCATAAAGCATCATTTGACCATATGAGGGTCTATCAAAAGCGGATGTCCAAAGCCTTCAACAAAAAGGTTCACCCTAGAGAAATCCAAGTAGGAGATCTTGTCCTGCGAGAGAATCCTAAGAACCAACAGAATCAAGAATAAAAGGGCAAATTCAAACCTAATTGGCGTGAACCCTACATCATCACAGCAGCTTTTGGCACAGGTGACTATCTACTATCTACTGAAGAGGGGGAGCAGCTCCCTGAGCCTATCAATGTTTTGCACCTGAAGAAGTTCTATCCTTGATGCCCGTTCTGTCTGGGGGCATCCTTTGTATATAATTATGACCCTGAAAAAAGTTCCAAAAAAATTGATATATGATACTGAAAAAATTACAAAAAAA
>VDFB02193867.1:150860353-150893767 GCA_007258455.2 Sequoia sempervirens
TATTGACTTCTCCTATTGTTTTGCGCTGTGATTAAATCTTTCAGATTATTGGTGGTTATTTGGGTTGGCCTTTACTCAGTTTTTTTATGGTTTCATATTTATTGAACTAGGGTTTGAAATCACCCTTCCACATGTTTTAGCACCCGCACTGTACATCCCTTTGATTATCAGTCGAATGTCGGGTATACCCCTGTGCCTAGGTGTTTCTGTTAGGGCCTTGCCCTTGTTCGCGTGAAATATAATATAATTCATGATTGTAGGGTTTCAATGTGTTGGCCCAGGGTTGTCAAGTTTAGTGGAGTTGTCACTCCATCATGCCTTGTGTTTAGCCTGACCTTATCTGCATCATTTGAGACCCAACATGCCCTACTTTCATCATTTTGAGGGATTGTGTCTGAATTTTGAGCTTGCTTTAGCTCTCATGGTGGAGGTTCAACTGTCAAACTTAGGGCATCATTATTTTGTTGCAAGGATCTACCATTCGTGAGTTTTTGGGAGTTTAAATCTAAGTGCAATTGAAATTCAGCTCATTAGGGTTGAGTTTATCTTTATGAAATCCAAATAGGGAGGTTCGTATGATTACTCAGTTAATGGTTTGCGCATCAAATGGTCATCGGGTTTTTGAACTATCTGTAGAATTCCTGTGTGCCCAGATTTTCCTGGATTCATCCATTCGTCCATGAGTTGATATTGGAGTGTGCCCGACACTATGACTTTGACACGCAGAGGATTGTTAGCACTGAGGGTAGAGTGTTGGAAAACTTTAACCCAGTTTCCATTGCCCAGGCATTTGATATGCCAGACTTGCCATGTGTGTGTGCCTTGGACATGGATTTAGTCAGAACTTACAATGAAGATCAACCTACCAAAGCCCAGTAGATGATCAATTCCTAGCTTGAAAAGCCAAAATCTCATTTCTCCAAGTTACCAAAACAGTTACACAGGTTCAAGTTCAGACAAGACGTATATGATGCCATCACACTATTGAGCAAGGTAGCTGGCTTGAAGAGTGTTGGTGTGTTGGAGAATTGGACGGTGCACATCATTAATAGGATTAAGCAAGGCATCAGTTACCATTGGGCAGGAGTTATCAATGCAATAATTGACAAGCAGATGAGAGATTTGTTGGAGACCAAGAAATTCACCATGTCATCCTATGTAGTAGATGTTCTTGCCAGATTTTACCCATACAGGGGATTGAATCCAAAAGGAACATTTGGGCAAGATGTCATCTACGAGGTATACCCTACGCTGCACCTAGGGAATTCAAGTTATAGAAGAGCAAATGATGCATTTACTATGCATATTGCTAGGTTGCTTCAGAATGCAGAACATGTGAGAATCTCTGATGGAGCGAAGGAATTGATTAAGAAATATGGAGCTTGGTTTATACAATTCCCTACATTCTCCTATATCAGGATTGATGGATATCCAACTTCTCCATACAAACTACCAAGATATCCTACTGACGATATCATACTTTTGGAAGTTACCCGGTAGATATGTGATTTTGATGCCGTTGTTAAAAGAGAGAAGCACAAAATAGAGTTTGGTGGGGATTTTTCTTTGAAAATTTGTATAGCTGAGGTGTTCCCTTCAATTCAATCAGCTCACGCATCAGGGGAGGAGTTGAGTACTTATGGTTTCTCTTTCCATTCCAAGAGGGCAAGCTTTGACATCACTAGCGAAGCACAGAAGAAGGCCACTAAAGAATATCATCACAAGGATGATCTAGAGGACTACTGGGCAAATAGCAAGGATTATTTTGAGGTAAGAAAGAAAAGATATTCTAGGCTTCCAGTTGATGTGATCAGAATGTACAATGTCAAGTTGATTCCTAATCATTTGGAAGACGATGGAAATTTGGTCCAGGATCATGCATATGAATCAGTTAAAGACGGGCCCATTGGAGATATAAACTAGTCAGAAAAAGAAATAACTAAGCTAGAAGAATTAATGGCTCCTATTATGAAATCTACCAAGTCCTGGCTAAAGCATAAAGTATGGGAATTGGAAAGTGAAAAGGTACCCTGTACCTTTAATTTGATGGGAAATTTGAATACCCATTCTACTTCAGAGGAATCCGGTAAGGATGATTCTGGTGGCAAAGCTAAGGTGAGCTCACCTTTCAAGATTAAAATCAGAGGCCCTAAGGAGAGTGAGCCTGAAAAGAAAAGAAAGCCTATGGGTAAGAAGAGGAGTCATACTGTGAAGATAGGTAAGTCTACGGAAGAGGAAGAGCTTGAGAAAGTAGAGAGAGAAGATGCTCCTCCAGAGCCAAAAAGGGCAAGGACAAACAGTGCTTCAAAGAAGAAAGAGCAAGAAACTTATGGGGATAAGATGAACTCTCATGTGATTGATGTGGAGAGCTCAGGGGAGAAAACATGGGTTTACTCAAGAAGGTCCAGAACTCCATCTCCCAAGGAGACAATGCAAAAAATAGACCCTCTTCTAATGGCGACTACTGCAGAACAGCAGAAGGATACCTCTTCTCCATCGAGTATGCCTGAGCAAACAACTCATGGAGAGCATGAGACCAGCGAAGAAGTAGAACCGTTTAAGGAAGGAGAACTTTATGATGCAACTGTTACGCTTGAGGTTGGAGGTGTGGAAGTGCATCCTTCTCTGTTGGTACAGTATGAGGATTCTCCTCCTGCAAGTAGCAAAGATAATAGATCCCCTGAGAAGGAGGATGTTCTTGTTAAGACTCCATCGCCCCTGCAAGAAGAAGAGCCAGAGTTGGAAAGAAAAGGCGATCAATCTCCTGAAAAGGAAAATGATGAGACGGTGGAACAGCATGAAGAGGTCAAGAAAGATGAAGTCCGGGTGGATCCTCTTGTTCCGGATTGGCTAGGTAAAGAAATCAGAAGGAAACAGGTCATTTTTTAGGACACTCCTCTCAACTTGGATGAATTGTTCGCCAAGATTGGAAAGGGAAAGAAGAAGAAGGCAGCCAAGGTGATTTCCAAGATTGAAAGAGATGAAGATAGTAACAGGGTTATTCATATTGCTACCCCTGCAGCTGATAAAAGTAGAGATGAGGTCACCGAGAAGGATTATGATGTACAGACCATCAATCTTGGGCTCGCTTCTATGGAGCAAGACATTGAAGAATATGAAGGGTCTAGTGCAGTGATCATTGGGAAATTGAGGAAGGAAACATAGTCTAGGCATAAGCTAAAGAAAGAGAATGAAAGGCTAAGGAAATTCCTAGAAGATTTAATGAAACCTTTGCAATCTTTTCACCCATCCTCTTCTACTACTGCTGGTTTCTTGCCAAAGGAGACCATCTCTGAGATAGAAAAGATGAAAGCTTCTACCACGGCTACAATAGATTGGTTGAAGGAGGTACAGACCAAGGGAGATGATGCAATAAAGGAAATCCTTTCAACTGGAAAGGATGAAACAAGGGCTAAGGATTTGTTAGAGCATGTGTTATCTCAAGACAAGGAGGATATTGATCTCTTATTTCAGAAAACTAAGGCAATCATGGAGTATAGTAGGGATCAGCTGGTTACTGATGGAATCCTTCCTTCATCTAGGGTTAATGAGCCTTGGGAGTGGTTTGAAGCCTTGCAAATCTAACAGAAAGCCATCAAGAAGATCTATAAACAAAAGAAGTAGATGGATGGTAATCTAACTGGTGTTTATGATGGATGCATCACCTTTTTTGAAATAATGACTGGCAGAAGGAAGATCGCCCCTAAATACCTGAGTTTGGAACAATTGAGGGAATGGTGGCATGATGTCTATGCCCCTGATATTGAAAACTCTGTGATAGGGCACCAATTGGATGATGCAGCTACTTATCTGGCTATAGTGGATAAGTACTTAGCATATAGGGGTGATTGGGATACAACGGTCAAGCGGTCAAGGGAAGAAATTGGATCAATTGAATGTCGGCTTAAGATTCTACCCTTGCCCCCTATTGCTGAGCTAGATAGGATGTTTTTGAAGGTTCATGAATTGCTGGATCAGAACAAGGATAAGGGAGGTGGTAGTTAATGCTAACTTTGATATTTGTGCTTCCCTATTATTATAGGGCATGTGTTGATCCTAGTTGCATTGAGGAGCATGTTTGGGCTGACCTTGATGATGTATCAGCATTTAATGTGTGCCTTATTTTGAAATTCTTGATGCCGACTTGTTTTGGCTATTCTATTTTGTAAATGTTTGGCTAGGCCAACATGTTTGAGGATTCTCTATAAATGGCATTCCTGCCTCATTTGTAAGGAGTTAGTTATAGAGATAATCGAGACAAGCTAGATTAAAGAAAGAATTAGAGCATTCTGTAGTAGAGATAGTAGTTAGTTCTTTGAAGCAAGTGTTGTAGAAGAGAACAGTGGAATTGTTGCTACATTTTGGTGATCTAATACAATTGAAGGCATTGTGGTTTCTCTGGTGAATTCTTTATGTTAGTTTATCTTGCATGGTTCCTATTGTTCCATCTTTGAAATTGCTTGAAGATAATAGATTTAATGTTAGATTTAGAAGTGGATAAGTTTGGTAAATGATGTTCATGATTTTATGCTTCGAATGTTTGTAGCAATCTCTGGTCTATACTCCCAGTAACTATCTGATTGTAGTAGACTGGCGAAGTCAACTTGGACCATACATCTCTTTATGCTTAGTTCGATTGTGGATGAATGTCTATGATTTGAAAATTTGTATGCCTTAGAAGATTGCACCTTTCTTGTGATATTGCATTGTGGGTTAAGCAGGAATTTTTTATTTGAGATTGGTCCATTCCAGGAATTTATCATTTGCATTGTTTATCTTAGAAATAGTTTAGATTTCGTTACATCTCCTACACTCTCATCTTTTGTTTTTTCTTTATTATTCAGTTAGATTTAGGATTTAAGATCATAATATTGCAAGATTTGATAAGTTGGAAAGATACAGTTTGCTTGTAGTAAGGTCCAATTGTGATTACCAGCATTTTCACATATTATCTGAGTTGTTTATGCATTGTCATGACCTGACACCCGAGAGACCTTGGGGTGATTTTTAGTAACTTGTTGAAAATTACCTTTCAAGAGAGATAGAATATTGCATTTTGTCTGAGTTGTTGTGCAGAAAACACCATCAACAGGACCACTTTACCATGCATGTTCTTGCATGTTTATTTTTATGATTTGTGTGCTCTTGCATGTTGGGTGCCCAAGCTTGCATGTTGGTGCATGTTCTTGCATGGAGTCATTAGAGCCATCAGAGATTAAGAAAAAATATAGTTTGACCAAATTTGATTGGTTGAAGTTTAGGTGCTCATGTGAATGCCATATGAGCATATTTTATTATTTTATGATTTTTCCTCAAATTAGTACGTGATTTTTCCAAGGTGGTAATTGTATGTTGTTTTGGGAACACCAAATTCATTTTCTTATTCATAAACTTTTATATATTGAGGCCTTTTTCATTTGGGAAGTTAGCTTTTGGAGAGTTGGAGTTTGGCATAACAAGATGCTATCGAATTGGATAATGAATCCAAATTTGTGGATTTATGTGAGGAGATTGTTACTCTATATTGCTGATTTATGTAATAAAAAATCCCATGTTGTAGGAGAATCTTGTGAGCTTCTACAAGTTGTAAACCCATTTCATATTTGCTGCAATAAAATATAGTGTTTTCCTTCTTGCATATATTGTGTAAATTTGAGTTGTGTTATGAGTTTTCATATTTTAAGGGGAGTCCCCTGCATCACATAGGAATTATGGTAATATTGCTTTTCTATTTTATGTTTCTATGTTCATTTGTACTTCATTGTTGTACTAGAGCCTTTAGGGTTTGAGTTTTAAGTAGTTGGTGGTTGATACTATTAATTCATTCCTTTTACCTTGATTTTACCCTACTCTACAATCTCAATATTGGTATTTAGCTTTATCCTTTCTTGGTATTTGATATTTGGTAATATTGCTTTGCTATTTTATGTTTCTATGTTCATTTGTGCTTCATTTTTGGACTAGGGTCTTTAGGGTTTGAGTTTTAAGTAGTTAAGGGTTGATACTATTCATTCATTCCTTTTACCTTAATTTTACCCTATTCTACAATCTCAATATTGGTATTTGGCTTTATTCTTGCTTGATTGTTTCTCTTCTTTCATGATAGAAAGTGTCCCTATGAGAGAAATTTGACATGTGGATCCAATGGTGAGCGCAACCACCATTGTATCTTTGGATGATGGTGTAGAAGAGTACCAATTTGTGGTTCATATTTTTTGCTCTCCTATTGTCTTAGATCTACCTAAACCCAATAGTCTAGTGTGTGCTCACATAGAGTCAAGGGAATGATATTCTCATATTTGTAATTATTTAAAGACTAGAAATTTTCTCGATAATGTGGCTAAAAATGCTCACACATAGATATAAATTTTTTTAGTCTGACATATTATATTCTTTGATGTCCTCTATCAAAAATCTTATAATGGTCTTCTTCTTTAGTGTCTCACTAAGGTTGAAATACCCCTTACCCTTCAAGAAGCCTATTTAGGCTCTAGGGGTGGACATTTCGATTGTAAATCCTTGGTGTGTAAACTGATTCATATGGGATACTTTTGGAAAATAATTAAGCGAAACTTCTTTTCCTTTGTCAAGAAGTGTCCTCAATGTTAGCAACATAGCAATATCATTCGAGATCCTACACAAGAGCTTCAAAATCATACCTCTCCTTGGATATTTACAAAATGGGAGTTGGATATTATTGGAGAAATATCACCTCCTTCTAAAGGACATATCTTCATCATTACTGCTATTGATTACTTCACAATTTGGTTGAATTTGTTCCACTTCAATCCACTAATGCTCAAGTGATCTATAGCTTTCTTCTAAATAATATCATTTCTCATTTTAGATTTCCTTCTACCCTTGTTTCTGACAATGGTACTTCATTTAATAACAAAGAGGTGAAATGATTTCTACAAAAAAATCATATTCAACATCACTTTTACATACCATACTATCCTCAGTCTAATGGCCAAGTTGAAGCATCTAATAAAACTCTTGAGTTGATTCTCTAAAAAATAGTGAGTAAACATGGTAAAGATTGGCATACTCAATTAACATATGCCTTATGGTCCTATCACATGAGTGTTCATATGGCTACAAGTACAACCCTATAAAACCTCATGTATGGAACTAATGCTATCACACCTTTAGAGTTGGAAATTTTTTCTTTACGAGTTTCCCTTAAAGGGTTAATTGATGATGACACTTATTGTGTTGAACATTTAAACTAGCTTGAGTTGCTCAATGAGCACCGATTACAAGCCCTTGAACATCTCCAAGCTTATCCATGGTCTATTTATACACCAGCATCAAGAAAATAAATCATATTGAAATTCCATGTCGGCCCTCCATAGAATTCGAGCTCCAATCAAGTCGGCCTGCAACGGTAATTTAGCAATTTATATGTTGGCCTCAGTATTTGAATTTCTATTTTTCATTAGTGAATCAGTCGGTGAGACAATCTAGCAGTTATGCCAAAGGCAATTCAATCATTAATCACTCCACTTGGTGTTACTTTCTTTCGCCGTGACCTATCTGAGTCGGGGAGATGTCCTATAGATCACTTTATGTTTCCCCGAGAGCTCCTTCACCTTTCACATGTCGCTATGACTTATGATATCAGGGAGACATCTCACAGAGCATATTATGTTTCACTGAAAGCCCTCGAGCTCACCACAGATCACCAAGATAATATCGAGTTGGGAAGAGGCTTTGTAGATTATCCTGTGTCTTATAGAAAGCACTTCACGATACCTTTATTTCACTGAGACATAAACATTCTCACATCGACAAGTCTTTTTGTGTTCCATCGGCGAGACCGGAGGTCACTTTCCGAGACCTCTTATCGAAAACCCCATCTCACCGATATCACATTCCTTTATCCTTAGGTCACCAAGACAAAGCCAACATCTCGCTGAAAGTCACTCATAAGACTTGTCAGTGAGACCCGACGGGCTCACCAAGACTTTACAATGAATCCCATAAGTCTTACCAAAGTGTTCACTTAGTTGTAGGTCAGTAAGACAATCCAAACTCGCCAAGACCACATGCTGAAAGCTTTAACTCTTACCGAAATCCATCCCTTTATGTTGTCAGTCAGCGAGACACAACAAACCTCTCATCGAAAGCCAAATGAAAGAAACCCTTTGTGCTCCATCGGTGAGACATATGCATCTCACTATAACCTTTTACCGAAGCATTGAACCTTTGCAAAAATGTTAGATCTTCCACCGCCAGTCGGCAAGACTAGGTGAGTTTGCCAAGACGCTTCATCAAAGGAAAACTCTCGCCGATGCATCTCCATTTATGTTGGTCAGCGAGACAAAATGTAATCAATAAGACCTCATTCTGACAGTATAGCTTATGCCAATAGGAACCTTTTCTATCGCTGAAACAATGTGAATGTCCCACCAAAAGCTGCCAGTAGACAAAATCCAATCGCCATGACATCAAAAACGTCTTGCCGATAGGCAACATAGACGCTTATCAGAAAAAATGGATCAGGGAGACCTTGGCCATCTCATGCCAATATATACCCATGGGTAAATGCCGATCATTGTGACAGTTAAGAACTCATGTCGATAAGCTTGCAACAAACATATGTTAGCAAAATGTATAGTGGGTCAGGGAGACCTAGATAGACTTATGCTGGTATGGACCACAACGTGAAAAATGCATGACCCGATGGATTCTATGGGACCGAATGGAAAAATATGGGTGAAAAATGCACACGGTAGGACCAATCTAGAAATTTATGAGTGATATCAACATGTAAAATCATCAGATTTTTACAGTTCCAATAGTGGCTTTTTCTACAGATGAATGATAGTGAGATCATTGCAAGGATCCAGAGCTTTGGGTGAGCAGACCAGACACAAAATGATGAACCAGTGAGCAGAAATGGAAGTGAATGCAAAATGAGGGTATAGCATGATGGAATGAAAGGAAAGGGAATACAAAATGGAGATGAACCAGAATCCTAAACTATTGTGCATGGAAAATAATTTTAAAGAGGATGAGCAAGAGTTGTCCATGCACTAGCAACCCTTAGTCCTCTATGTTGCTTCAAGAGAAAAACCGCTTCAAGAATTGCCCATGAACAGGCAATTCCTAATCTTCACCAGCCATATTCTATAGGTAGTATGAATCTTCACCCTTCTTTCCAACAAAAACAAAAGGTCCTAGCCACAAAGCTTCAAATTTACCATGCTTGCCCTTCTCCTGACACCTTACATTCCACATCAACACCAAGTCATCCTCTTCAAACTTTCTATCCTTTGCCTTCTTATCAAATAGATACTTCATCTGTGTCTGCAACTTCATGTTTTGATTTTGGGCAACTCTCCTTATTTCATCAAGTTCAGCTAGTTGCTCCACTTCCCTCCATTGGTTCAGGAACATCCAAATCCTCATGAAGAACAAACCTGTAGACTGGCAACAAATTCTGCAAAGGCATCTTGGCTTGTGCTTCATACACCAATTCAAAAGGGGATTTTCCAATTGCCTTCTTAATAGTAATCCTATCAGCCCACACAACCAGTTTCAATTTTGAATCCCAGGCTTTCTTGTTTTGTCCTAATATCCTCCTTATAATCTTCAAAAGACTCTTATTGCTAGATACAGCTTGACCATTAGCTTGTGGATGGTAAGGAGCTACATAAGAAATAGTAATGCCATATGTGTCACAGAAACCTTTAAATTCATATAACCTGAAACACATCCCATTATCTGTGATTAACCTCAGTGGTGTACCAAATCTGGTGATAATGTTGTCCATCAAGAAATTTGTCACCACTTTGCTTGTAGCCTATTTAGTTGGGATTGCTTCTACCCATTTGGTAAAATAATCAATGGCAACCAGTATCCACTTGTATCCTCCACTTGATTTTTCTTGTATCTCTCTAATGAAATCAATTCCCCATTGATGAAAAGGGGCATCAGCTTGCAAGGGTCGAAGTGGAAAGGCTCCTTGATACTTCAATTTTCCAGAGAACTTCTGGCAGGCTTCACACTTTCTTACATGTGTGAAAGAATCATTGAAAACCTTAGGCCAGTAGTAACCTACCCTGACAATTTTGTGTACAGTTGTTTTTGCTGAATAATGTCCTCCATAAACTCCTTCATGCATTTCAGTTAAAACATGCTTGGCCTGAAATTCATCCAGACATAACAATAGTATACCATCCCTGTTCTTCCAAACAAGTCTCCATCCATGAAAACATATTTAGATGCTTGCAACTTTAGAGTTTTTTTCTAGTTGTCACTCAATTCCTCTGGACACTTCATGTATTTTAAATAATCCATGATATTTATATACCATGGAGTATGCTCAATGCTTGCAATTACAGTCTCTTCTTCTATATTACAAACCTGATTTGCCTCAATATTTGATTTTTCCATCAACCTAGCCAAGCCTTGACCTCTCACTAACTTAGTAATCTGTATCTCCATATCAAACTCTTGGATCTTGTTAATCCATTTACATCTTTTCCCTATCACTTCAGACTGTGTCAAGATATCTTTGACAGCTATATGAGGGACATAAGCAATCACCTTTGCTCCGACCAGATATGGCCTGAAGGCTTTTGTAGCTTTTACCAATGCAAACGCCTATTTTTCCATTATATCATACTTCAATTCAGACCCTTGTAATGACTTACTGAAGAAAGACAGGTTGTTCATGACCATCCTCATTCTTTTGTAACATAACAATAGCAATAGTATGAATTGAAATGAATGAAAATATCTGAAAAGGTTTTTTAAAGTCTAGAGATTTAAGGATAGGAGCTTCCTTAATGGCCATTTTGATAGATAAAAAAGCTTCCAAGGCCTCTGTAGTCCATTCCATTTTCTATCCTTTCTTCAACATTTTTGTTATGGGCTTAATAATCTCAGCAAAGTTAGAGACAAACCTCCTAATGAAATTAATCTGTCCAAAGAATGACTATATAGCCTTAATAGTTTTATGGACAAAAATTTTATCAATGGCCTCAACCCTCTCAAGATCTATTCTAACTCCCTCTTTTGAAACAATATGTCCTAAGAGCTTACTTTCTGTGACTGCAAAATGACACTTCTTAGGATTTAAACTAATACCATATTCTAGGGCTTTAATAAATACCTTTTCCAGATGTCGTACATGATCTTTAGCCTTCTTCGAAAAAGTAGTCAAGTCATCCTAGTACACCACCATGATAGCATTGATTAAATCTGCAAATGTCACGTCCATAGGTCTTTGGAAGGTCGCTTCTGCATTAGTGAGACCAAATGGAATTCTTATGTATACATACATTCCCCAAGGAGTTGTGAATGTTGTCTTATGTTGCTCAGATTCTTTGACTTTAACCTGGTTGTACCCTAAAAACCCATCCATCATAGACAACAACTCACACCATGTCACCTTATGCAATATAGCCTCCATATTGGGTAGAGGATAATTGTCCTTGAGAGAAGCCATATTCAAATTCCTGAAGTCCACACATAATATAATGTCTCCATTTTTCTTCCTCATAGGGACCAAATTTGAGACCCACGTTGAGTGCCTGATTGGTTTGATGATTCCCCCATCTATGAGCTTTGTTAATTCTTCTTGCATTTTAGGCTCCAATGTTGGATTTATGGGTCTTTTCTTTTGTTTGAATGGCTTAGCATCTAACTTCAATGGTATTTCATGCTAAAATAAATCCTCCATGTATGCTTTTAGGTCTTCATAAGACCAAGCCAAAACATGCTTATACTTTCTCAGCAACTCTATCAACATTCTTCTAATTGTAGGGCTTATTTTCTTTCCAATGTATACCTTTCTTGATGCCAAATTAATTTCTTCAATATCTTCCCTCTTGACTGGTGTCTGCTTCATGAGAAATCGATCATTTCCATCATACAACCACTCTAATGCCACCAAGCCCCTAGGAAGCTTATTTGTTTTGAGCTGTAAGATCTCCTTGCCAAACACTATTTGTTTCCCATCCACTTCCTCAAAAAAAGCATTGAAGTCAATTTCCTGGGCTTCATATTGATCTATACAATTGAGGAATTTCAAAAGGTCAGTATCATCATTGAATACCTGCCAATTATAAATGTTATCAAGAACAACAGGCCTTGTCTTAAACTCAATCTGTGACACCCCAGCCAATGTGATATCATTTCTTTTGAGCGCCACATTTGCTAAAAAATTAGCCATTATATTCTTTGACCTATCAATCCACTCAATTGAGAAGGCATCAAATAATTCAATTGTGTCCCATGCAGCATTCCTATATTGCTTTAATATTTTGTGCTTTGCTGCATACTTGGATTTAATTTGTGAAACAACTAGCTCAGAATCACCCAAAATAGCTAGCAGCTTGATTTTATGTTTCACAGCTATGTTCAAACCTGTCAACAAGGCTCCATACTCCACCACATTGTTTATACATTCAAATGCTATCACAAATGAATATTTAAATGTAATACCTTCAGGTGAAACAAAAACAATCCCAGTGCCATTACCTTCTTGGTTGCATGCTCCATCAAAATACATCTTCCACACTTCATTATAGCTTTGTGCCACATGCTTTTCAATTGGATCACTATTGGTTAATTCTAGCTAGGCCGATTCAATCTTAAAACTTCCAAGATCAACATCACAAAAACAATTGATCTAATCTTGAGGTACACAGTCAACAAGTTGGTTCATTCTTGGCTCCCTATACAATTTGACCTCCTGACCATTCACTGGAATTGTAGCATAAGACAGATCAAATTGAACATTTCCTCCAACTGTTGTTGTCCACTGTCTTGATAGAAGCATCCCAAACTAAGGAGGAGTATCAATCACTGTTATATCTATATTATAAGCCAACTGTGGATAAGTAGCTAGTTTGACTTCAACACCTCTCATAATGCCTACCACAGGTACAGGTCTGTTATCCATTGCATAGCACTTGCCTTCATATGTATCAACCCACATGCCAAGCTACTTCATAACTCCAACTGGCATGATATTTATAGTAGCACCAGAGTCTATCATGCAATTTCTCAACAGTTTGTTGTTTATAAGCAATGTAGTGAAAAAAGGATCCACTTGAGAGGGAGTTGTTAATACATCACTCAAACAGACTTCTATGATATTTATTCTCTCTTGCTTATTGACTGCTTTAATAGCTACTTTGTTTTTAGAATTCATATGTTTTTCATTTCCACTTGTTATCAATTGAACAGCAGTGTCCCTATATTCTTTTATTTTTATCATTTCAAGTAGTGGAATAGACATTTTTACTTGGGATAACACCTGAGTGAAGTCAAAAGAAGAGCCCTCCACCTTAACAGCCTTCTTCAGTTCTAGCGTTTCTCCTTTGTTTTCTTCCTTTTCTTTTTTACTAGGTTGATCAGGCTTCTATATCTCTTTGTGTACTTCCTTCGCTTCCTCTTTTTGGACAAGCTTCTATTCACTTTTATCATGCTATTTATTTTCTAATTTCTTCACAATTCCTTGAGTCACCTTCTGATCTTTCATAAAGATTCCCCTAGGGACACCGTCCTTCTCATTTACTATTATGTTTCTCAACCAGTATTTACTTCTTGCTTCCTCAACTGCAGCAATAGTTAGTCTTTCTATTTCTTCTTTGGTGAGTCTTCTAATACTACATTGAGCAGGCACCTCAACTAAATGTGGCTCTGTATAATCTTCTTCAGAATCAGAAAGGATCTATTGTTTAGCCATATGGACATTATACATCTGATTTGAAACATCATACTCATAACCTTCATCCTCTAAAGATGAGTATCCATCCTCAGCATGGTAAAAAGTGTTTGAAGTTAAATAAACCTTGTGATCTTCTCCATTAATTTCCATCAACATTCCCTCCTCTTGCATCCTTTGAGCCACAACACAATAGTCTGGGGAATGTGGCTTATCACAAGCTTCACAAAAGTAATTGTTACTCACCATGTAAGTTCCCTTCTTACTCAATGGACCAGGAGTCTCTTTGTTTCTTGGCCTAGCTGTTATAGGTTTTCCATCCTTCCAGTCTGTATTATATGGCATGTCATGCAACCTCGGCCTTTCATTTCTATATGTGTTTTCTTGTCTGTATTGATAATTATTGCTTTGCTGAGGAGCCCTTGGGTTATCTCTTTTATTGATTATATCTGCAACCTTCCTATTGTTTTCAATTGTCAGTGCTAGCTTCTAAGCTTCAGCCAGATCTCTTGGAGACCTATTTATTAGTTCATACCCTATCTTAGGATCAAATGCATTTAAATAAACACTCAATGCTACAAAATCTGGCAACCTTGACCCAGGAGGTACTTTAGTCTACAACTTGTTGAATCTTCGGTTGAAATCATAAATTGAATCATTCTATTTTTTTTGAATTTGCATCAATTCATGAAGAGCTACATCTGGTGCATTTTGATTCCCATATTCCTCTAGGAATATGTCCTGGAATACTTGGAGAGAATTAATTGAGAGTGTTGGCAAGCTGTTGAACCAATCCCTAGCATCTTCAAGAAATGACATCATAAATAACCTCATATGTAAATCTTCATATGGCACACCTATGTCTTGGATGAACACATTGAAATTCTTTAAATGCTCTTCAACAATAATTGCATTACTCCCTATAAACTTAGGTACCAGGCCTCTCCAGCTGCCATCCATAGGGTAAGGATATAATTGAAACCCTGCTAAATCAAATTGTCTGATCATTGCTGCATACTGGTGGGGGGGAGGAATAGGTGGGTACTGATATTCGTTCATAGGATTATTGTATTGTGCATTGTGTTGTGGGACAAAGGGCTGACCATGAGGTGGTTGCATATTTGTATGTTGTGTGGGAATATGAGGTGGATGATTTGGCTGATTATAGTGATTTCCTATCTGATGGTGAGGAGACACAAGTGGATCAGAAGGCCCTACACTATGATTACCCTGCTTATGAGGTGGTACATACTTTGGGGGGCAATCAGCTATCTGAGAAGTAATTTGGTCTTTCAGCAATGCATCCCTTAGTTCCTCTATCTCCTTCCTCTATGATTCAAACTGTTCTTTTACCTCCTCAAGAAGATCATGATCAATAGAGTCATTTTGGTTACCTTCCATCTTTTGATCATATTTATGCTGAATCCTGATTCATTCAGCCTCTAGTTTAGCTTTGAACTCAGCCTGTTTCTGAGGATCAAGAAAATAGAAAGGATTTCTTTGATCTTCTAGAGTACAAGGCTTTGAACTCAAATTGTTTCTCCATGTATCATAGTGATCATATGTTTCACAATGTGCTCCTGACACCTTGTCTTTACCTGTTAGGGACATGTCCTCACTTATTCCTTTCCCCTTATCAATCTTGTAGTTTTTGTGTGTCCACTTACTGCTGCCAGCAGGAGCTTCAGTATGACCTCCCCTGTATTGAGATCTTCTTCCATTCATGTTTGAACAGCTACAAAATTTCGGTTAGAGTCGGCACTCACTTTTGTCAAAAATGAGAAAATACTTGATGCTTCTTATTCCCAGCGGAGTCTATATAAATTTCTTGACTCTATGATTAAGGCTTTGATTCTGAATGTATCCCCAGCAGAGTCACCAATTTTTTAGCTCTCAAAAATGCAGGCAGAATGCCTCAAGAGGCTGCCAATCTCTTGATACGTTTCAGGGTAACAAACAAGGTTAAGAGAACTCAACCTTCTACTCTTCAGGTGCTGCTAAACCTAGACGGGTGTACCTTTCTGAATGAAGAAGACTTTATGTACTTATGATTATCTTTCATTCAATGATTTGTCCACAAAGGCAGATGGAAGTGAACAAATGAAATCAAACTTGATAGCAATAGTAGTCTTCTAATTTAAATCCTAGAATGCTTAATTAATAGATATAAAGAAACTGAATGAATCCAAATGATGAAATTATAGAGACTAGTGCCTTATTGGGTATGCGGAGTCAAATGAAATCAAGATGAGCAACACTTCTCTGGAGAAACTCAAATTATTTGGCATATATTATGTTTACAACTTGTATAAACATGCAAAATGTAACTACTAAGCTCTACTTTGCAATCCAAATGAATCTCTCTGATTACTGTGATCAATTAAAAGGATTTAATCTTTGCTTCAAAGAACCAATTGATTAATCACACAAATACAACAAATGTGCACTAATGAATTATATATAAACTTGTCATATCAATTCAAACAACCAGAAAGCTTCAATCTTGGAGACAGCTTAGCAATACTTTCATTAGATTCAACAAATAATTGACACCAGAGAAATGCAACAACATCAACTGACTTTCATAAATACCTCCATTCTGAAATCATGCAACAATAGTTTCTGATATGATAATTTTATTCCACTGTATCTACTTGCTATGTATCAAATATCTAATAACTATGATCATTTTACAATTACAAAATGCCTATTTATACACCAGCATCAAGAAAATAAATCATATTGAAATTCCATGTCGGGCCTCCATAGAATTCGGGCTCCAATCAAGTCAGCCTGCAACGGTAATTTAGCAATTTATATGTTAGCCTCAGTATTTGAATTTCTATTTTTCATCAGTGAATCAGTCGGTGAGACAATCCAACAGTTATGTTGAAGGCAATTCAATCGTTAATCACTCCACTTGGTGTTACTCACTTTCGTCATGACCTGTCCAAGTCGGGGAGATGTCTACTAGATCACTTTATGTTTCCCTGAGAGCTCCTTCACCTTTCACATGTCGCTGTGACTTATGATATCGGGGAGACGTCTCACAAAGCATATTATGTTTCATTGAAATCCCCCGAGCTCACCATAGATTTCCAAGACAATACCAAGTCGGGAGGAGGCTTTGTAGATTATCCTGTGTCTTATAGAAAGCACCCCGTGATACCTTTATTTTGCTGAGAAATAAACATTCTCATGCTGACAAGTCTTTTTGTGTTCCATCGGCAAGACCGGAGGTCACTTGCCGAGACCTCTTATCGAAAACCCCATCTCACTAATATCACATCGATTTATCCTTAGGTTGCCAAGACAAAGCCAACATCTCACCGAAAGTCACTCATAAGACTTGTTGGCGAGACCTGACGGGCTCGCCAAGACTTTACAACGAAGCCCATAAGTCTTACTGAAGTGTTCACTTAGTTTCTGATTGGTAAGACAATCCAAACTTGCCAAGACCACATGCCGAAAGCTTTAACTCTTACCAAAATCCATCATTTTATGTTTTCGGTCGGCAAGACACAACAAACCTCTCATCGAAAGCCAAATGAAAGAAACCCTTTGTGCTCCATCGGTGAGACATATGCATCTCGCTATAACCTTTTACCAAAGCATTGAACCTTTGCAAAAATGTTAGATCTTCCACTGCCAGTCAGCAAGACTAGGTGAGTTCGCCAAGACACTTCATCGAAGGAAAACTCTCGCCGATGCATCTCCATACATGTCGGTTAGCGAGACAAAATGTAATCGATAAGACCTCATTCTGACGATATAGCTTATGCCAATAGGAACCTTTTCTGTCACCGAAACAATGTGAATGTCCCACCAAAAGCCGCCAGTAGATGAAATCCAATCGCCATGACATCAGAAACGTCTTGCCAATAGGCAACACAGACATTTATTAGAAAAAATGAATCGGGGAGACCCTAGCCATCTCATGCTAATATATACCCATGGGTAAATGTTGATAAGCCTGCAACAAACATATGTTAGAAAAATGCATACTGGGTTGGGAAGACCTAGATAGACTTATGCCGATATGGACCACAACATGAAAAATGCATGACCCGATGGATTCTATGGGACTGAATGGAAAAATATGGGTGAAAAATGCACACGGTAGGACCAATCTAGAAATTTATGAGTGATATCAACATGTAAAATCATCATATTTTTATAGTTCCAACAGAGTCCTCTGGAACTCGAGATGGTAGAGGAGGGCATTGGAGTGACACATGGGATTACAATTGATGTGACCACAACACTGATAGACTATGTGTTTGTAGTCCTTGAATCTCTCCCTTTAGCTCGGTTGTGTCCTCTCACAGTTGTGTGATGCACTTGTGTAATGAGGCCTCCTGCTCATGAGCCTACTGTAGCTCCTCCTAGAGTTTCTACACCTGGGGATCAGCAGATGTCATCTTCACTACCTCTACCAATCTACTGATGTCATTGACCTAGCTTTGTAGGGCATCATGTGTCACTACGACACTCTTAGCCCACATCATGCCCCTACCTCACTCAGTCAGTGCAGTGAGGATCTCTATTGCTCGTTGATCTCGCTACCCGATCATGGTAGTCAACTCCATGGTCCTCTAGATAGCCTCCACTCGCATCTCCTCATATGTCATCCTTAGGCATGCTAGAAGATCAAATAGGTGGGCATGACACCCTAATGATGGTAGTTTGTAGGTGTCAGGGATGGTAACCTAGATCTAGATGATTGGGGTTGCCTTTGATATGCATCGCTTGATGATGGTGATCCACACTTGTGTGTCTATTGTAACCATAGAGAAAGTAGAGGCTATCAATACCATATTATATAAAAACATGTACATATATATGAGAAAGTTGAAATGACAATAAATAAATGAAATAACATATATCACTCTCATTCTTGGGTCCTTGGCTTTCTAGTGTGGATCAGTGGGGATGTTAGGCTTGGCCCTATTGCTATTGATGAAGGGGGTACAACTGCTTGGCTCATAGGTGGCACTAATGAGATGGGGATTGTGCATGGGGGTGATGACACCCATCATAGTCACCTTGGCCTCTCTAGAGCTTCACTTTCCTCTACCTCATCGTCATCATCATTATCATTGAGATCCTTATCTCCTCACCCTTGTGCACCATCATCATGCACTGGGGTGCCTACTTGGAAAATTAGGGTTGAGCTTGTCATCACCCACCAAGTAGCGAAACCGTGGATGATGTCAACATCATTGATCAGTATGATTGAGTGTTGATCTATTGGAAAGAGACACTACAAAAGTCATCTGGTGTTGTCATTGATGGTAACCCTAGTCAGTAATCCTATCCACACTTCAGTATTTGCTTATACCAAAAGTCAGATTGAAGATATGTGTTAACTTTCAAAGCTAATACAGGGCATCCGACAGAGTTGTGTACATTGACTCATACGTAACTTTTTGTTATCATTTTATGTTGTGGATCTCAAGGAAGGTATTTTGATGTATGAGACATCTTATCTTTGAATCATAGGTCCTCATATTGATTGGAGTGCAAGATAGAAGATCTGGTTTATTATTGTCAATCTAACAGTGCAGAAAGGCCGACTCGATGAGTGTAACATGTTGCGGATATTCGAGGCATAATTTTTTAAGGTGTTTCATGTTTGAGCATGTTGTTTTGGGTCCTCACTATTTTTTAGCCAACATTGGTTGGTTCCCATTGATAATTATTTATAGATTGGGCTGACAGTTTGAACATGTTTTATATTTTGTTAAAGTTGACATGTAGTTAATGTAATCTCTAGTTGTGGATATATATAATCAATTATTCATATCATTTTTAGTGTGTGATGTGATGTGATGCAATGTGATGAAAAATTCAAAAGGATTATAGATTGATTGTGCACAGTTTCATTTGAGCAGAACAAAGATTAGTGATTTGAATTAAAGTAGACAGGGTTTCAAGAGCAAAATCAGGAATAATGCAAAGAAGCTACAAATGTGCTTAATTGGAACTATAATCAGGCATTATCAGATGCTATTTCATCATTCATCCACTCTAGTTATCTATTTATGACTATAAAATAGTGAGTCTTCCTTTGGGTAGTAAGCCTTTTGTATTTGAGCAGTGAGCTCTAGGCAATGTGCCTGAATGCATGTGCATTCCCCATTTGTAAACACTTATTTTGAGTATACTCATATTGTGGATTAACCTCCACCATGGTTTTTCCCCTAATAGGTTTCCACATAAAAAAATCCTTGTGATATGGTGTTGTGGTTGATTGCTTTGTGTTCTTGCATCTTTCTTTTGGTTTAGTGCTATAAGTGGTTTAAAGATAAAGTTAATAAAGTTAATTTTTGTAGAACACTGATTCACCCCCCCTCTTAGTGTTCCTTGATTCCAACAATTGGTATCAGATCCTAGTTCCTCAGAAGAAGTTTAATAGCTTGGGGAAGATCTAGGAAGGTGATCCAATGGATTCTGGCAGTCTTCAACAACAACTTTTGGTGGTACTAGATGATCTTGATCAGTCCAAATCTGAAGTTTTGGAATTGCAAGCAAGCCTCATGAATGTTGATAAATTCATTCAATCATTGAAAGATCAAATCAATAAGTCCAAGGAAAAGAGAAAGGAACTCTATGATAAACTCAAGCAGAAAGAAAGTAAAAGCATGGAAGATGAACACCTAAGTCAAGCCTTGAAGGAAAAGACAGAAGAATGTGAAAATCTCACCACAAATAATGTTGTCCTAAAGCATGAGATGGAATCTATTGTGATGAGGATGACCAAAGAGACAGAAGAGAAAAAGAAGAATGAAGAGAATCTTACTTAGTCCTTGAAAGAAAAATCTAAAGAATGCAACAAAATTAATGATGGATTCAATCAACTGGAGCTTGAACTGCAACAATCCAGAAGCAATGAAGAAGAACTTGAAAGATAGATTGTCATTCTCAGGGATGAACTTGCTACTATAAATGAATACAAGGAGAAGTTCAAGATTATCTCATCTAAGATTGATGAACTGATTCAAAGTCAGAATATTGGAAGTGACAAGTGAGGTCTTGGATATGAGAAAGGAGAAAGCTCTAGATCTAGTCAAAGGAAATTTAGGCAAGGAAATCAGACGAACAAAGCTAGAAGGTATCTGGTAAGACAACCTAATGCTCAAATATTCAATGGATACTATTTTTTTTGCAATAAATTTTGTAATATGGTTTCTCAATGTAGAAGTAGAATGAATCCAAGTGGTCCATCATTCTCCGGTCATTGTTTCAATTGCAATAAGTATGGTCATAAGTCAATTGAATGCAGAAATATGAACAAATTTTTCAATAGAAATGTCAGATGCTATGCTTGCAATAGATTTGGCCATATTGCTAACCAGTGTAGATCAAGAGAAAATCAATGGAATAACTAGTATGGACAAAGAAATGTCATGTGCTATAATTGTAACAAATCCAGTCACATTGCAAGATTTTGTAGAAGTAGGAAGGGCCCGTTAAATAAAGGGAAAAATATGCAAAAGGATGATAAGGGAAAAGAAAAAGTTACTACAGATGAGATCAAGAATCAAATGAAGAAGACATGGGTGAAGAAGAGTGTTTTTGATGTAGGAAATGAACCCGCACCAGAATCTGGTACTGGAAATTCCTCCAAGAATTAGTTTAAAGTCTCTGGCCTAGGGGGAGCTCTCAAGAAAATCTTTTACTCCCTTGCTGGTAGTTGGTACCGGAATGTGGAAAATTGCATCAATTGTATTAGTGATCTATAGATGTTTTGGGAACACTTGTGGAGGAAATTTATGCAAAATTGAAGGTTCGTAGAAGAATTTTCTTTCATAGTCTATGAAAATAGGGTATCCGGAAGACCTAGGGAAAAAATATTCATTGCGATAAAAGGTTACTTCTATTCCTCATTTATCACATTGCATTTTGAGAAGAAGAAGTTTGCAGAGCTCTACAAGGAATTTTGGCGAGATACAAGTCTAAAGGCGATTCGGCGAACAAACCCTAATCCAACAAAAGGTATTTATCTACAAAACTTGTGAACTTGAAGTTTCTCAAAATGGTCATTCCATTAGTAGTTGATATTAAGGATGGAACCCACCCAAAATTCAAATGGCACCCATTCAAATCCATTAAGATAGAACCATTAGGTGCATTTTCTTATGTTTTGTATGGTGTTTTGCACATTGAAGATATTAGGGCATATATTCATGCGAATGTTGAAGAATTAGGAAGCTCCTAGTTGTTAAATTTGTACACAAATCACATTTTGGTAGAAGATCTTTGTGTAAGGCCAAAATTCAAGACTTTGGAGGAGAAGAAGTTCACTCAAATTGTGAAGTTTCACATGTTCGATGAAAATGAATGGGTCTAATACATACTGAGTCAAGCGCATGTTGAGTTCATGTGGTTAAATCAGCCCTTCAAAATCACAAGAGAAGCTATAAGCATTGTTACTGGTTTGAATTCATCTGGTGGATTGCCCACATTGAAATTTGTGAAGAACCAAATAGTCACTGAGGCAACCGGTTCCACTTTGGACAAAAGAGCCATGACAATTAATGACATCATTGAATTGGATGTAATATTTACTTCTATGGTTATTGGATATAAAATCTATCACTTTTGCTGGGATAACTCTATATTCGGGACTGTAATTTATGCAGCTTATCAGATGATCAAGGAAAATGCAAAATATGATTTATGTGAGTTACTATGGGGCCAACTAATTGAAAATCTTGGTAAAATCAAGAAGGGCAAGAAGAAATCTTTCAAGTATGGCAATCTATTGTTATGTCTATTCTTCTACTTCATGAATGAAGTTCTGGGAGTTGGTAAAGTGCAATGGGAAGGTGATAGACCAGTAGTTGTACAAATTAGAGACATCTTATACATAATTGGTGATAGCAAAGCAAGGAAAACTACTATTTGGGGTTACTTCAAAAGCTTTCAGAGTGAAATGCAAGCAAGGGAAGGGATTCCTAAATCTATTGTGGAAAAATATAAGGACACTATTTGCTTCATGGTTGACATAGATCATTTTTTGATGGAAGCAACAAAACCTAGAATAGTTTGGATAATGCCTATGGGATACGAGGTTGAAGAACACATTTTGGAGTTGTATGCTCAACACCTGTTGAGTAAACCTCAGGATCCAACAGAAGAAATATTTGGTACTTTTGAAGAGAAGAATATGCAAGTACATGCACAACTGAAGAATCCTATGATATTCTAGAAGGTGAAGAAGGAAGTTGAAGCTTTTGCAAAAAGCATTGGCATATCAGTTGAAGCGATAAGGGAAGCGAGGAAGAAAAGAGAACAAGTTGAAGAAGGAGAGCCTGCTAGAGCCAACTAAACTAGTCTGGCAGTATCCTCTACCATATCTAGATCTACAAGGAGATTTGCACTCTCATCTAGTCCTACAAAGAAATCAAGCCTAGTAAAAGCTCAAGTCAAGAAATCTGGAAGAGAAGGAAAGAGGAAGAAGGATAAAATCACAAGAGTCTATGTAGCTATTTAAGATGATGAAGAAACTAAATCAAATGAAGAATTAAGAGAAATCAAGCATAAGGGCACAAAGGAATCAAAAGTCTCTAAGGACAAGCCCTTCAGTGAAGAGAAAGTAAAGAAAAAGGAAAAAATTGATAGATCAGGTAAGACTGTAGAGGAAGTGGAAAAAGCTTTAATCAAGGATGGTAATCTTAAACCACTTTTGATAGTGTCGATCAGAGAACTCTTGAAGAAGCCACAATAAAATATTTGAATATTTTTAATATGACTCTCATAGAAATAATGTTAGAGTTACCTAAAGGGCTATATGAAGTCTTAGAAATGAGGAGAGTAAATGCAAGAACTGAAGAAGAACAAATGAGAGAATGCATACTTTTTGATCTATGTCTGGTAATGTCAATAGAAGAAATGAAGAAAATCCTCAATGATGCCAAAAGGGATTTTAAGAGCAAAAAAAGGGTGAATAAGCTTATGATCAGGCAGACTGAAGAATTAGCAAAAGACGGTAAGAAAATTCTTAAGGTAGTTCTGTTGAAGAACAGATATAATGTTGTTTCTGAAGAAACTCATGATGAAGATGTTCCATCTAGTCCAGAAATTGAAGAAGTGAAAGAAGACACAATTGAGGATACTCATAATCCTCTAGATATGCAAGATACTAAAATTCCCATGGAGACTGAAGCTCCTAAAGATGTGCCAATTGAAGAAGTGGAGTGTTATTCCTTGCATAACCACCCCATTTTGTTCTGGAACAAAGTGGGTCCCCCTTCTTTCTTTTTTCTTTTGTTTTCTTTGCCTTTAGTTGTCTGATTTGGTCTTGGGAGTTCTTTTGTTTTCCTCCTGAGTTTGTTTTTGTTATGCTGAATTTGGTTCTGCCTCAGTTAGATTTGGGTTCCTTTTTGTTGAAAATTAAGTGGAATGGTGAAAAATGATATATTTTATATGCTTCTGAAGACTAATGGAGACCTTGTTTTGCAGGATTAAATCATGCACATGATGATATTTCTCAAGGAGCTCAGTTGGAAAGCATCCCCCAATCTAGTTTGGCATAAAATTCCTCTAAGGAAAGAGTTGGCAAGACCTTCCAGATGTCTTGCCGACTGGCAGTGTGTTATTCATTTGGGATCCACCGGTCGCCATGACATTTTAACCACCATAGGTTTTAATATGTCTCCCCGACATGCTGAAGTCTCACCGACTGATTGCACACAAGGTTAGCATTGCCAAAAGATTTACGCTCGATGAAAGGTCTTGCCAACCCATGATGTCTTGACGAAAGGTTATACTTTCAGCATAAGGTCTAGCCGAAGAGGTGAGGTCTCAGCAACAGAGGTGGATTCAAGATAAAGTCTCACCGATAGGGTGGACTCTTACCAAGGTGAGGCGATGTCGGCATAGTGGTTTGAGTTTAGCATGATGTCCCGATGACCGAGTGATATCTCGTCAAAAGATTTAAGTTCGGCGTGATACCTGGCTGAAGGGGTAAAGTCTTGCCGACTGGGCAGAGTCTCACTGAAAGATGAAGGCCACGGAGAGAAGTCATGTCGACCAATGAAGGGTCTCAACAAAAGTTTTGAGCTAGGCAAAAGGTCTTGCTGACCAAGCAAAGTCTCCCCGAAATGAAATGAGCTTTTGCTGAAACAAGGTGGCTTTGATGTAATCTCTTGCTGACCCGATAGGGTCTCGCCGATACAGAATGCGCTCGAGGAGAATGGAGGAGCTCGACATGATGTCTTGCTGACAAGTGATGGTCTCACCAATGGTTTTAAACCTTCAATGTGACTAATGGAACCCACCGTGATGTCTGACCGACCCGGTGGTGTTTCGTCAAAAGATGAAGGACTCACTATGACCTTCTGCCGACTACCAGGAGTCTTGCCGATAGCGATGAGCTTGCCGATGGAAAGGATATCGATATGACTCTGGCCTCTCGCTATGAAGTCTTGCCGACCATTGTATGTCTTGTCGATAGCTGCTAGGAGGTATGATCACATCGGGGAGACACAATTAGTGTCTCACCGACATGCGATTTGCTGTGAATGACTTTTTACTACCTAGGAATCTTATGTGGCATATGCTCAACCAATCAGAGAGAGTTAAAGGTGAACCCTGGACAATTTGACTAATTGACTACCCCTGGAGGAAGATCTACAAAATGTACGTGGCATGGATCTACTCTATGAATAAAGTGATGGATCAGTTCAGTATTTAGGGGTGCCATTTGTGAAGATCCAGGGGGAAAATCTGATTTTGCTTCTAGAAGAGGTCAACTTGTAGAAAGGTCTTGAGCACCAGGAAGCCGAGGGGAGAAAAGGGCCACGAGTCTCAGTGATAGTTGTGAGGCCTACTGGAAAAAGGCAGATCAGTATTAGTGGTGATGCTCCAGGGCATTCAAAGCATCTCTGATGGAAGTTCAAAGGTGGACATGGAGGCCATAATTAAAGGCCATAGTTGCAAAAGATCTAGAGGTCATCCCCGAAGCAATCTTTCACTGACGTGGACATGGAGGATGCAATTGAATGCAGCATTAACCTCATTTTGAAAAGATTTGAGGGCCAACCCTCCTGCAATGAACTGATATTTTTATAAAACCCTAAAATAGGGGCCAGCGCATTCTTTTTGGTACATCCTGTATATATAGCATTTTTTGCCTCTTTGTAAAAAAGGAGGAAGAGGTTCAGAGACATAGAGACATAGAGATATAGATTTTGAATAGTGGTAATTTTCTAAGTAGTAAGAGAAACTTAAAAGTAGCAATAGAGTAGGAGTTAGATTCGTTAGAAGGCAGTAATGTATCCTTCTGGTTCTCTTAGAATAGAGGGAAACAATCTGAAGACATAGGTTCTCTATACACTGGTGATTGTGCCAGAGTTGTAAATGTTGCTTATCTATTTCACTAATAGTAGAAGCAACCAAATTCAAGTCTACTTCATGTTGTGTTCCTGAATGGTATTCATCTTCAGTTAATCATTCGATTTGAGAAGCTTTCAAGGAATGAAATCTTATTTTATGTTTTGTTTAAATGGTAAGTTAAAATCTGTTGTTAAAAGTTAGCACTGTGAATGAATGAAGCTGTGCGTTAATCACAAGTTGATTTTATTCTCCAGTTTTAGTTAGCAATTCCTTGAAAGGTAATAAGTCTGGTTAAGTTGGATGAATTATCATTATCTTTAGTTTCAAAGCTTTGATCTATCTTTTTATGTTTCTTTTAAAAAAAAACCCCAATTAAAGTAGGTTTGAATTTATGTTTGATTCTAGAACAATGCAGAAGCTCAACACCAATAGGCCCATTGAACATTATAGTTTACATCAACCACTGGGTGAAATCAGCACAGTCGAGAACCGATTACAAAGACCTTGGGAGTTAAGATATCCATGTGTTATTCTTTCTCTTTCAGGAGAGCAGAATAGTGATATTTTGTTTAACTGTTGTTGTGCTCATCTGAACCATCAACATGGAGATTCATAAATCCAACCAAGAATCTATAATTGAAGAAAAGAAGGCTAAGGAAAAGGAGGTTGCTATGGAAGAAAGAGACATTGCAAAGGTAGTAAATGAGTTTTTAGAAGAATAGCAAGAGGAGTTTGACCCTAAATTGGTTGAAGGTCCTATCAACTTGGCCACTCTATCTCCTATTCAGAAGCTGAAGGTAGCATCATTTGCTCAAGCCAAGGCAAGGGAGGAGATATTGAAATCTCACATTGAGGATAGTGAGTTGCTAAATCTTGCATCTGGTATCTTGGAGAATATCATGCCCACACATGTCAAGGACTCATCTGATTCTCCCTTCGATCAACTGAATAAACTTATCAACTCTATAAGTACTCACTTTGAGTCTCTTGAAAAGTCAACTGAGGATAAGGTTCAGAAAGAATTTGATGCAAATAGGTTTAGTAGATTGAAGTGTATGATTTCTAATGATAAAGCCTTATTAGCTACCTGTGAAAATAACATTCAAGGTGCATTATTTGAGGGTGTAAATATCTACAAGTCATGCTTATCCTTGTCAAAATTCACTGAGGTCACTGAGAAGAAAATTAAGGAATCTGAGAAATAGTTAGTAGATATTTCTCAAACCTTTGATCCTCTAACTATTTCTATGAGTAAGAAAGAAGGTCAAGTCATATACCTACTTGAAAAAATTAAAATTTTGAAGCATGAAAAGGACAAAATTGTTGAAAGGGTATGTGAGCTTAGAGGACTATTTGGTCCTAAAATGGAGACAATGCTTAGTGCATTGAAGGAAGCACAAGATGCTATGGCTATCAATGATCCGTAAAATCTTGAGTCAGCAAAGATGCAATCCTACCTATTATGTGGTCACATGAATTTTTTGGAGAGTCTCAAAAAGGTTTGGGACACTATTTTAAGCCTGTTGAAGAAAAAATTTTGAGACATATTTCAGTCCATGTAAGTTAGAAAAGCATGTTTGTACATATATATTTTTGTATGATTTTTGGTATGTGGATTCCCATATTTTCCATTGATGTCAAAGGGGGAGTGTGGGATAGTGAAAAATGTCATATTCATCTTAGGGGGAGTTGTGATTAAAAAAAATCTGAAGTTTTGAGGATTGCAGTATATTCATGTTGGTACTAGTTCCGACACTTAGTCATTTTTCACCAAGTGTTGCCATCAATGCCAAAGGGGGGGATTGTTGGAAAGAGACACTAAACAATTCATATAGTGTTGTCATTGATGGCAACCCTAGTAATTAATCCTATTCGTACTTCAATATTTTCTTATACCGGAAGTCAGATTGAAGATATGTGTTAACTGTCAAAGCTAATACAAGGCATCCAACAGAGTTGTGTACATTGGCTCATACATAATTTTATGTTGTGGATCTTAGGGAAGGTATTTTGATGTATGAACCATCTTATCTTTGAATCATAGGGCCTTGTATTGATTGGTGTGCAAGATAGAAGATTTGGTTTATTGATTTTCAGTCTAATAGTGCAAAAAGGTCAACTTGATGAGTGTAGTGTGTTGTAGATATTCAAGGCATAATTGTTTAAGGTGCTTCATGTTTGAGCATGTTGTTTTGGGTCCTCACTATGTTTTAGCCAACATTGGTTGGTTCGCATTGATAATTGTTTATGGATTGGGCCAATAGTTTGAACATGTTTTATATTTTGTTAAAGCTGACATGTAGTTAATGTAATCTCTAGTCATGGATATATATAATCAATTATTCATATCATTTTTGGTGTGTGATGCAGTGTGATGTAAAATTTAGAAGGATTATAGATCGATTTTGCATAGTTTCATTTGAGCAGAATGAAGATTGGTGATTCAAATTAAAGTAGGCAAGGTTTCAAGAGCAGAATCAGGTAGAATGCAAAGAAGTTGCAAATGTGCTTAACCAGAACTATAATCAGGCATTAGCAGATGCTATTTCATAGTTCATCCACTCTGGTTGTCTATTTATGATTTTAAGACAATGAGTCTTCCTTTGGGGAGTAAGCCTTTTGCATTTGAGGAGTGAGCTCTAGGCAGTGTGTCTGAATGCATGTGCATTCCCCATTTGTAAACACTTATTTTGAGTATACTCATATTGTGGATTAACCTCCGCCGTGGTTTTTTCCCTAACAGGGTTTCCACGTAAAAAATCCGTGTGTTATGGTGTTGTGGTTGATTTCTTTGTGTTCTTTCATCTTTCGTTTGGTTTAGCGCTATAAGTGGTTTAAAGATCAAGTTAATAAAGTTAAATTTTGCAAAACACTGATACACCCCCCCTTCTCAGTGTTCCCTGATTCCAACATGATCGTCATCATTCAATTTTTGTGTTGCTGACTACAACATCTACAATCACCGAGTGAAGTCATTCTCCTACTCGGGTTGCAATCTTGTGCAACCATATGTACATAGGAGCCACTAGAGGAATAGTCTAAACCTTCTCAAACTATTGGGCCACCCGATAATAGTAATATGATACTATAATATGGTATGACTGAACTACTAAGAGTCAATTGTGTTGCTTCCTATGCAATTTCCCCTTTTCAGTCAACTAAAACCCCATCCACCTATGCGGGCACTATCTAAGGTCGCATGCCCTCAAAGAATCCATTTGAATTTACCAAAATTGTATTTCATTGTACTACCAGTCATGAACTAGGGATATATGTGCACTAGTGGCATACCATGTGCTAAGCCTAGGGGAAACCTAACTAGCCTAGTGTATCAGATATGCTCAAATTCCCACATGTATAGTAGTATGTAGATGGTGAGGCTATGGTAATCAGAATGTACATAGTGCCTAAGGTCATGGTAAAGATGCACAAGCATATTTCTACCCTAGGAATAAATTGTGCCCCTCTCCTCCATCGCATGGATGCAATGGATGAGGCCCCTGTGAAGGTGTGATCCTCATCCATCTATTGCAACATGTAGGGAAATGGTCACTATCATCACTCGACGCATGAGTGGCATGGCCACTCACCCCTGCTTGAGCCATCTTATGTAGATACATCTTGTGATATCCTCAGGGATGACCCATTTGAGGTAGTACTGGTGAATCACATGGGAATTCTACATCATCTTTCCCTCCTCGTAGGCTACCTAATCCCTCAAATGGGTAGGCTCATGATGTGGTATACATCCTCGAGGATGACTATCATCTCCCCCATCAAGAGATGGAAGGTGGATGTATCAATGTCTCAACGCTCCATCAACACCATGAGCATCAATGTGTAATATTTCATCTTTGGCATGGTGTACACCCACCAAAGGCCAACTCGTTGTAGAAAGTACTGGTCATTGAGATTAATCTCATTGTTACATTCATGCAACAATGATAGAATTGATCTTCCAACATACTTGTGGATCTCATGCCACTCCTACAAGAGAACAAAATTTCACATCAATAAATTCTACATCATGAAAAAATTCTAACTCTACATCATATTTATGATGTCAACCTTTGAGATTGAGCTGAATGATGTCCAATGAAAACATGCAGGATAGATGCCAGTGTGACCTAAGGGCACTAATGCACTGCCATGATAGTAGCGCACTATTTTGATTCCTTCACTACTCGAGGAAAAAAAGACTTAAAAAATTAGCTAAAATGACTAGGTGGGTGGAAAAATTCTCATACCTCATTTGGTGGGTCACCCCTCACCACTGCTTCATGAAGATGGTTGATCCTCAAAGCTATGTAGTTGCATCTACAAGGCATTTTTTTACTTCTCTCTCAAAAATTTAAAAAATTCCTTGCCATGAATAGTGAAAATGACCCTTCCATGGGCCCACCTAGAGTATATATAGGCCATTTTTGCCCATTTTTCATGGTGAAAATGTTCCTTCCATCCTTCCTATTTTCACCCCACCTATCTAGGGGAAAAATAGGAGGGGGAACATATTCACCTCTTCATCATATTTTTCTTCTGAACCACCAAATTTTTCTTAAGTATTATTCTCACCATGGTAGCTTCTTCTAATTTTTTAAACCAACCTAATGTTGAGTTTTACAAAATGAAACTTCACATCAGGCACTGTAGTCTCTCGCTGAGCTCAAAATGTTGGAGGAATCATCAATATCTTCCTACTCAACCTCTGCAATCTCTATAATATCCTTTTTTGCAAATCTATAAAATTTTCAAATTTCTAATTTTACATATATGTTTTCTTAACTACTTTAGTGTAGCCAATTTTTCTCCAAAAATTCAACTCAATAAAGTAGGGGAAAAATATAATGGCATAAAATTACACCTCATGGTAATTTCACACTTACGCATTTATCATGTTGCATTTATGGCACCCTAAATGAGAAATGCAAAGATAAAACCTTAAATGAGAAATCCAATATAATACAATGCAAAACCTAGATCTAGGGTGATTTATAACTTCATATTTCAAAAGGTATATAGTGTTAACATATTAGGTTCACCAAAATGAAATAAATAAAAGTGAAGCCCCAAGGTTTGACCTTAGGGTTTATGCACTTTTTCAAGATGTCATTCATTAGAGATTTGATGGGTAGTGAAGGTTTGATGGATTTGGACAAGTTGTGTGATTGACTACAACCTGATAGGTGAGTCAACCAACCCTTAACCAAATTTGGAAATTTCCTAATGATGAACTGTAATGATCTAATTAGGCTAATAATACAATTTAATAATCTGATGCAAATACAAAAAACATAGAAAGTTACAAGAAAATTCAGACAATGGAGTAGGACAAAGCAGGACACTGTGCACCTATAGTTTAAATCTAAAACTGATTTTGGAGGACACTCATGCACAGGGCAAGTGTCCTTGTAGAGATTTTATGTTTTGCAATCCTTTGATGTCAAATCTGAGCTTCAGATTCCCACCTACAAATCTATCAGATCATTGTTAGATATTTTTGTAACTGAGTTTCCATGAGTTGACAAGATGTAGGGCTTCAAATGCAACAATGAATTCTTTTTCTGCAAACTCCTTTCAATTCTCTTCAAACTTGAGATTTATACATTCACAAAGAGAGGAAATTTTGGGCCATTTAGGGGCTTGCCTCAATCAAACCCTATGTAAGTATTTCCACTTCCACAATAGAAATGTTAATGATAAAATGATAATTTATAGGAAGGAATGATGAAATCACAAAGTGTTGCAACTCACCACCCTTTAATAGCTTCCTTGAAGGATTGAATTCATGCACATCACCTTAAGGAATTGGATCTTTATTTGCTTGATTGTTTGAATTCTTGAATTGCTTGGAGACCTACAAAGGTATTATCCTTCACAAAACAATGATAACATGAACACACATAAACTAACATAGTATGTGACATGATTCTTGGATATTGAATTGCTACATTAAAGCTCTGAAATGTTTCTCTTGACTTTCTCAGTAGTGATTTTGATCATAAGTTTTCCAATAGTCTTCTAGATAGATTTGAATTGATGCAATAACTAGGTATTTATAGGCATTTATTCAACTTCCCAAAAATTAAATTTTGATGGTCAACTTTGGACACTTGAAATTCAAATATTAAATTCCCATAACTAACATGTTTCAATTTGGAGGGAAAATAAGACACTCACGCCTAGGGCATGAGTGTCCCAGGCCTATTTTCTAGGACAGTTAGTGTCAAGGGAAATTGATTAGATAAATGCAATTGATTCCTACTTGTAATTCCTTGTAAATTATCAAAAATGGGCCATAGAATACACAATTTAGTAAATTAAATACTCAATTAATTTAAGGTGGGACCAAAAATAAGGTGAAATTGTCATGGGTGACAATTTATATATATAAACTCCTATATATTTTTCATCCCTTGTGTCTTTGGGTTCATTTTAGCATCCCTTGTAAACATTCTAACCCTTGGGAAGCATCTTTTTATTTGCTCGCATCTCAAAACTTGGTTGTGATGTCCCACCTTAGTCTTTTATTCATTTGTAAGTGTTTTGGGATATGTATTTAGTGAAATCATATTTTTGTGTCCAAAGTGTTAAATCTAAGTATGAGACCTATAAATGGTTAGTCATTTAATCTCCAATTAGAACTACATTATAAAAAGACTCCAATGCAAAAAATTATACTCCAATATATAAGTAGGACTCTAGTTCTAGAAATGGACTCTAACACCAAAAGTGAACACCTAAGTAGTAGTGTGTTAGTGTCCTTCCTAGTGAACACCTAAGTAGTCATGCACTAGTTTCCTTCCTAGTGAACACCTAAGTATGATGAATGATTGATCTCTGTTAGAGTATCACACATTAGTATTTCACAATGCATACCATTATAATTCTCTTACTATCATCATTGGGGTATAAATACAACACATGATTAATAGGGCTCAAAACTCTAATTTTTGTTCCTACTTTTCTTGCTAATATTGGTTCCATTATTAGGACCCTAGTAAAGTAGTAGAGAAGAAATAAAAGTGCTAAGTAAAATTTATGGAGAAAATAAACACATTAAGGAAGCTATTATAATTTTTTTTTTAACATTTGTGGTAGATTCCCTTAGGTCTTAGCCTCATGAGAGGGTGTTAGGCATCTAATGGATCAAAAAAAAAGGGGGGAATATTGAAACAGATACCTAAAAAATGTGAATACTAAAAGTAGGCCTACGAAAAAATAGCATGGGATGCATAAAAGGACTAATGAAACAACAAATCATTAAACACCCATGGAAACAGAGATAACAAAAGACTAAGAGAGGTTAGAGAGGAAATCCAATTGACAAAAAAATTGAACATGGAAGATAAGTCATAGAAATAAACCTAATAATTTCAAGAGATACTAGA
>VDFB02193867.1:150893787-150938279 GCA_007258455.2 Sequoia sempervirens
GAAATCTTTTCCGACACCGATTATGTCTCAACTCCAACCCTGACCCTGCCTATGCTATTTTGAGTCTTCATTTCCTATCTTGGCCCAGATCTGATCCCGACATACTCTAAAACTTGGCTAAGTATTTTTGAAGCGGAAGTATGAATGAATATGAAATTTAAACATTTCCATTGTTTTATGTGAGCTTATTAAAGATTGTTTTGCATGATTAAATCATGTCTAAAGCAAGGGAAGAGATTCCACCAAAAGAAGGGAAAATGGATGAGAGTTCAAAAGGGGGAAAAGTAAGAAGGTTAAACCTAAATAACTCCCTTATACAATGAAGTATAAGTACCAAGAAACCCCGGTGCCAACAAATATTGAATTTGATCTAGCAGAGGTTACCGATACCATGTTGGGGAAATTTGACTTGAGTGAACTAACATAGGATATCTTCTTAGAAGATGCATTTCTAAGGTCCCAAACGATAGCTCAATATGGCCTAGCACATGTTACCCTTCTTCCTATCTCAATCCAGAGCCCATAACTCATATTGACAGCAGCGAGAGCCTACAACCCTATATAGAGAAAATGCATTGATGCCCAAGAGAATGACATTATCGATTTGTCTCCTCAGATGATGAGGTTTATGTTCAACACTCTAGGTCATGCCAATCCCAAAATTATGACAAAAATAGATTGAGAATTGCAAAAGGACAAATTTTTATAAGGAGATTGTTGATATGATCGTGATGTTATCCATAGTATTTGGGAACAAGGACTCTCAAGCTTCTGAGGAATGGATGTTCCCCTTCATCAATGCAATATTAGATGGTATGTAGTTCATAGATTGGGGGCAAGTGCTATATGATAGCCTACATAATCAAATGCTACAAGTACACCAAACTAAGACCTTCTACATGACATCATATGTGGTATACTTAGTTGCAAGATTGGGCAGGTATCCAAGCCTACAGACAGTGGGTACATTGGGAGAATCCCTAGGGAAAATGAAGGTGTTATCTCTAAAAAAATGTAGGTATAGATACCTCAAGAGGCTGCCAATCTCTTCATACGCTTTAGGGTAACAGACAAGGTCAAAAGAATTTAACCTTCTACTCTTCAGGTACTATCAGACCTAGGCAGGTGTACCTATCTGAATGAAGCATACTTTATGCACTTATGATTATCTTTCATTCAATGATTTATCCACAATGGTAGATGGAAGTGAACAAATGAAATCAAACTTGATAGTAATAGCAATCTTCTTATCTAAATCCTAAGATTCTTAATTAACAAATATAAAGAAACTGAATGAATTCAAATGATGAAATTGCAGAGACCAGTTCCTTATTGGGTATGCAAAGTCAAATGAAATCAAGATGAGCAACACCTCTCTAGAGAAAACTCAAATTATTTGGCATAAATTTTGTCTACAAATTGTATAAACATGCAAAATGTAACTACTAAGCTCTACTTTGCAATCCAAATGAATCTCTCTGATTACTATGATCAATTAAAAGGATTTAATCTTTGCTTGAAAGAACCAATTGATTAATCACACAAATATAGCAAATGTGCATTGATAAACTGAACATAAACTTGTTATGTCAATTTAAACAACCAGAAAGCATCAATATTGGAGACAACTTAGCAGTATTTTTATTGAATTCAATAGACAATTGACACGAGACAAATGCAACAACATCAATTGATTTTCATAAATACCTCCATTCTGAAATCATGCAACAATAGTCTCTAATCTGATAATTTTATTCCACTGTATCTACTTGTTGTGTATCGAATATCTAATAATTGATGGTCCTTTTAAAATTACAAAATGCCTATTTATACACCAGCATCAAGAAAACAAATCATATTGAAATTCCATGTTGGCCCACCATAGAATTCGGGCTCCAATCAAGTCAGCCTGCAACGGTAATTTAACAATTTATATGTCAGCCTCAGTATTTGAATTTCTATTTTTCATCAGTGAAACAATCAGCGAGACAATCCAATAGTTATGCCGAAGGAAATTCAATCGCTAATCACTTTGTGGTGTTATTCGCCTTTGTCATGACTTGTCTGAGTCGGGGAGATGTCTTGTAGATCACTTTATGTTTCCCCGAGAGCTCCTTCACCTTTCGCGTGTCGTTGTGACTTATGATATCGGGGAGACATCTCACAGAGCATATTATGTTTCACCGAAAGCCCCTGAGCTCACCATAGATCGCCAAGACAATATCAAGTCAGGAAGAGACTTCATAGATTATCATGTGTCTTATCGAAAGCACCCCGCGATACCTTTATTTCGCTGAGACATAAACATTCTCACGCTGACAAGTCTTTTTGTGTTCCATCAGAAAGACCGGAGGTCACTTGCCGAGACTTCTTATCAAAAACCCCATCTCACCGATATCGCATCCCTTTATCCTTAGGTCACCAAGACAAAACCAACATCTCGCCGAAAGTCACTCATAAGAATTGTCGGCAAGACCCAACGGGCTCGCCAAGACCACATGCTGAAAACCTTAACTCTTACCGAAATCCACCCATTATGTTGTCGGTCGGTGAGACACAACAAACTTCTCATCGAAAGCCAATTGAAAGAAACCCTTTGTGCTCCATCGATGAGACATATGCATCTCGCTATAACCTTTCACTGAAGCATTGAACCTTTGTCGAAATGTTAGATCTTCCACCGCCGGTCGGCAAGACTAGGTGAGTTCGCCAAGATGCTCCATCGAAGGAAAACTCTCACCAATGCATCTCCATACATGTCGGTTGGAAAGACAAAATGTAATCAATAAGACCTCATTCTGATGGTATAGCTTATGCTGATAGGAACCTTTTTTGTCGGTGAAACAATGTGAATGTCCCACCAAAAGCCGCCAGTAGATGAAATCCAATCGCCATGACATCAGAAACATCTTGCCGATAGGCAACACAGACGTTTATCAGAAAAAATGGATCGGGGAGACCCTGGCCATCTCATACCGATATATACCCATGGGTAAATGCCAATCGTTGTGATAGTTAAGAACTCATGCCGATAAGCCTGTAACAAACATATGTTAGCAAAATGCATAGTGGGTCGGGGAGACCTAGATAGACTTATGCAGATATGGACCACAATGTGAATAATGCATGACCCGATGGACTCTATGGGACCTAATGGAAAAATATGGGTGAAAAATGCACACAGTAGGACCAATCTAGAAATTTATGAGTGATCAACATGTAAAATAATCAGATTTTTACAGTTCCAATAGTGGCTCCATCTGGGGATGAATGATAGTGAGATCATTGCAAGAATCCAGAGCTTTGGGTGAGCAAACCAGACACAAAATGATGAACCAGTGATCAGAAATGGAGGTGAATGCAAAATGAGGGAATGAAAGGCAAGAGAATGCAAAATGGAGATGAACCAAAATCCTAAACTACTGTGCATGGAAAATAATTTTAAAGAGGATGAGCAAGAGTTGTCCATGCACTGGCAACCCTTAGTCCTCTATGTTGCTTCAAGAGAAAAACTGCTTCAAGAATTGCCCATGAACAGGAAATTCCTAATATTCACTAGCTATATTCTGTAGGTAGTATGAATCTTCACCTTTCTTTTCAACAACAACAAAAGGTCCCAGCCACAAAGCTTCAAATTTACCATGCTTTCCCTTCTCCTGACACCTTGTGTTCCACATCAACACCAAGTCATCCTCTTCAAACTTTCTATCCTTTGCCTTCTTGTCAAATAGATACTTCATATGTGTCTGCAACTTCATGTTTTGATTTTGGGCAACTCTCCTTATTTCATCAAGTTCAGCTAGTTGCTCCATTCTTCCCTCCATTGGTTTAGGAACATCCAAATCCTCCTGAAGAACAAACCTGTAGACTGGCAACAAATTCTGCAAAGGCATCCTGGCTTGTGCTCCATACACCAATTCAAATGGGGATTTTCCAATTGCCTTCTTAATAGTAATCCTATCAGCCCACACAGTCAGTTTCAATTTTGAATCCCAGGCTTTCTTGTTCTGTCCTAACATCCTCCTTATAATCTTCAAAAGACTGTTATTGCTAGATTCAGCTTGACCATTAGCTTGTGGATGGTAAGGAGATGCATAATAAATAGTAATGCCATATGTGTCACAAATGCTTTTGAACTCATCTAATCCGAAGCACATCCCATTATCTGTGATTAACCTCAGTGGTGTACCAAATCTAGTGATAATGTTGTCCATCAAGAAATTTGTCACCACTTTGCTTGTAGCTCCATGAAGTTGGGATTGTTTCTACCCATTTGGTGTAAAAATAACTGCTGGCAACCAAGATCCAATTTGTATCCCTCCACTTGATTTTTCATGTATCTCTCCAATGAAATCAATTCCCCATTGATGAAAATGGGCATCAGCCTGCAAGGGTTGAAGTGGCAAGGCTCCTTGATATTTCAGCTTTCTAGAAAACTTCTGGCAGGCTTCACACTTTCTTACATGTGTGAAAGAATCATTAAAAACCTTAGGCCAGTAGTAACCTACCCTGAGAATTTTGTGTGTAGTAGTCTTTGCTGAATAATTTCCTCCACAAACTCTTCATGTACTTTTACTAAAACATGCTTCTTGGCCTAAAATTCATCCGCACATAACAACAATAGTATACCATCCCTATTCTTCCAAACAAATCTCCATCCATGAAAACATATTTAGATGCTTGCAACTTTAGAGTTCTTTTCTAGTTGTCACTCAATTCCTCTGGACACTTCATGTATTTTAAATAATGCATGATATTTATATACCATGGAGTATGCTCAATGCTTGCAATTATAGTCTCTTCTTCTATATTACAAACCTGATTTGCCTCAATATTTGATTCTGCCATCAACCTAGCCAAGCCTTGACCTCTCACTAACTTAGTAATCTGTATCTCCATATCAAACTCTTGGATCTTGTTAATCCATTTACATCTTTTCCCTGTCACTTCAGACTGTGTCAAGATATCTTTGATAGCTATATGAGGGACATAAGCAATCACCTTTGCTCGGACCAGATATGGCCTGAAGGCTTTTGTATCTTTTACCAATGCAAATGCCTATTTTTCCATTATATCATACTTCAATTCAGACCCTTGTAATGACTTACTGAAGAAAGACAGGCTGTTCATGACCATCCTCATTCTTTTGTAACATAACAATAGCAATAGTATGAATTGAAATGAATGAAAATATCTGAAAAGGTTTTGTAAAGTCTAGAGATTTAAGGATAGGAGCTTCCTTAATGGCCATTTTGATAGATAAAAAATCTTCCAAGGCCTATGTAGTCCATTCCATTTTCTATCCTTTCTTCAACATTTTTGTTATGGGCTTAATAATCTCAGCAAAGTTAGAGACAAACCTCCTAATGAAATTAATCTGTCCAAAGAATGACTATATAGCCTTAATAGTTTTATGGACAGAAATTTTATCAATGGCCTCAACCCTCTCAGCATCTATTCTAACTCCCTCTTTTGAAACAATATGTCCTAAGAGCTTACTTTCTGTGACTGCACAATGACACTTCTTAGGATTTAAACTAATACCATATTCTAGGGCTTTAATAAATACCTTTTCTAGATGTCGTACATGATCTTTAGCCTTCTTCGAAAAAGTAGTCAAGTCATCCTAGTACACCACCATGATAGCATTGATTAAATCTGCAAATGTCACATCCATAAGTCTTTGGAAGGTCGCTCCTACATTAGTGAGACCAAATGGCATTCTTATGTATACATACATTCCCCAAGGAGTTGTGAATGTTGTCTTATGTTGCTCAGATTCTTTGACTTTAACCTGGTTGTACCCTAAAAACCCATCCATCATAGACAACAGCTCACACCCTGTCACCTTATGCAATATAGCCTCCATATTGGGTAGAGGATAATTGTCCTTGAGAGAAGCCATATTCAAATTCCTGAAGTCCACACATAATCTAATGTCTCCATTTTTCTTCCTCATAGGGACCAAATTTGAGACCCACGTTGAGTACCGGGATATTTGATAATTCCATCTCTCGAGTTTTGTCGGCCTCTTGCATCTTATAGGGTCTGTGCTGTTGGATTTATGGGTCTTTGTTTTTGTCTAAATGGCTTAGCATTTGGCTTCAATGGTATTTCATGCTTAAACAAATCTTCCCTGTATGCTTTTAGATCTTCATAAGACCAAGCAAACACATGCTTATATTTTCTCAGCAACTCTATCAGCATTCTTCTAATTGTAGGGCTTATTTTCTTTCCAATGTATACCTTTCTTGGTGCCATCTCAGTCCCTAAATTAATTTCTTCAATATCTTCCCTCTTGACTGGTGTTTGCCTTATGAGAGATCGATCATTTCCATCATACACCCTCTCCAATGCTACTAAGCCTTTAGGAAGCTTATTTGTTTTGAGTTGTAAGATCTCCTTGCCAAACACAGTTTGCTTCCCATCTACTTCCTCGACAAAAGCATTGAAGTCAATTTCCTGGGCTTCATACTAATCTATACAATAAAGAAATTTCAAAAGGTCGTAAGATCATCATTGAAGTATTCCAATAATTATAAATGTTATCGTAGAATGAGGAACTCAATCAGGAAACCCCGCCCAATGTGATATCATCTCTTTGAGCAACTACATTGCTAAAAAATCAGCCATTATACCTTTTGACCTATCAATACACTCAATTGAGAAGGCATCAAATAATTCAATTATGTCTATGCAACATTTCTATATTGCTTTAATCTTTTATGCTTTGCTGCATACTTGGATTTAATTTGTGAAACAACCAGCTCAGAATCGCCCAAAATAGCTAGCAGCTTTAATCTTTCACAGCTATGTTCAAACCTGTCAACAAGGCTCCATACTCCACCACATTGTTTATACATTCAAATGCTATCAGAAATGAATATTTAAATGTAATAACTTTAGGTGAAACAAAAACAATCCCAGTGCCATTACCTTCTTGGTTGCATGCTCCATCAAAATACATCTTCCACACTTCATTATAGCTTTGTGCCACATGCTTTTCAATTGGATCACTATTGGTTAATTCTAGCTAGGCCGATTCAATCTTAAAACTTCCAAGATCAACATCACAAAAACAATTGATCTGATCTTGAGGTACACAGTCAACAAGTTGGTTCATTCTTGGCTCCCTATACAATTTGACCTCCTGACCATTCACTGGAATTGTAGCATAAGACAGATCAAATTGAACATTTCCTCCAATTGTTGTTGTCCACTATCTTGATAGAAGCATCCCAAACTGAGGAGTATCAATCACTGTTATATCTATATTATAAGCCAACTGTGGATAAGTAGCTAGTTTGACTTCAACACCTCTCATAATGCCTACCACAGGTACAGGTCTGTTATCCATTGCATAGCACTTGCCTTCACATGTATCAACCCACATGCCAAGCTGCTTAATAACTCCAACTGGCATGATATTTATAGTAGCACCAAAGTCTATCATGCAATTTCTCAACAATTTGTTGTTTATAAGCAATGTATTGAAAAAAGGATCCACTTGAGAGGGAGTTGTTAATACATCACTCAAACAAACTTCTATGATATTTATTCTCTCTTGCTTATTGACTGCTTTAATAGCTACTTTGTTTTTAGAATTCATATGTTTTTCATTTCCACTTGTTATCAATTGAACAGCAGTGTCCCTATATTCTTTTATTTTTATCATTTCAAGTAGTGGAATAGACATTTTTACCTGGGATAATACCTGAGTGAAGTCAAAAGAAGAGCCCTCCACCTTAACAGCCTTCTTCAGTTCTAGTGTCTCTCCTTTGTTTTCTTCCTTTTCTTTTTTACTAGGTTGATTAGGCTTCTATATCTCTTTGTGTACTTCCTTCGCTTCCTCTTTTTGGACAAGCTTCTATTCACTTTTATCATGCTATTTATTTTCTAATTTCTTCACAATTCCTTGAGTCACCTTCTGATCTTTCATAAAGATTCCCCTAGGGACACCGTCCTTCTCATTTACTATTATGTTTCTCAACCAGTATTTACTTCTTGCTTCCTCAACTGCAGCAATAGTTAGTCTTTCTATTTCTTCTTTGGTGAGTCTTCTAATACTACATTGAGCAGGCGCCTCAACTAAATGTGGCTCTGTATAATCTTCTTTAGAATCAGAAAGGATCTATTGTTTAGCCATATGGACATTATACTTCTGATTTGAAACATCATACTCATAACCTTCATCCTCTAAAGATGAGTATCCATCCTTAGCATGGTAAAAAGTGTTTGAAGTCAAATAAACCTTGTGATCTTCTCTATTAATTTCCATCAACATTCCCTCCTCTTGCATCCTTTGAGCCACACCACAATAGTCTGGGGAATGTGGCTTATCACAAGCTTCACAAAAGTAATTGTTACTCACCATGTAAGTTCCCTTCTTACTCAATGGACCAGGAGTCTCTTTGTTTCTTGGCCTAGCTGTTATAGGTTTTCCATCCTTCCAGTCTGTATTATATGGCATGTCATGCAACCTCGGCCTTTCATTTCTATATGTGTTTTCTTGTCTGTATTGATAATTATTGCTTTGCTGAGGAGCCCTTGGGTTATCTCTTTTATTGATTATATCTGCAACCTTCCTGTTGTTTTCAATTGTCAGTACTAACTTCTAAGCTTCAACCAGATCTCTTGGAGACCTATTTATTAGTTCATACCCTATCTTAGGATCAAATGCATTTAAATAAACACTCAATGCTACAAAATCTGGCAACCTTGGCCCAGGAGGTACTTTAGTCTGCAACTTGTTGAATCTTCGGTTGAAATCATAAATTGAATCATTCTAATTTTTTTGAATTCGCATCAATTCATGAAGAGCTGCATCTGGTGCATTTTGATTCCCATATTCCTCTAGGAATATGTCCTGGAATACTTGGAGAGAATTAATTGAGAGTGTTGGCAAGCTGTTGAACCAATCCCTAGCATCTTCAAGAAATAACATCATAAATAACCTCATATGTAAATCTTCATATGACACACCTATGTCTTGGATGAACACATTGAAATTCTTTAAATTCTCTTCAACAATAATTGTATTACTCCCTATAAACTTAGGTACCAGGCCTCTCCAGCTGCCATCCATAGGGTAAGGATATAACTGAAACCCTGCTAAATCAAATTGTCTGATCATTGCTGCATACTGGTGGGGGGGAGGAATAGGTGGGTACTGATATTCATTCATAGGATTATTGTATTGTGCATTGTGTTGTGGGACAAAAGGCTGACCATGAGGTGGTTGCATATTTGTATGTTGTGTGGGAATATGAGGTGGATGATTTGGCTGATTATAGTGATTTCCTATCTGATGGTGAGGAGACACAAGTGGATTAGAAGGCCCTACACTATGATTACCCTGCTTATGAGGTGGTACATACTTTGGGGGGCAATCAGCTATCTGAGAAGTAATTTGGGCTTTCAGCAATGCAGCCCTTAGTTCCTCTATCTCCTTCCTCTATGATTCAAACTGTTCTTTTACCTCCTCAAGAAGATCATGATCAATAGAGTCATTTTGGTTACCTTCCATCTTTTGATCATATTTATGCTGAATTCTGATTCATTCAGCCTCCAATTTAGCTTTGAACTCAGCCTGTTTCTGAGGATCAAGAAAATAGAAAGGATTTCTTTGATCTTCTGGAGTACAAGGCTTTGCACTTGAATTGTTTCTCCATGTATCATAGTGATCATATGTTTCACAATGTGCTCATGACACCTTGTCTTTACCTGTTAGGGACATGTCCTCACTTATTCCTTTCCCCTTATCAACCTTGTAGTTTTTGTGTGTCCACTTACTGCTGCCAGCAGGAGCTCCAATATGACCTTCCCTATATTGAGATCTTCTTCCATTCATGTTTGAACAACTACAAAATTTTGGTTAGAGTCGGCACTCACTTTTGTCAAAAATGAGAAAATACTTGATGCTTCTTATTCCTAGCGGAGTCTATATAAAGTTCCTGACTCTATGATTAAGGCTTTGATTCTGAATGTATCCCTAGCAGAGTCACCATTTTTTTAGCTCTCAAAAATGCAAGCAGAATGCCTCAAGAGGCTGCCAATCTCTTGATACGTTTCAGGGTAACAAACAAGGTTAAGAGAACTCAACCTTCTACTCTTCAGGTGCTACTAAACCTAGACGGGTGTACCTTTCTAAATGAAGAAGACTTTATGTACTTATGATTATCTTTCATTCAATGATTTGTCCACAAAGGCAGATGGAAGTGAACAAATGAAATCAAACTTGATAGCAATAGCAATCTTCTGATTTAAATCCTAGAATGCTTAATTAATAGATATAAAGAAACTGAATGAATCCAAATGATGAAATTATAGAGACTAGTGCCTTATTGGGTATGTGGAGTCAAATGAAATCAAGATGAGCAACACTTCTCTAGAGAAACTCAAATTATCTGGCATATATTATGTTTACAACTTGTATAAACATGCAAAATGTAACTACTAAGCTGTACTTTGCAATCCAAATGAATCTCTCTGATTACTGTGATCAATTAAAAGGATTTAATCTTTGCTTCAAAGAACCAATTGATTAATCACACAAATACAACAAATGTGCACTAATGAATTATATATAAACTTGTCATATCAATTCAAACAACCAGAAAGCTTCAATCTTGGAGACAGCTTAGCAATACTTTCATTAGATTCAGCAAATAATTGACACCAGAGAAATGCAACAATATCAACTGACTTTCATAAATACCTCCATTCTGAAATCATGCAACAATAGTCTCTGATCTGATAATTTTATTCCACTGTATCTACTTGCTATGTATCAAATATCTAATAACTATGATCATTTTACAATTACAAAATGCCTATTTATACACCAACATCAAGAAAATAAATCGTATTGAAATTCCATGTCGGCCCTCCATAGAATTCGGGCTCCAATCAAGTCAGCCTGCAACGGTAATTTAGCAATTTATATGTTGGCCTCAGTATTTGAATTTCTATTTTTCATCAGTGAATCAGTCAGCGAGACAATCCAGCAGTTATGTTGAAGGCAATTCAATCGTTAATCACTCTGCTTGGTGTTACTCGCTTTCATCATGACCTGTCCAAGTCGGGGAGATGTCTTGTAGATCACTTTATGTTTCCCCGAGAGCTCCTTCACCTTTAACATGTCGCTGTGACTTATGATATCGGGGAGACATCTCACAGAGCATATTATGTTTCATTGAAAGCCCCCGAGCTCACTATAGATTTCCAAGACAATACCAAGTCAGGAAGTGGCTTTGTAGATTATCCTGTGACTTATAGAAAGCACCTTGTGATACCTTTATTTTGCTGAGAAATAAACATTCTCACGCTGACAAGTCTTTTTGTGTTCCATCGGCAAGACCGGAGGTCACTTGCCGAGACCTCTTATCGAAAACCCCATCTCACTAATATCACATCGATTTATCCTTAGGTTGCCAAGACAAACCCAACATCTCACCGAAAGTCACTCATAAGACTTGTTGGTGAGACCCGACGGGCTCGCCAAGACTTTACAACGAAGCCCATAAGTCTTACTGAAGTGTTCACTTAGTTTCTGGTTGGTAAGACAATCCAAACTTGCCAAGACCACATGCCGAAAGCTTTAACTCTTACCAAAATCCATCACTTTATGTTTTCGGTCGGCAAGACACAACAAACCTCTCATCAAAATCCAAATGAAAGAAACCCTTTGTGCTCCATCGGTGAGACATATGCATCTCGCTATAACCTTTTACCAAAGCATTGAACCTTTGCCAAAATGTTAGATCTTCCACCGCCGATCAGTAAGACTAGGTGAGTTCGCCAAGACACTTCATCGAAGGAAAACTCTTGCCGATGCATCTCCATACATGTCGGTTAGCGAGGCAAAATGTAATCGATAAGACCTCATTCTGACGATATAGCTTATGCCAATAGGAACCTTTTCTGTCACCGAAACAATGTGAATGTCCCACCAAAAGCCGCCAGTAGATGAAATCCAATTGCCATGACATCAGAAATGTCTTGCCAATAGGCAACACAGACATTTATTAGAAAAAATGAATTGGGGAGACCCTAACCATCTCATGCTAATATATACCCATGGGTAAATGTTGATAAGCCTGCAACAAACATATGTTAGAAAAATGCATACTGGGTTGGGAAGACCTAGATAGACTTATGCCGATATGGACCACAACATGAAAAATGCATGACCCGATGGATTCTATGGGACTGAATGGAAAAATATGGGTGAAAAATGCACACGATAGGACCAATCTAGAAATTTATGAGTGATATCAACATGTAAAATCATCATATTTTTATAGTTCCAACAGAGTCCTCTGGAACTCGAGATGGTAGAGGAGGGCATTGGAGTGACACATGGGATTACAATTGATGTGACCACAACACTGATAGACTATGTGTTTGTAGTCCTTGAATCTCTCCCTTTAGCTCGGTTGTGTCCTCTCACAGTTGTGTGATGCACTTGTGTAATGAGGCCTCCTGCTCATGAGCCTACTGTAGCTCCTCCTAGAGTTTCTACACCTGGGGATCAGCAGATGTCATCTTCACTACCTCTACCAATCTACTGATGTCATTGACCTAGCTTTGTAGGGCATCATGTGTCACTACGACACTCTTAGCCCACATCATGCCCCTACCTCACTCAGTCAGTGCAATGAGGATCTCTATTGCTCATTGATCTCGCTACCCGATCATGTTAGTCAACTCCATGGTCCTCTAGATAGCCTCCACTCGCATCTCCTCATATGTCATCCTTAGATATGCTAGAAGATCAAATAGGTGGGCATGACACCCTAATGATGGTAGTTTGTAGGTGTCAGGGATGGTAACCTAGATCTAGATGATTGGGGTTGCCTTTGATATGCATCGCTTGATGATGGTGATCCACACTTGTGTGTCTATTGTAACCATAGAGAAAGTAGAGGCTATCAATACCATATTATATAAAAACATGTACATATATATGAGAAAGTTGAAATGACAATAAATAAATGAAATAACATATATCACTCTCATTCTTGGGTCCTTGGCTTTCTAGTGTGGATCAGTGGGGATGTTAGGCTTGGCCCTATTGCTATTGATGAAGGGGGTACAACTGCTTGGCTCATAGGTGGCACTAATGAGATGGGGATTGTGCATGGGGGTGATGACACCCATCATAGTCACCTTCGCCTCTCTAGAGCTTCACTTTCCTCTACCTCATCGTCATCATCATTATCATTGAGATCCTTATCTCCTCGCCCTTGTGCAGAAAACACCATCAATAGGACCACTTTACCATGCATGTTCTTGCATGTTTATTTTTATGATTTGTGTGCTCTTGCATGTTGGGTGCCCAAGCTTGCATGTTGGTGCATGTTCTTGCATGGAGTCATTAGAGCCATCAGAGATTAAGAAAAAATCTAGTTTGACCAAATTTGATTGGTTGAAGTTTAGGTGCTCATGTGAATGACATATGAGCATATTTTATTATTTTATGATTTTTCCTCAAATTAGTACGTGATTTTTCCAAGGTGGTAATTGTATGTTGTTTTGGGAACACCAAAGTCATTTTCTTATTCATAAAATTTTATATATTGAGGCCTTTTTCATTTGGGAAGTTAGCTTTTGGAGAGTTGGAGTTTGGCATAACAAGATGCTATCGAACTGGATAGAGGATTTATGAATCCAAATTTGTGGATTTATGTGAGGAGATTGTTACTCTATATTGCTGATTTATGTAATAAAAAATCCCATGTTGTAGGAGAATCTTGTGAGCTTCTACAAGTTGTAAACCCATTTCATATTTGCTGCAATAAAATATAGTGTTTTCCTTCTTGCATATATTGTGTAAATTTGAGTTGTGTTATGAGTTTTCATATTTTAAGGGGAGTCCCCTACATCACATAGGAATTATGGTAATATTGCTTTTCTATTTTATGTTTCTATGTTCATTTGTACTTCATTGTTGTACTAGAGCCTTTAGGGTTTGAGTTTTAAGTAGTTGGTGGTTGATACTATTAATTCATTCCTTTTACCTTGATTTTACCCTACTCTACAATCTCAATATTGGTATTTAGCTTTATCCTTTCTTGGTATTTGATATTTGGTAATATTGCTTTGCTATTTTATGTTTCTATGTTCATTTGTGCTTCATTTTTGGACTAGGGTCTTTAGGGTTTGAGTTTTAAGTAGTTAAGGGTTGATACTATTCATTCATTCCTTTTACCTTAATTTTACCCTATTCTACAATCTCAATATTGGTATTTGGCTTTATTCTTGCTTGATTGTTTCTCTTCTTTCATGATAGAAAGTGTCCCTAGGAGAGAAATTTGACATGTGGATCCAATGGTGAGCGCAACCACCACTGTATCTTTGGATGATGGTGTAGAAGAGTACCAATTTGTGGTTCATATTTTTTGCTCTCCTATTGTCTTAGATCTACCTAAACCCAATAGTCTAGTGTGTGCTCACATAGAGTCAGGGGAATGATATTCTCATATTTGTAATTATTTAAAGACTAGAAATTTTCTCGATAATGTGGCTAAAAATGCTCACACATAGATATAAAAATTTTTAGTCTGACATATTATATTGTTTGATGTCCTCTATCAAAAATCTTATAATGGTCTTCTTCTTTAGTGTCTCACTAAGGCTGAAATACCCCTTACCCTTCAAGAAGCCTATTTAGGCTCTAGGGGTGGACATTCCGATTGTAAATCCTTGGTGTGTAAACTGATTCATATGGGATACTTTTGGAAAATAATTAAGCGAAACTCATTTTCCTTTGTCAAGAAGTGTCCTCAATCTTAGCAACATAGCAATATCATTCAAGATCCTACACAAGAGCTTCAAAATCATACCTCTCCTTGGATATTTGCAAAATGGGAGTTGGATATTATTGAAGAAATATCACCTCCTTCTTCTAAAGGACATATCTTCATCATTACTGCTATTGATTACTTCACAATTTGGTTGAATTTGTTCCACTTCAATCCACTAATGCTCAAGTGATCTATAGCTTTCTTCTAAATAATATCATTTCTCATTTTAGATTTCCTTCTACCCTTGTTTCTGACAACGGTACTTCATTTAATAACAAAGAGGTGAAATGATTCCTACAAAAAAATCATATTCAACATCACTTTTACATACCATACTATCCTCAGTCTAATGGCCAAGTTGAAACATCTAATAAAACTCTTGAGTTGATTCTCTAAAAAATAGTGAGTAAACATGGTAAAGATTGGCATACTCAATTAACATATGCCTTATGGTCCTATCACATGAGTGTTCATATGGCTACAAGTACAACCCTATAAAACCTCATGTATGGAACTAATGCTATCACACCTTTAGAGTTGGAAATTTTTTCTTTACGGGTTTCCCTTAAAGGGTTAATTGATGATGACACTTATCGTGTTGAACATTTAAACTAGCTTGAGTTGCTCAATGAGCACCGATTACAAGCCCTTGAACATCTCCAAGCTTATCCATGGTCTATTTCTAAGCATTACAATCAAGGTGTTCTCTCTCAAACTTTCAAGGTAGGTGATCTCATTCTCTATGAGACTACGAGGAATGTAAATCTACCACCTAATCAAAAGGGGAAGTTTAGCCCTAAATTGTTAGGTCCTTAAATAATCACCTTTGTGTATGGTTATGGTTCCTGTGGAGTATTTCTATAGATGGAATGTCTCTAAAATAACCAGTCAATACAATGCATCTTCATCGATACTATGCATAGGTTCTATGTGGCATGCACATGACACTCATCCCTCTTCAGGGATTGTAGTTTGTTATGCTATGATATTTCTTCATTAACACATTATCTTCTTAATTTATGTTATTATGAGAACATGTGTATGTGGTTAATTTATTTAACTAGGAATTATATATACATTTATTTTATTATGCTCTATATCCATGATATGTTTTTGATTAACTCTTTTGGTTAGGAAATTATATCATCATTACATTTAACCAAGAATACATCCAATGTGTGTTTATTAAATTATGATAGCATCTAATATAAAATGCATCCATAAACATATATCCATCATATAATCATAAATAAAAGAAAAATGTGTATAAGAACACCATGATGCCAGTCAAAAATCTCATATATATATATATATATCAACAATGTCATGTACATGTATCACACCATTGTATCAAAATGTGATGTTTGTATATCTGTATAAAAATATGTTATACATCCAAAAATGATATGGTATACAAAAAATATAGCATATGCAAAATCGGGCCTCTAGCCTCAGATGCATGGCTCCTTGAGTCTGTTAGCTCTTAAAAATGTAGGCAGAATGCCTCAAGAGGCTGCCAATCTCTTGATACATTTCAGGGTAACATACAAGGTTAAGAGAACTCAACCTTCTACTCTTCAGGTGCTGCTAAACCTAGGCGGCTGTACCTTTCTGAATGAAGCAGACTTTATGTACTTATGATTATCTTCCATTCAATGATTTGTTCACAAAGGCAGATGGAAGTGAACAAATGAAATCAAACTTGATAGCAATAGCAATCTTCTGATCTAAATCCTAAAATGCTTAATTAACAAATATAAAGAAACTAAATCAATCCAAATGATGAAATTATAGAGACCAGTGCCTTATTGGGTATGCAGAGTCAAATGAAATCAAGATGAGAAACACTTCTCTAGAGAAACTCAAATTATCTGGCATATATTATGTTTACAACTTGTATAAACATGCAAAATGTAACTACTAAGCTCTACTTGCAATCCAAATGAATCTCTCTAATTACTGTGATTAATTTAAAGGGTTTAATCTTTGCTTCAAAGAACCAATTGATTAATCACACAAATACAACAAATGTGCACTGATGAATTATATATAAACTTGTCATATCAATTCAAACAACCAGAAAGCTTCAATCTTGGAGACAAATTAGCAATACTTTCATTAGATTCAAAAAATAATTGACACCAGAGAAATGCAGCAACATCAACTAACTTTCATAAATACCTCCATTCTGAAATCATGCAACAATAGTCTCTAATTTGATAATTTTATTCCACTGTATCTACTTGCTGTGTATCAAATATCTAATAACTGATGATCATTTTACAATTACAAAATGCCTATTTATACACCAGCATCAAGAAAATAAATCATATTGAAATTCCATGTCGGCCCTCCATAGAATTTGAGCTCCAATCAAGTCGGCCTGCAACGGTAATTTAGCAATTTATATGTTGGCCTTAGTATTTGAATTTCTATTTTTCATTAGTGAATCAGTCGGTGAGACAATCTAGCAGTTATGCCAAAGGCAATTCAATCATTAATCACTCCACTTGGTGTTACTTTCTTTCACCGTGACCTATCTGAGTCGGGGAGATGTCCTATAGATCACTTTATGTTTCCCCGAGAGCTCCTTCACCTTTCACATGTCGCTATGACTTATGATATTAGGGAGACGTCTCACAGAGCATATTATGTTTCACTGAAAGCCCTCGAGCTCACCACAGATCACCAAGACAATACCGAGTTGGGAAGAGGCTTTGTAGATTATCCTGTGTCTTATAGAAAGCACCTCATGATACCTTTATTTCACTGAGACATAAACATTCTCACACCGACAAGTCTTTTTGTGTTCCATCGGCGAGACCGGAGGTCACTTGCCGAGACCTCTTATCGAAAACCCCATCTCACTGATATCACATTCCTTTATCCTTAGGTCGCCAAGACAAAGCCAACATCTCGCTGAAAGTCACTCATAAGACTTGTCAGTGAGACCCGACGGGCTCACCAAGACTTTACAATGAAGCCCATAAGTCTTACCAAAGTGTTCACTTAGTTGTAGGTCAGTAAGACAATCCAAACTCGCCAAGACCACATGCTGAAAGCTTTAACTCTTACCGAAATCCATCCCTTTATGTTGTCGGTCAGCGAGACACAACAAACCTCTCATCGAAAGCCAAATGAAAGAAACCCTTTGTGCTCCATCGGTGAGACATATGCATCTCGCTATAACCTTTTACCGAAGCATTGAACCTTTGCAGAAATTTTAGATCTTCCACTGCCAGTCGGCAAGACTAGGTGAGTTTGCCAAGACGCTTCATCGAAGGAAAACTCTCGCCAATGCATCTCCATATATGTTGGTCAGTGAGACAAAATGTAATCGATAAGACCTCATTCTGACAGTATAGCTTATGCCGATAGGAACCTTTTCTGTCGCTGAAACAATGTGAATGTCCCACCGAAAGTTGCCAGTAGACAAAATCCAATCGCCATGACATCAAAAACGTCTTGCCGATAGGCAACACAGACGCTTATCAGAAAAAATGGATCGGGGAGACCTTGGCCATCTCATGCCGATATATACCCATGGGTAAATGCCAATCATTGTGACAGTTAAGAACTCATGTCGATAAGCCTGCAACAAACATATGTTAGAAAAATGTATAGTGGGTCAGGGAGACCTAGATAGACTTATGCTGGTATGGACCACAACGTGAAAAATGCATGACCCGATGGATTCTATGGGACCGAATGGCAAAATATGGGTGAAAAATGCACACGGTAGGACCAATTTGGAAATTTAAGAGTGATATCAACATGTAAAATCATCAGATTTTTACAGTTCCAATAGTGGCTTTGTCTGCAGATGAATGATAGTGAGATCATTGCAAGGATCCAGAGCTTTGGGTGAGCAGACCAGACACAAAATGATGAACCAGTGAGCAGAAATGGAAGTGAATGCAAAATGAGGGTATAGCATGATGGAATGAAAGGAAAGGGAATACAAAATGGAGATGAACCAGAATCCTAAACTATTGTGCATGGAAAATAATTTTAAAGAGGATGAGCAAGAGTTGTCCATGCAATGGCAACCCTTAGTCCTCTATGTTGCTTCAAGAGAAAAACCGCTTCAAGAATTTCCCATGAACAGGCAATTCCTAATCTTCACCAACCATATTCTGTAGGTAGTATGAATCTTCACCCTTCTTTCCAACAACAACAAAAGGTCCTAGCCACAAAGCTTCAAATTTACCACGCTTTCCCTTCTCCTGACACCTTACATTCCACATCAACACCAAGTCATCCTCTTCAAACTTTCTATCCTTTGCCTTCTTATCAAATAGATACTTCATCTGTGTCTGCAACTTCATGTTTTGATTTTGGGAAACTCTCCTTATTTCATCAATTTCAGCTAGTTGCTCCACTTCCCTCCATTGGTTCAAGAACATCCAAATCCTCATGAAGAACAAACCTGTAGACTGGCAACAAATTCTGCAAAGGCATCTTGGCTTGTGCTCCATACACCAATTCAAAAGGGGATTTTCCAATTGCCTTCTTAACAGTAATCCTATCAGCCCACACAACCAGTTTCAATTTTGAATCCCAGGCTTTCTTGTTTTGCCCTGACATCCTCCTTATAATCTTCAAAAGACTCTTATTGCTAGATACAACTTGACCATTAGCTTGTGGATGGTAAGGAGCTACATAAGAAATAGTAATGCCATATGTGTCACAGAAACCTTTAAATTCATCTGACCTGAAACACATCCCATTATCTATGATTAACCTCAGTGGTGTACCAAATCTGGTGATAATGTTGTCCATCAAGAAATTTGTCACCACTTTGCTTGTAGCCTGTTTAGTTGGGATTGCTTCTACCCATTTGGTAAAATAATCAATGGCAACTAGTATCCACTTGTATCCTCCACTTGATTTTTCTTGTATCTCTCCAATGAAATCAATTCCCCATTGATGAAAAGGGGCATCAGCTTGCAAGGGTCGAAGTGGAAAGGCTCCTTGATACTTCAATTTTCCAGAGAACTTCTGGCAGGCTTCACACTTTCTTACATGTGTGAAAGAATCGTTGAAAACCTTAGGCCAGTAGTAACCTACCTTGACAATTTTGTGTGTAGTTGTTTTTGCTGAATAATGTCCTCCATAAACTCCTTCATGCATTTCAGTTAAAACATGCTTGGCCTGAAATTCATCCAGACATAACAATAGTATACCATCCCTATTCTTCCAAACAAATCTCCATCCATGAAAACATATTTAGATGCTTGCAACTTTAGAGTTCTTTTCTAGTTGTCACTCAATTCCTCTGGACACTTCATGTATTTTAAATAATGCATGATATTTATATACCATGGAGTATGCTCAATGCTTGCAATTATAGTCTCTTCTTCTATATTACAAACCTGATTTGCCTCAATATTTGATTCTGCCATCAACCTAGCCAAGCCTTGACCTCTCACTAACTTAGTAATCTGTATCTCCATATCAAACTCTTGGATCTTGTTAATCCATTTACATCTTTTCCCTGTCACTTCAGACTGTGTCAAGATATCTTTGATAGCTATATGAGGGACATAAGCAATCACCTTTGCTCGGACCAGATATGGCCTGAAGGCTTTTGTATCTTTTACCAATGCAAATGCCTATTTTTCCATTATATCATACTTCAATTCAGACCCTTGTAATGACTTACTGAAGAAAGACAGGCTGTTCATGACCATCCTCATTCTTTTGTAACATAACAATAGCAATAGTATGAATTGAAATGAATGAAAATATCTGAAAAGGTTTTGTAAAGTCTAGAGATTTAAGGATAGGAGCTTCCTTAATGGCCATTTTGATAGATAAAAAAGCTTCCAAGGCCTTTGTAGTCCATTCCATTTTCTATCCTTTCTTCAACATTTTTGTTATGGGCTTAATAATCTCAGCAAAGTTAGAGACAAACCTCCTAATGAAATTAATCTGTCCAAAGAATGACTATATAGCCTTAATAGTTTTATGGACAGAAATTTTATCAATGGCCTCAACCCTCTCAGGATCTATTCTAACTCCCTCTTTTGAAACAATATGTCCTAAGAGCTTACTTTCTGTGACTGCACAATGACACTTCTTAGGATTTAAACTAATACCATATTCTAGGGCTTTAATAAATACCTTTTCTAGATGTCGTACATGATCTTTAGCCTTCTTCGAAAAAGTAGTCAAGTCATCCTAGTACACCACCATGATAGCATTGATTAAATCTGCAAATGTCACATCCATAAGTCTTTGGAAGGTCGCTCCTACATTAGTGAGACCAAATGGCATTCTTATGTATACATACATTCCCCAAGGAGTTGTGAATGTTGTCTTATGTTGCTCAGATTCTTTGACTTTAACCTGGTTGTACCCTAAAAACCCATCCATCATAGACAACAGCTCACACCCTGTCACCTTATGCAATATAGCCTCCATATTGGGTAGAGGATAATTGTCCTTGAGAGAAGCCATATTCAAATTCCTGAAGTCCACACATAATCTAATGTCTCCATTTTTCTTCCTCATAGGGACCAAATTTGAGACCCATGTTGAGTGCCTGATTGGTTTGATGATTCCCCCATCTCTGAGCTTTGTTAATTCTTCTTGCATTTTAGGCTCCAATGTTGGATTTATGGGTCTTTTCTTTTGTCTGAATGGCTTAGCATCTAACTTCAATGGTATTTCATGCTAAAATAAATCCTCCATGTATGCTTTTAGGTCTTCATAAGACCAAGCCAAAACATGCTTATACTTTCTCAGCAACTCTATCAACATTCTTCTAATTGTAGGGCTTATTTTCTTTCCAATGTATACCTTTCTTGGTGCCAAATTAATTTCTTCAATATCTTCCCTCTTGACTGGTGTCTGCTTCATGAGAAATCGATCATTTCCATCATACAACTGCTCCAATGCCACCAAGCCCCTAGGAAGCTTATTTTTTTTGAGCTGTAAGATCTCCTTGCCAAGCACTGTTTGTTTCCCATCCACTTCCTCAACAAAAGAATTGAAGTCAATTTCCTGGGCTTCATATTGATCTATACAATTAAGGAATTTCAAAAGGTCAGTATCATCATTGAATACCTACCAATTATAAATGTTATCAAGAACAACAGGCCTTGTCTTAAACTCAATCTGTGACACCCCAGCCAATGTGATATCATCTCTTTTGAGTGCCACATTTGCTAAAAAATTAGCCATTATATTCTTTGACCTATCAATCCACTCAATTGAGAAGGCATCAAATAATTCAATTATGTTCCATGCAGCATTCCTATATTGCTTTAATATTTTGTGCTTTGCTGCATACTTGGATTTAATTTGTAAAACAACCAGCTCAGAATCGCCCAAAATAGCTAGCAGCTTTATTTTATCTTTCACAGCTATGTTCAAACCTGTCAACAAGGCTCCATACTCCACCACATTGTTTATACATTCAAATGCTATCAGAAATGAATATTTAAATGTAATAACTTTAGGTGAAACAAAAACAATCCCAGTGCCATTACCTTCTTGGTTGCATGCTCCATCAAAATACATCTTCCACACTTCATTATAGCTTTGTGCCACATGCTTTTCAATTGGATCACTATTGGTTAATTCTAGCTAGGCCGATTCAATCTTAAAACTTCCAAGATCAACATCACAAAAACAATTGATCTGATCTTGAGGTACACAGTCAACAAGTTGGTTCATTCTTGGCTCCCTATACAATTTGACCTCCTGACCATTCACTGGAATTGTAGCATAAGACAGATCAAATTGAACATTTCCTCCAATTGTTGTTGTCCACTATCTTGATAGAAGCATCCCAAACTGAGGAGTATCAATCACTGTTATATCTATATTATAAGCCAACTGTGGATAAGTAGCTAGTTTGACTTCAACACCTCTCATAATGCCTACCACAGGTACAGGTCTGTTATCCATTGCATAGCACTTGCCTTCACATGTATCAACCCACATGCCAAGCTGCTTAATAACTCCAACTGGCATGATATTTATAGTAGCACCAAAGTCTATCATGCAATTTCTCAACAATTTGTTGTTTATAAGCAATGTATTGAAAAAAGGATCCACTTGAGAGGGAGTTGTTAATACATCACTCAAACAAACTTCTATGATATTTATTCTCTCTTGCTTATTGACTGCTTTAATAGCTACTTTGTTTTTAGAATTCATATGTTTTTCATTTCCACTTGTTATCAATTGAACAGCAGTGTCCCTATATTCTTTTATTTTTATCATTTCAAGTAGTGGAATAGACATTTTTACCTGGGATAATACCTGAGTGAAGTCAAAAGAAGAGCCCTCCACCTTAACAGCCTTCTTCAGTTCTAGTGTCTCTCCTTTGTTTTCTTCCTTTTCTTTTTTACTAGGTTGATTAGGCTTCTATATCTCTTTGTGTACTTCCTTCGCTTCCTCTTTTTGGACAAGCTTCTATTCACTTTTATCATGCTATTTATTTTCTAATTTCTTCACAATTCCTTGAGTCACCTTCTGATCTTTCATAAAGATTCCCCTAGGGACACCGTCCTTCTCATTTACTATTATGTTTCTCAACCAGTATTTACTTCTTGCTTCCTCAACTGCAGCAATAGTTAGTCTTTCTATTTCTTCTTTGGTGAGTCTTCTAATACTACATTGAGCAGGCGCCTCAACTAAATGTGGCTCTGTATAATCTTCTTTAGAATCAGAAAGGATCTATTGTTTAGCCATATGGACATTATACTTCTGATTTGAAACATCATACTCATAACCTTCATCCTCTAAAGATGAGTATCCATCCTTAGCATGGTAAAAAGTGTTTGAAGTCAAATAAACCTTGTGATCTTCTCCATTAATTTCCATCAACATTCCCTCCTCTTGCATCCTTTGAGCCACACCACAATAGTCTGGGGAATGTGGCTTATCACAAGCTTCACAAAAGTAATTGTTACTCACCATGTAAGTTCCCTTCTTACTCAATGGACCAGGAGTCTCTTTGTTTCTTGGCCTAGCTGTTATAGGTTTTCCATCCTTCCAGTCTGTATTATATGGCATGTCATGCAACCTCGGCCTTTCATTTCTATATGTGTTTTCTTGTCTGTATTGATAATTATTGCTTTGCTGAGGAGCCCTTGGGTTATCTCTTTTATTGATTATATCTGCAACCTTCCTGTTGTTTTCAATTGTCAGTACTAACTTCTAAGCTTCAACCAGATCTCTTGGAGACCTATTTATTAGTTCATACCCTATCTTAGGATCAAATGCATTTAAATAAACACTCAATGCTACAAAATCTGGCAACCTTGGCCCAGGAGGTACTTTAGTCTGCAACTTGTTGAATCTTCGGTTGAAATCATAAATTGAATCATTCTAATTTTTTTGAATTCGCATCAATTCATGAAGAGCTGCATCTGGTGCATTTTGATTCCCATATTCCTCTAGGAATATGTCCTGGAATACTTGGAGAGAATTAATTGAGAGTGTTGGCAAGCTGTTGAACCAATCCCTAGCATCTTCAAGAAATAACATCATAAATAACCTCATATGTAAATCTTCATATGACACACCTATGTCTTGGATGAACACATTGAAATTCTTTAAATTCTCTTCAACAATAATTGTATTACTCCCTATAAACTTAGGTACCAGGCCTCTCCAGCTGCCATCCATAGGGTAAGGATATAACTGAAACCCTGCTAAATCAAATTGTCTGATCATTGCTGCATACTGGTGGGGGGGAGGAATAGGTGGGTACTGATATTCATTCATAGGATTATTGTATTGTGCATTGTGTTGTGGGACAAAAGGCTGACCATGAGGTGGTTGCATATTTGTATGTTGTGTGGGAATATGAGGTGGATGATTTGGCTGATTATAGTGATTTCCTATCTGATGGTGAGGAGACACAAGTGGATTAGAAGGCCCTACACTATGATTACCCTGCTTATGAGGTGGTACATACTTTGGGGGGCAATCAGCTATCTGAGAAGTAATTTGGGCTTTCAGCAATGCAGCCCTTAGTTCCTCTATCTCCTTCCTCTATGATTCAAACTGTTCTTTTACCTCCTCAAGAAGATCATGATCAATAGAGTCATTTTGGTTACCTTCCATCTTTTGATCATATTTATGCTGAATTCTGATTCATTCAGCCTCCAATTTAGCTTTGAACTCAGCCTGTTTCTGAGGATCAAGAAAATAGAAAGGATTTCTTTGATCTTCTGGAGTACAAGGCTTTGCACTTGAATTGTTTCTCCATGTATCATAGTGATCATATGTTTCACAATGTGCTCATGACACCTTGTCTTTACCTGTTAGGGACATGTCCTCACTTATTCCTTTCCCCTTATCAACCTTGTAGTTTTTGTGTGTCCACTTACTGCTGCCAGCAGGAGCTCCAGTATGACCTCCCCTATATTGAGATCTTCTTCCATTCATGTTTGAACAACTACAAAATTTTGGTTAGAGTCGGCACTCACTTTTGTCAAAAATGAGAAAATACTTGATGCTTCTTATTCCCAGCGGAGTCTATATAAAGTTCCTGACTCTATGATTAAGGCTTTGATTCTGAATGTATCCCTAGCAGAGTCACCATTTTTTTAGCTCTCAAAAATGCAAGCAGAATGCCTCAAGAGGCTGCCAATCTCTTGATACGTTTCAGGGTAACAAACAAGGTTAAGAGAACTCAACCTTCTACTCTTCAGGTGCTACTAAACCTAGACGGGTGTACCTTTCTAAATGAAGAAGACTTTATGTACTTATGATTATCTTTCATTCAATGATTTGTCCACAAAGGCAGATGGAAGTGAACAAATGAAATCAAACTTGATAGCAATAGCAATCTTCTGATTTAAATCCTAGAATGCTTAATTAATAGATATAAAGAAACTGAATGAATCCAAATGATGAAATTATAGAGACTAGTGCCTTATTGGGTATGTGGAGTCAAATGAAATCAAGATGAGCAACACTTCTCTGGAGAAACTCAAATTATCTGGCATATATTATGTTTACAACTTGTATAAACATGCAAAATGTAACTACTAAGCTCTACTTTGCAATCCAAATGAATCTCTCTGATTACTGTGATCAATTAAAAGGATTTAATCTTTGCTTCAAAGAACCAATTGATTAATCACACAAATACAACAAATGTGCACTAATGAATTATATATAAACTTGTCATATCAATTCAAACAACCAGAAAGCTTCAATCTTGGAGACAGCTTAGCAATACTTTCATTAGATTCAACAAATAATTGACACCAGAGAAATGCAACAATATCAACTGACTTTCATAAATACCTCCATTCTGAAATCATGCAACAATAGTCTCTGATCTGATAATTTTATTCCACTGTATCTACTTGCTATGTATCAAATATCTAATAACTATGATCATTTTAAAATTACAAAATGCCTATTTATACACCAACATCAAGAAAATAAATCGTATTGAAATTCCATGTCGGCCCTCCATAGAATTCGGGCTCCAATCAAGTCAGCCTGCAACAGTAATTTAGCAATTTATATGTTGGCCTCAGTATTTGAATTTCTATTTTTCATCAGTGAATCAGTCAGCGAGACAATCCAGCAGTTATGTTGAAGGCAATTCAATCGTTAATCACTATGCTTGGTGTTACTCGCTTTCATCATGACCTGTCCAAGTCGGGGAGATGTCTTGTAGATCACTTTATGTTTCCCCGAGAGCTCCTTCACCTTTCACATGTCGCTGTGACTTATGATATCGGGGAGACATCTCACAGAGCATATTATGTTTCATTGAAAGCCCCCGAGCTCACTATAGATTTCCAAGACAATACCAAGTCAGGAAGAGGCTTTGTAGATTATCCTGTGACTTATAGAAAGCACCTTGTGATACCTTTATTTTGCTGAGAAATAAACATTCTCACGCTGACAAGTCTTTTTGTGTTCCATCGGCAAGACCGGAGGTCACTTGCCGAGACCTCTTATCGAAAACCCCATCTCACTAATATCACATCGATTTATCCTTAGGTTGCCAAGACAAACCCAACATCTCACCGAAAGTCACTCATAAGACTTGTTGGTGAGACCCGACGGGCTCGCCAAGACTTTACAACGAAGCCCATAAGTCTTACTGAAGTGTTCACTTAGTTTCTGGTTGGTAAGACAATCCAAACTTGCCAAGACCACATGCCGAAAGCTTTAACTCTTACCAAAATCCATCACTTTATGTTTTCGGTCGGCAAGACACAACAAACCTCTCATCAAAATCCAAATGAAAGAAACCCTTTGTGCTCCATCGGTGAGAGATATGCATCTCGCTATAACCTTTTACCAAAGCATTGAACCTTTGCCAAAATGTTAGATCTTCCACCGCCGGTCAGCAAGACTAGGTGAGTTCGCCAAGACACTTCATCGAAGGAAAACTCTTGCCGATGCATCTCCATACATGTCGGTTAGCGAGACAAAATGTAATCGATAAGACCTCATTCTGACGATATAGCTTATGCCAATAGGAACCTTTTCTGTCACCGAAACAATGTGAATGTCCCACCAAAAGCCGCCAGTAGATGAAATCCAATCGCCATGACATCAGAAACGTCTTGCCAATAGGCAACACAGACATTTATTAGAAAAAATGAATCGGGGAGACCCTAGCCATCTCATGCTAATATATACCCATGGGTAAATGTTGATAAGCCTGCAACAAACATATGTTAGAAAAATGCATACTGGGTTGGGAAGACCTAGATAGACTTATGCCGATATGGACCACAACATGAAAAATGCATGACCCGATGGATTCTATGGGACTGAATGGAAAAATATGGGTGAAAAATGCACACGGTAGGACCAATCTAGAAATTTATGAGTGATATCAACATGTAAAATCATCATATTTTTATAGTTCCAACAGAGTCCTCTGGAACTCGAGATGGTAGAGGAGGGCATTGGAGTGACACATGGGATTACAATTGATGTGACCACAACACTGATAGACTATGTGTTTGTAGTCCTTGAATCTCTCCCTTTAGCTCGGTTGTGTCCTCTCACAGTTGTGTGATGCACTTGTGTAATGAGGCCTCCTGCTCATGAGCCTACTGTAGCTCCTCCTAGAGTTTCTACACCTGGGGATCAGCAGATGTCATCTTCACTACCTCTGCCAATCTACTGATGTCATTGACCTAGCTTTGTAGGGCATCATGTGTCACTACGACACTCTTAGCCCACATCATGCCCCTACCTCACTCAGTCAGTGCAGTGAGGATCTCTATTGCTCGTTGATCTCGCTACCCGATCATGGTAGTCAACTCCATGGTCCTCTAGATAGCCTCCACTCGCATCTCCTCATATGTCATCCTTAGGCATGCTAGAAGATCAAATAGGTGGGCATGACACCCTAATGATGGTAGTTTGTAGGTGTCAGGGATGGTAACCTAGATCTAGATGATTGGGGTTGCCTTTGATATGCATCGCTTGATGATGGTGATCCACACTTGTGTGTCTATTGTAACCATAGAGAAAGTAGAGGCTATCAATACCATATTATATAAAAACATGTACATATATATGAGAAAGTTGAAATGACAATAAATAAATGAAATAACATATATCACTCTCATTCTTGGGTCCTTGGCTTTCTAGTGTGGATCAGTGGGGATGTTAGGCTTGGCCCTATTGCTATTGATGAAGGGGGTACAACTGCTTGGCTCATAGGTGGCACTAATGAGATGGGGATTGTGCATGGGGGTGATGACACCCATCATAGTCACCTTGGCCTCTCTAGAGCTTCACTTTCCTCTACCTCATCGTCATCATCATTATCATTGAGATCCTTATCTCCTCGCCCTTGTGCACCATCATCATGCACTGGGGTGCCTACTTGGAAAATTAGGGTTGAGCTTGTCATCACCCACCAAGTAGTGAAACCGTGGATGATGTCAACATCATTTATCAGTATGATCGAGTGTTGATCTATTGGCAAGAGACACTACACAAGTCATCTGGTGTTGTCATTGATGGTAACCCTAGTCAGTAATCCTATCCACACTTCAGTATTTGCTTATACCGAAAGTCAGATTGAAGATATGTGTTAACTTTCAAAGCTAATACAGGGCATCCGACAGAGTTGTGTACATTGACTCATACGTAATTTTTTATTATCATTTTATGTTGTGGATCTCAAGGAAGGTATTTTGATGTATGAGCCATCTTATCTTTGAATCATAGGTCCTCATATTGATTAGAGTGCAAGATAGAAGATCTGGTTTATTATTGTCAATCTAACAGTGCAGAAAGGCCGACTCGATGAGTGTAACATGTTGCGGATATTCGAGGCATAATTTTTTAAGGTGTTTCATGTTTGAGCATGTTGTTTTGGGTCCTCACTATTTTTTAGCCAACATTGGTTGGTTCCCATTGATAATTATTTATAGATTGGGCTGACAGTTTGAACATGTTTTATATTTTGTTAAAGTTGACATGTAGTTAATGTAATATCTAGTTGTGGATATATATAATCAATTATTCATATCATTTTTGGTGTGTGATGTGATGTGATGCAATGTGATGAAAAATTCAAAAGGATTATAGATTGATTGTGCACAGTTTCATTTGAACATAACAAATATTAGTGATTTGAATTAAAGTAGACAGGGTTTCAAGAGCAAAATCAGGAATAATGCAAAGAAGCTACAAATGTGCTTAACTGGAACTATAATCAGGCATTATCAGATGCTATTTCATCGTTCATCCACTCTAGTTATCTATTTATGACTGTAAAATAGTGAGTCTTCCTTTGGGTAGTAAGCCTTTTGTATTTGAGCAGTGAGCTCTAGGCAATGTGCTTGAATGCATGTGCATTCCCCATTTGTAAACACTTATTTTGAGTATACTCATATTGTGGATTAACCTCCACCATGGTTTTTCCCCTAATAGGTTTCCACATAAAAAATCCTTGTGATATGGTGTTGTGGTTGATTGCTTTGTGTTCTTGCATCTTTCTTTTGGTTCAGTGCTATAAGTGGTTTAAAGATAAAGTTAATAAAGTTAATTTTTTTAGAACACTGATTCACCCCCCCTCTTAGTGTTCCTTGATTCCAACAATTGGTATCAGATCCTAGTTCCTCAGAAGAAGTTTAATAGCTTGGGGAAGATCTAGGAAGGTGATCCAATGGATTCTAGCAGTCTTCAACAACTTTTGGTGGTACTAGATGATCTTGATCAGTCCAAATCTGAAGTCTGGGAATTGCAAGCAAGCCTCATGAATGTTGATAAATTCATTCAATCATTGAAAGATCAAATCAATAAGTCCAAGGAAAAGAGAAAGGAACTCTATGATAAACTCAAGCAGAAAGAAAGTAAAAGCATGGAAGATGAACACCTAAGTCAAGCCTTGAAGGAAAAGACAGAAGAATGTGAAAAGCTCACCACAAATAATGTTGTCCTAAAGCATGAGATGGAATCTATTGTGATGAGGATGACCAAAGAGACAGAAGAGAAAAAGAAGAATGAAGAGAATCTTACTTAGTCCTTGAAAGAAAAATCTGAAGAATGCAACATAATTAATGATGGATTCAATCAACTGGAGCTTGAACTGCAACAATCCAGAAGCAATGAAGAAGAACTTGAAAGACAGATTGTCATTCTCAGGGATGAACTTGCTACTGTAAATGAATACAAGGAGAAGTTCAAGATTATCTCATCTAAGATTGATGAACTGATTCAAAGTCAGAATATTGGAAGTGACAAGTGAGGTCTTGGATATGAGAAAGGAGAAAGCTCTAGATTTGGTCAAAGGAAATTTAGGCAAGGAAATCAGACGAACAAAGCTAGAAGGTATCTGGTAAGACAATCTAATGCTCAAATATTCAATGGATACTATTTTGTTTGCAATAAATTTTGTAATATGGTTTCTCAATGTAGAAGTAGAATGAATCCAAGTGGTCCATCATTCTCCGGTCAGTGTTTCAATTGCAATAAGTATGGTCATAAGTCAATTGAATGCAAAAATATGATGAACAACTTTTTCAATAGAAATTTCAGATGCTATGCTTGCAATAGATTTGGCCATATTGCTAACCAGTGTAGATCAAGAGAAAATCAAAGGAATAACTAGTATGGACAAAGAAATGTCATGTGCTATAATTGTAACAAATCCAGTCACATTGCAAGATTTTGTAGAAGCAGGAAGGGCCCGTTAAATAAAGGGAAAAATATGCAAAAGGATGATAAGGGAAAAGAAAAAGTTACTACATATGAGATCAAGAATCAAATGAAGAAGACATGGGTGAAGAAGAGTGTTTTTGATGTAGGAAATGAACCCGCACCAGAATCTGGTACTGGAAATTCCTCCAAGAATTAGTTTAAAGTCTCTAGCCTAGGGGGAGCTCTCAAGAAAATCTTTTACTCCCTTGTTGGTAGTTGGTACCGGAATGTGGAAAATTGCATCAATTGTATTAGTGATCTATAGATGTTTTGGGAACACTTGTGGAGGAAATTTATGCAAAATTGAAGGTTCGTAGAAGAATTTTCTTTCATAGTCTATGAAAATAGGGTATCCGGAAGACCTAGGGAAAAAGTATTCATTGCAATAAAAGGTTACTTCTATTCCTCATTTATCACATTGCATTTTGAGAAGAAGAAGTTTGCAGAGCTCTGCAAGGAATTTTGGCGAGATACAAGTCTAAAGGCGATTCGGCGAACAAACCCTAATCCAACAAAAGGTATTTATCTACAAAACTTGTGAACTTGAAGTTTCTCGAAATGGTCATTCCATTAGTAGTTGATATTAAGGATGGAACCCACCCAAAATTCAAATGGCACCCATTCAAATCCATTAAGATAGAACCATTAAGTGCATTTTCTTATGTTTTGTATGGTGTTTTGCACATTGAAGATATTAGGGCATATATTCATGCGAATGTTGAAGAATTAGGAAGCTCCTAGTTGTTAAATTTGTACACAAATCACATTTTGGTAGAAGATCTTTGTGTAAGGCCAGAATTCAAGACTTTGGAGGAGAAGAAGTTCACTCAAATTGTGAAGTTTCACATGTTCAATGAAAATGAATGGGTCTAATACATACTGAGTCGAGCGCATGTTGAGTTCATGTGGTTAAATTAGCCCTTCAAAATCACAAGAGAAGCTATAAGCATTGTTACTGGTTTGAATTCATCTGGTGGATTGCCCACATTGAAATTTGTGAAGAACCAAATAGTCACTGAGGCAACCGGTTCCACTTTTGACAAAAGAGCCATGAAAATTAATGACATCATTGAATTGGATGTAAGATTTACTTCTATGGTTATTGGATATAAAATCTATCACTTTTGCTGGGATAACTCTATATTCAGGACTGTAATTTATGCAGCTTATCAGATGATCAAGGAAAATGCAAAATATGATTTATGTGAGTTACTATGGGGCCAACTAATTGAAAATCTTGGTAAAATCAAGAAGGGCAAGAAGAAATCTTTCAAGTATGGCAATCTATTGTTATGTCTATTCTTCTACTTCATGAATGAAGTTCTGGGAGTTGGTAAAGTGCAATGGGAAGGTGATAGACCAGTAGTTGTACAAATTAGAGACATCTTATACATAATTGGTGATAGCAAAGCAAGGAAAACTACTATTTGGGGTTACTTCAAAAGCTTTCAGAGTGAAATGCAAGCAAGGGAAGGGATTCCTAAATCTATTGTGGAAAAATATAAGGACACTATTTGCTTCATGGTTGACATAGATCATTTTTTGATGGAAGCAACAAAACCTAGAATAGTTTGGATAATGCCTATGGGATACGAGGTTGAAGAACACATTTTGGAGTTGTATGCTCAACACCTGTTGAGTAAACCTCAGGATCCAACAGAAGAAATATTTGGTACTTTTGAAGAGAAGAATATGCAAGTACATGCACAACTGAAGAATCCTATGATATTCTAGAAGGTGAAGAAGGAAGTTGAAGCTTTTGCAAAAAGCATTGGCATATCAGTTGAAGCGATAAGGGAAGCGAGGAAGAAAAGAGAACAAGTTGAAGAAGGAGAGCCTGCTAGAGCCGAGTAAACTAGTCTGGCAGTATCCTCTACCATATCTAGATCTACAAGGAGATTTGCACTCTCATCTAGTCCTACAAAGAAATCAAGCCTAGTAAAAGCTCAAGTCAAGAAATCTGGAAGAGAAGGAAAGAGGAAGAAGGATAAAATCACAAGAGTCTATGTAGCTATTTAAGATGATGAAGAAACTAAATCAAATGAAGAATTAAGAGAAATCAAGCATAAGGGCACAAAGGAATCAAAAGTCTCTAAGGACAAGCCCTTCAGTGAAGAGAAAGTAAAGAAAAAGGAAAAAATTGATAGATCAGGTAAGACTGTAGAGGAAGTGGAAAAAGCTTTAATCAAGGATGGTAATCTTAAACCACTTTTGATAGTGTCGATCAGAGAACTCTTGAAGAAGCCACAATAAAATATTTGAATATTTTTAATATGACTCTCATAGAAATAATGTTAGAGTTACCTAAAGGGCTATATGAAGTCTTAGAAATGAGGAGAGTAAATGCAAGAACTGAAGAAGAACAAATGAGAGAATGCATACTTTTTGATCTATGTCTGGTAATGTCAATAGAAGAAATGAAGAAAATCCTCAATGATGCCAAAAGGGATTTTAAGAGCAAAAAAAGGGTGAATAAGCTTATGATCAGGCAGACTGAAGAATTAGCAAAAGACGGTAAGAAAATTCTTAAGGTAGTTCTGTTGAAGAACAGATATAATGTTGTTTCTGAAGAAACTCATGATGAAGATGTTCCATCTAGTCCAGAAATTGAAGAAGTGAAAGAAGACACAATTGAGGATACTCATAATCCTCTAGATATGCAAGATACTAAAATTCCCATGGAGACTGAAGCTCCTAAAGATGTGCCAATTGAAGAAGTGGAGTGTTATTCCTTGCATAACCACCCCATTTTGTTCTGGAACAAAGTGGGTCCCCCTTCTTTCTTTTTTCTTTTGTTTTCTTTGCCTTTAGTTGTCTGATTTGGTCTTGGGAGTTCTTTTGTTTTCCTCCTGAGTTTGTTTTTGTTATGCTGAATTTGGTTCTGCCTCAGTTAGATTTGGGTTCCTTTTTGTTGAAAATTAAGTGGAATGGTGAAAAATGATATATTTTATATGCTTCTGAAGACTAATGGAGACCTTGTTTTGCAGGATTAAATCATGCACATGATGATATTTCTCAAGGAGCTCAGTTGGAAAGCATCCCCCAATCTAGTTTGGCATAAAATTCCTCTAAGGAAAGAGTTGGCAAGACCTTCCAGATGTCTTGCCGACTGGCAGTGTGTTATTCATTTGGGATCCACCGGTCGCCATGACATTTTAACCACCATAGGTTTTAATATGTCTCCCCGACATGCTGAAGTCTCACCGACTGATTGCACACAAGGTTAGCATTGCCAAAAGATTTACGCTCGATGAAAGGTCTTGCCAACCCATGATGTCTTGACGAAAGGTTATACTTTCAGCATAAGGTCTAGCCGAAGAGGTGAGGTCTCAGCAACAGAGGTGGATTCAAGATAAAGTCTCACCGATAGGGTGGACTCTTACCAAGGTGAGGCGATGTCGGCATAGTGGTTTGAGTTTAGCATGATGTCCCGATGACCGAGTGATATCTCGTCAAAAGATTTAAGTTCGGCGTGATACCTGGCTGAAGGGGTAAAGTCTTGCCGACTGGGCAGAGTCTCACTGAAAGATGAAGGCCACGGAGAGAAGTCATGTCGACCAATGAAGGGTCTCAACAAAAGTTTTGAGCTAGGCAAAAGGTCTTGCTGACCAAGCAAAGTCTCCCCGAAATGAAATGAGCTTTTGCTGAAACAAGGTGGCTTTGATGTAATCTCTTGCTGACCCGATAGGGTCTCGCCGATACAGAATGCGCTCGAGGAGAATGGAGGAGCTCGACATGATGTCTTGCTGACAAGTGATGGTCTCACCAATGGTTTTAAACCTTCAATGTGACTAATGGAACCCACCGTGATGTCTGACCGACCCGGTGGTGTTTCGTCAAAAGATGAAGGACTCACTATGACCTTCTGCCGACTACCAGGAGTCTTGCCGATAGCGATGAGCTTGCCGATGGAAAGGATATCGATATGACTCTGGCCTCTCGCTATGAAGTCTTGCCGACCATTGTATGTCTTGTCGATAGCTGCTAGGAGGTATGATCACATCGGGGAGACACAATTAGTGTCTCACCGACATGCGATTTGCTGTGAATGACTTTTTACTACCTAGGAATCTTATGTGGCATATGCTCAACCAATCAGAGAGAGTTAAAGGTGAACCCTGGACAATTTGACTAATTGACTACCCCTGGAGGAAGATCTACAAAATGTACGTGGCATGGATCTACTCTATGAATAAAGTGATGGATCAGTTCAGTATTTAGGGGTGCCATTTGTGAAGATCCAGGGGGAAAATCTGATTTTGCTTCTAGAAGAGGTCAACTTGTAGAAAGGTCTTGAGCACCAGGAAGCCGAGGGGAGAAAAGGGCCACGAGTCTCAGTGATAGTTGTGAGGCCTACTGGAAAAAGGCAGATCAGTATTAGTGGTGATGCTCCAGGGCATTCAAAGCATCTCTGATGGAAGTTCAAAGGTGGACATGGAGGCCATAATTAAAGGCCATAGTTGCAAAAGATCTAGAGGTCATCCCCGAAGCAATCTTTCACTGACGTGGACATGGAGGATGCAATTGAATGCAGCATTAACCTCATTTTGAAAAGATTTGAGGGCCAACCCTCCTGCAATGAACTGATATTTTTATAAAACCCTAAAATAGGGGCCAGCGCATTCTTTTTGGTACATCCTGTATATATAGCATTTTTTGCCTCTTTGTAAAAAAGGAGGAAGAGGTTCAGAGACATAGAGACATAGAGATATAGATTTTGAATAGTGGTAATTTTCTAAGTAGTAAGAGAAACTTAAAAGTAGCAATAGAGTAGGAGTTAGATTCGTTAGAAGGCAGTAATGTATCCTTCTGGTTCTCTTAGAATAGAGGGAAACAATCTGAAGACATAGGTTCTCTATACACTGGTGATTGTGCCAGAGTTGTAAATGTTGCTTATCTATTTCACTAATAGTAGAAGCAACCAAATTCAAGTCTACTTCATGTTGTGTTCCTGAATGGTATTCATCTTCAGTTAATCATTCGATTTGAGAAGCTTTCAAGGAATGAAATCTTATTTTATGTTTTGTTTAAATGGTAAGTTAAAATCTGTTGTTAAAAGTTAGCACTGTGAATGAATGAAGCTGTGCGTTAATCACAAGTTGATTTTATTCTCCAGTTTTAGTTAGCAATTCCTTGAAAGGTAATAAGTCTGGTTAAGTTGGATGAATTATCATTATCTTTAGTTTCAAAGCTTTGATCTATCTTTTTATGTTTCTTTTAAAAAAAAACCCCAATTAAAGTAGGTTTGAATTTATGTTTGATTCTAGAACAATGCAGAAGCTCAACACCAATAGGCCCATTGAACATTATAGTTTACATCAACCACTGGGTGAAATCAGCACAGTCGAGAACCGATTACAAAGACCTTGGGAGTTAAGATATCCATGTGTTATTCTTTCTCTTTCAGGAGAGCAGAATAGTGATATTTTGTTTAACTGTTGTTGTGCTCATCTGAACCATCAACATGGAGATTCATAAATCCAACCAAGAATCTATAATTGAAGAAAAGAAGGCTAAGGAAAAGGAGGTTGCTATGGAAGAAAGAGACATTGCAAAGGTAGTAAATGAGTTTTTAGAAGAATAGCAAGAGGAGTTTGACCCTAAATTGGTTGAAGGTCCTATCAACTTGGCCACTCTATCTCCTATTCAGAAGCTGAAGGTAGCATCATTTGCTCAAGCCAAGGCAAGGGAGGAGATATTGAAATCTCACATTGAGGATAGTGAGTTGCTAAATCTTGCATCTGGTATCTTGGAGAATATCATGCCCACACATGTCAAGGACTCATCTGATTCTCCCTTCGATCAACTGAATAAACTTATCAACTCTATAAGTACTCACTTTGAGTCTCTTGAAAAGTCAACTGAGGATAAGGTTCAGAAAGAATTTGATGCAAATAGGTTTAGTAGATTGAAGTGTATGATTTCTAATGATAAAGCCTTATTAGCTACCTGTGAAAATAACATTCAAGGTGCATTATTTGAGGGTGTAAATATCTACAAGTCATGCTTATCCTTGTCAAAATTCACTGAGGTCACTGAGAAGAAAATTAAGGAATCTGAGAAATAGTTAGTAGATATTTCTCAAACCTTTGATCCTCTAACTATTTCTATGAGTAAGAAAGAAGGTCAAGTCATATACCTACTTGAAAAAATTAAAATTTTGAAGCATGAAAAGGACAAAATTGTTGAAAGGGTATGTGAGCTTACAGGACTATTTGGTCCTAAAATGGAGACAATGCTTAGTGCATTGAAGGAAGCACAAGATGTTATGGCTATCAATGATCCGTAAAATCTTGAGTCAGCAAAGATGAAATCCTACCTATTATGTGGTCACATGAATTTTTTGGAGAGTCTCAAAAAGGGTTGGGACAGTATTTTAAGCCTGTTGAAGAAAAAAAATTGAGACATATTTTAGTCCATGTAAGTTAGAAAAGCATGTTTGTACATATATATTTTTGTATGATTTTTGGTATCTGGATTCCCATATTTTCCATTGATGTCAAAGGGGGAGTGTGGGACAGTGAAAAATGTCATATTCATCTTAGGGGGAGTTGTGATTAAAAAAAATCTGAAGTTTTGAGGATTGCAGTATATTCATGTTGGTACTAGTTCCGACACTTAGTCATTTTTCACCAAGTGTTGCCATCAATGCCAAAGGGGGGGATTGTTGGAAAGAGCCACTACACAATTCATATAGTGTTGTCATTGATGGCAACCCTAGTAATTAATCCTATTCGTACTTCAGTATTTTCTTATACCGGAAGTCAGATTGAAGATATGTGTTAACTGTCAAAGCTAATACAAGGCATCCAATAGAGTTGTGTACATTGGCTCATACATAATTTTATGTTGTGGATCTTAGGGAAGGTCTTTTGATGTATGAACCATCTTATCTTTGAATCATAGTTCCTTGTATTGATTGGTGTGCAAGATAGAAGATTTGGTTTATTGATTTTCAGTCTAATAGTGCAAAAAGGTCAACTTGATGAGTGTAGTGTGTTGTAGATATTCAAGGCATAATTGTTTAAGGTGCTTCATGTTTGAGCATGTTGTTTTGGGTCCTCACTATGTTTTAGCCAACATTGGTTGGTTCGCATTGATAATTGTTCATGGATTGGGCCAATAGTTTGAACATGTTTTATATTTTGTTAAAGCCGACATGTAGTTAATGTAATCTCTAGTCATGGATATATATAATCAATTATTCATATCATTTTTGGTGTGTGATGCAGTGTGATGTAAAATTTAGAAGGATTATAGATCAATTTTTCATAGTTTCATTTGAGCAGAATGAAGATTGGTGATTCAAATTAAAGTAGGCAAGGTTTCAAGAGCAGAATAAGGTAGAATGCAAAGAAGTTGCAAATGTGCTTAACCAGAACTATAATCAGGCATTAGCAGATGCTATTTCATAGTCCATCCACTCTGGTTGTCTATTTATGATTTTAAGACAATGAGTCTTCCTTTGGGGAGTAAGCCTTTTGCATTTGAGGAGTGAGCTCTAGGCAGTGTGTTTGAATGCATGTGCATTCCCCATTTGTAAACACTTATTTTGAGTATACTCATATTGTGGATTAACCTCCGCCGTGGTTTTTTCCCTAACAGGGTTTCCACATAAAAAATCCTTGTGTTATGGTGTTGTGGTTGATTTCTTTAACGTTCTTTCATCTTTCATTTGGTTTAGCGCTATAAGTGGTTTAAAGATCAAGTTAATAAAGTTAAATTTTGCAAAACACTGATACACCCCCCCTTCTCAGTGTTCCCTGATTCCAACATGATTGTCATCATTCAATTTTTGTGTTGCTGACTACAACATCTACAATCATCGAGTGAAGTCATTCTCCTACTCGGGTTGCACTCTTGTGCAACCATATGTACATAGGAGCCACTAGAGGAATAGTCTAAACCTTCTCAAACTATTGGGCCACCCGATAATAGTAATATGATACTATAATATGGTATGACTGAACTACTAAGAGTCAATTGTGTTGCTTTCTATGCAATTTCACCTTTTCGGTCAACTAAAACCCCATCCACCTATGTGGGCACTATCTAAGGTCGCATGCCCTCAAAGAATCCATTTGAATTTACCAAAATTGTATTTCATTGTACTACCAGTCATGCACTAGGGATATATGTGCACTAGTGGCATACCATGTGCTAAGCCTAGGGGAAACCTAACTAGCCTAGTGTATCAGATATGCTCAAATTCCCACATGTATAGTAGTATGTAGATGGTGAGGCTATGGTAATTAGAATGTACATAGTGCCTAAGGTCATGGTAAAGATGCACAAGCATATTTCTACCCTAGGAATAAATTGTGCCCCTCTCCTCCATCGCATGGATGCAATGGATGAGGCCCCTTTTAAGGTGTGATCCTCATCCATCTATTGCAACATGTAGGGAAATGGTCACTATCATCACTTGACGCACGAGTGGCATGGCCACTCACCCCTGCTTGAGCCATCTTATGTAGATACATCTTGTGATATCCTCAGGGATGACCCATTTGAGGTAGTACTGGTGAATCACATGGGAATTCTACATCATATTTCCCTCCTCGTAGGCTACCTAATCCCTCAAATGGGTAGGCTCATGATGTGGTATACATCCTCAAGGATGACTATCATCTCCCCCATCAAGAGATGGAAGGTGGATGTATCAATGTCTCAACGCTCCATCAACACCATGAGCATCAATGTGTAATATTTGATCTTTGGCATGGTGTACACCCACCAAAGGCCAACTCATTGTAGAAAGTACTGGTCATCGTGATGAATCTCATTGTTACATTCATGCAACAATGATAGAATTGATCTTCCAACATACTTGTGGATCTCAGGCCACTCCTACAAGAGAACAAAATTTCACATCAATAAATTCTACATCATGAAAAAATTCTAACTCTACATCATATTTATGATGTCAACCTTTGAGATTGAGCTGAATGATGTCCAATGAAAACATGCAGGATAGATGCCAGTGTGACCTAAGGGAACTAATGCACTGCCATGATAGTAGCACACTATTTTGATTCCTTCACTACTCGAGGAAAAAAAGACCTAAAAAATTAGCTAAAATGACTAGGTGGGTGGAAAAATTCTCGTACCTCATTTGGTGGGTCACCCCTCACCACTGCTCCATGAAGATGGTTGATCCTCAAAGCTATGTAGTTGCATCTACAAGGCATTTTTTTTACTTCTCTCTCAAAAATTTAAAAAATTCCTTGCCATGAATAGTTAAAATGACCCTTCCATGGGCCCACCTAGAGTATATATAGGCCATTTTTGCCCATTTTTCATGGTGAAAATATTCCTTCCATCCTTCCTATTTTCACCCCACCTATCTAGGGGAAAAAATAGGAGGGGGCACATATTCACCTCTTCATCATATTTTTCTTAAGTATTATTCTCACCATGGTAGCTTCTTCTAATTTTTTAAACCAACCTAATGTTGAGTTTTACAAAATGAAACTTCACATCAGGCACTGTAGTCTCTCGCTGAGCTCAAAATGTTGGGGGAATCATCAATATCTTCTTGCTCAACCTCTGCAACCTCTATAATATCCTTTTTTGCAAATCTATAAAATTTTCAAATTTCTAATTTTACATATATGTTTTCTTAACTACTTTAGTATAGCCAATTTTTCTCCAAAAATTCAACTCAATAAAGTAGGGGAAAAATATAATGGCATAAAATTACACCTCATGGTAATTTCACACTTACGCATTTATCATGTTGCATTTATGGCACCCTAAATGAGAAATGCAAAGATAAAACCTTAAATGAGAAATCCAATATAATACAATGCAAAACCTAGATCTAGGGTGATTTATAACTTCATATTTCAAAAGGTATATAGTGTTAACATATTAGGTTCACCAAAATGAAATAAATAAAAGTGAAGCCCCAAGGTTTGACCTTAGGGTTTATGCACTTTTTCAAGATGTCATTCATTAGAGATTTGATGGGTAGTGAAGGTTTGATGGATTTGGACAAGTTGTGTGATTGACTACAACCTGATAGGTGAGTCAACCAACCCTTAACCAAATTTGGAAATTTCCTAATGATGAACTGTAATGATCTAATTAGGCTAATAATACAATTTAATAATCTGATGCAAATACAAAAAACATAGAAAGTTACAAGAAAATTCAGACAATGGAGTAGGACAAAGCAGGACACTGTGCACCTATAGTTTAAATCTAAAACTGATTTTGGAGGACACTCATGCACAGGGCAAGTGTCCTTGTAGAGATTTTATGTTTTGCAATCCTTTGATGTCAAATCTGAGCTTCAGATTCCCACCTACAAATCTATCAGATCATTGTTAGATATTTTTGTAACTGAGTTTCCATGAGTTGACAAGATGTAGGGCTTCAAATGCAACAATGAATTCTTTTTCTGCAAACTCCTTTCAATTCTCTTCAAACTTGAGATTTATACATTCACAAAGAGAGGAAATTTTGGGCCATTTAGGGGCTTGCCTCAATCAAACCCTATGTAAGTATTTCCACTTCCACAATAGAAATGTTAATGATAAAATGATAATTTATAGGAAGGAATGATGAAATCACAAAGTGTTGCAACTCACCACCCTTTAATAGCTTCCTTGAAGGATTGAATTCATGCACATCACCTTAAGGAATTGGATCTTTATTTGCTTGATTGTTTGAATTCTTGAATTGCTTGGAGACCTACAAAGGTATTATCCTTCACAAAACAATGATAACATGAACACACATAAACTAACATAGTATGTGACATGATTCTTGGATATTGAATTGCTACATTAAAGCTCTGAAATGTTTCTCTTGACTTTCTCAGTAGTGATTTTGATCATAAGTTTTCCAATAGTCTTCTAGATAGATTTGAATTGATGCAATAACTAGGTATTTATAGGCATTTATTCAACTTCCCAAAAATTAAATTTTGATGGTCAACTTTGGACACTTGAAATTCAAATATTAAATTCCCATAACTAACATGTTTCAATTTGGAGGGAAAATAGGACACTCACGCCTAGGGCATGAGTGTCCCAGGCCTATTTTCTAGGACAGTTAGTGTCAAGGGAAATTGATTAGATAAATGCAATTGATTCCTACTTGTAATTCCTTGTAAATTATCAAAAATGGGCCATAGAATACACAATTTAGTAAATTAAATACTCAATTAATTTAAGGTGGGACCAAAAATAAGGTGAAATTGTCATGGGTGACAATTTATATATATAAACTCCTATATATTTTTCATCCCTTGTGTCTTTGGGTTCATTTTAGCATCCCTTGTAAACATTCTAACCCTTGGGAAGCATCTTTTTATTTGCTCGCATCTCAAAACTTGGTTGTGATGTCCCACCTTAGTCTTTTATTCATTTGTAAGTGTTTTGGGATATGTATTTAGTGAAATCATATTTTTGTGTCCAAAGTGTTAAATCTAAGTATGAGACCTATAAATGGTTAGTCATTTAATCTCCAATTAGAACTACATTATAAAAAGACTCCAATGCAAAAAATTATACTCCAATATATAAGTAGGACTCTAGTTCTAGAAATGGACTCTAACACCAAAAGTGAACACCTAAGTAGTAGTGTGTTAGTGTCCTTCCTAGTGAACACCTAAGTAGTCATGCACTAGTTTCCTTCCTAGTGAACACCTAAGTATGATGAATGATTGATCTCTGTTAGAGTATCACACATTAGTATTTCACAATGCATACCATTATAATTCTCTTACTATCATCATTGGGGTATAAATACAACACATGATTAATAGGGCTCAAAACTCTAATTTTTGTTCCTACTTTTCTTGCTAATATTGGTTCCATTATTAGGACCCTAGTAAAGTAGTAGAGAAGAAATAAAAGTGCTAAGTAAAATTTATGGAGAAAATAAACACATTAAGGAAGCTATTATAATTTTTTTTTTAACATTTGTGGTAGATTCCCTTAGGTCTTAGCCTCATGAGAGGGTGTTAGGCATCTAATGGATCAAAAAAAAAGGGGGGAATATTGAAACAGATACCTAAAAAATGTGAATACTAAAAGTAGGCCTACGAAAAAATAGCATGGGATGCATAAAAGGACTAATGAAACAACAAATCATTAAACACCCATGGAAACAGAGATAACAAAAGACTAAGAGAGGTTAGAGAGGAAATCCAATTGACAAAAAAATTGAACATGGAAGATAAGTCATAGAAATAAACCTAATAATTTCAAGAGATACTAGATGAAAATAGAGAAATCAAAGAAGTTGGAGTTAGAATGCACCAAACAAGGTGCTACTAAGTGTGCCAAGGGGATTTTGTTGAAAAGGAATTAGAGCACACCAAAGAGGGTGCTACTAAGTGTGCCAAAGGGGTGCTACTAAAAATGAATTAGAGTGCACCATTGTAGGTGTTGCTAACAACAAAAAATAAATTTATACCAAACTCAAAGGAAAACTAATTCATATCTTGATAGAGCAATGAAAATGATCATAGATCTAGTAGGAAGCATTGATAAATATGGGGTATCAAGGAAAAATTGGGAAGAAATTTGAGGTAGCATCCATGCTCGAACACTCTAAGCCTTAACTAAAACACCACATATGAAAAATGACATCCAATATCTATATTAAACTTGAGGAAATATTTTAGAAACTCCTAAAAGCCCCAAAAAAGTTACAACCTTTAAGATTTGATGCAGACTATTTAGATCAATTTGTTAACAAAAGTGTAAGAAAGTTAAGAAAAGAAGGATTATATAAAGAAAATAAGAACATATTCAACTTGTAAAATGAATCATTATTAATTAATCATGTGTCTCTAACAAATGAAAAATTATCTCCTAAGACAAATTGCCACTTTAAGGAGTTACACCCCTTGGACCATGAGTCATCCCATTATGCCATATTAGTCGAGGAGGATTTTAATATCAAATACAAATCAAGAATTATAACTGCAACATCAATGCATCCAAGTCAAAATATAAACCAAGTAATAGAACCACAACATCAATATAGAATTATAGGGAGGATTGTTCCACCACTTGTGACTTAGGTAAAATCAATAAAGATAGACCTTTAAAAAAAGTGTGGGACACCATCCACATAAACTATTTTTTCTCTTATTGTTACATATAACCATTTTATGAAGGTAGAGTTTCAATTAATGTCTTATCCTTAGCTACATAAGGAGATGAAATACCTGCATCTACCTTAGCATTTTTTTCCTCTAAAGCTAGTTGCAACCCTAGTTCTAGAACCATATGAGGGAAGACATGATTTGGTTAAGCTTTTCCTCCAAAATAGGGATCTTAGGTCTAGAATTTCTATCCCCATGATCAACCACCACCAAATATTATCACTCAATCCCATTTCTAGATTTTTCTCCTTCAATATGAGATGTGCACAAACGATCAGCAAGATGGATTTGAATAATATCTCACAATGGAGGCTAGAGTAATAGATGGCTAATCCTTCTACTTATGATCCCCACCAACATTGGATAGCTATTGTTTTAGCTCATCCATGTCTACA
>VDFB02193867.1:150938299-150981337 GCA_007258455.2 Sequoia sempervirens
TTCCTTCTCTACTTCTTTATATCTCACCTCTCTGTCCATCCACACCTCTCTCTCTCTCCCTCCCTCTCTCTCCCTCCCTCTCTCTCCTCTCTCTCCCCTCTCTCTCAATCTTCCAGCCTTCCTCCTTACCTCTTTGTTTCTCTCTCTCCCTCCCCCATCTCTCTCTCTCTCTCTCTCTCTCTCTCTCTCTCTCTCTCTCTCTCTCTCTCTCTCTCTCCCCCCTTTCCCTCTCTACTGTATATCTCATCATTATCTCTCACTATTATCTCTCTCTCATTATTCTCTCTCTCTCTCTCTCTCTCTCTCTCTCTCTCTCTCTCTCTCTCTCCTCCCCCTCTCTATATATCCTTATATAATTCTCTATAATTCTCTCTCTCCATCTCTACATCTCTCTCCCTCCCTCCCTCTCTCTCTCTCCCTCTCTCTCAATTTCCCAACCTTCCTCCTTCCCTCTTTATTTCTCTCTCTCTCTCTATCTTTCTCTCTCTCCATCTCTACCTCTCCCTCCCTCCTTCCTTCTTTGTTTCTCTTTCTCTCTCCCTCCTACATATTTCTCTCACTCTCTCCTTCCCTCTCTATCTCACTATTCTCTCTCTCTACTTCTCCCTCTCTATCTCTCCTTCCCTCTCTCTTTCCCTCTCTCTCAATCTCCTCACCTTCCTCCTCTCCCTCTCTCCTTCCCTCTATACTTCTATATATCTCACCTCTCTATCCCTCCCTCCTTCCTTCCCTCTAATTTTTTCTATGTATAGGAGTGAATTTGCACCCCTTGTACAAATTTCCCTTTTGTATACCCTCACCTTATAAAATCAAATCTGAAGGAAAAATTCCACATCATCCACTTGCCTTTTGTCCACTTGGCATTTGTCATGTGTATCAATGAGAGAATATTTGTCGGGGAAGAACACATGATGCATAGATGTCTGTGTGGTGCATTGTCGTCCTTGACGAATTCCTATGTCTGAAGTTGGAAAAGGCATTACACACCCAATTAGGGCCAAATTGTAACATCCCTCTTCAACCAACCAACTTGAAAATGCCTTATTCCTTCTCATCCCACCTTCAAAAACATTCATTCTCACTTCATTTCATCCTCTACACATTCAATCAGTCTTTTCATTCAACTTCTTCACTCTCGAGCAACATTCTAGCACTTCATTGTGAGCATTGTAGCAGCTTTGAAGCTCCATCAACTCCATATTGCAAGTGTGAGGATGTCATAGAAGTTTTACTCTTGGAGTCTTGCGAGACCTCCCTTCATCACCGCTACGGCTGTGGTGACATTGTCAAGTCCATACCTTGCATTCTCATTCATTTTCTAGTGAGCTTTTTGGTGGAGGTGGTAACACTTCACTCCCCTCCTTTGTGATTTTATAGAGTAGCATAGTATTTTTTTGTAGTGTTCATTGCAATATTTCTTTCCTTCTTTATTTATCACATATTTTACTTTGTTACTTTATGGTTGTCTGTGGAGGTGGAAACACCAAAACGGGGGTATAAACGAGATGGGCCCTATACAACCCCAACAATTTTCCCTCTTTCTTGTGTGTAGGTAGATGCACACATGGAGCTAGCTAGCAAACTGGCGCTTTTGTGAGATAATCCTCATCACCCTAGCTTTCATTTATTTGCTTAGTTATCTCTATCTCCATTTTCTATACTTTCTTATTCTATTTTTCCCATCACAATCAACTAGTTAGGTTGTTAGTAGGTTTTAAGGTAGTTTTTATTCTACTTTGTTTTTTCTGGCCATATGGATGTTAGCGCACTAGAGAGATGCCAACATGTCACGTTGTCATCCTAGAACCACACTACCATCCTTGGATAGAGAGTTGTCTGAGGTGCAATACCGAATCTAAAAAATAGCTCGCCTAGCCTAAACTTGAAGTTTGGTTCTATAGAGTGATAGAAGTACTACATAGTGCTCTTCATTCTCGATCCCTATCCTTTTAGAGTGAGGAAAGTTAGGGCAGCCCTCCACTCTCAACTCTCTATGACCTGGAGCCTTGACATGGTTGGTCCTCCTCTCTTACATTTTTGGTGAACCTGACGTGAACCATTTTGGTTCTGTTTGGCAGTACTGAAGGGTCCTTTCCTCATCTTTTAGGAGTTTTGTAGGTGTGAGTGTTGTGAGACCTTTCACCTTATAGCCCAACCTGTGACCCCTAGTAGGTGTAGTTGGAAGGTTCCATAAGTGTTGCAGAGCGAAGCCTTAACTAGGTCACTTTCCTATTTCAAACCTTTGGGAGGCTTTGTGAGAGTATTTTTTAGCGTGCATGATGGCCTCTTTCTTGCATCTGCCTATCCCCTATGCACAGCCTGTGAGTAGTAATCTAGGTATAACCTTCATCTTGTAGGACCTGTCGATGGGTTTTACTAGAGAGCCATCTCCTCTATATCCCTGCACGAATCAACGGGAACATTTTAGTAGGTGTTCTTATTGAATCGACGTCTCAGGTGAATATCATAATTGGGGATATTATGTTAATCAACTTCCTACATAAATATGGGTGTGATGCACCTATGAGAACCATCTATACATATAACGGACTTTTTGTACCTCCCCTCGAAGTATCATTTCTTCAGTCCTTGTCAAACCTAAGTCTGTAAACCTACTGTTTAACATAATCCTAGGGTCTAAAATCTTCAAAGTAAAGTTGGGTATCCCCTGGTTAGTAGCTATGAACCTAGTTCCCTTGGTTGTGCACAAATGTTTGAATTTTATTCATGAGGGTTCAGTACATGTGGTCCATGACACCGATTATAGACCACCAGTTGTGCATGGCAGCTATTCTTTAGATCACTTTTGGCTTGCACCCATTGGTTCTATCCCACCTAGAAAGGACCTCTTATATTGGACTTATCAAAAGTACAAGAAAGGGTACTTAACACCTAGAGTAAGATACCCTCCATCACCTTATGTTGTTTTGCATAGGGCTTATTTAAAAGTTAACAGTGATGCTGCCAAGGCCCATAGAAGAGAAGAGAAGCACTCTTGAGGTTCCTCTTCTTCCTCTTCCACTATCCAACTTGATGCTTCCTCTCACCCTAATGCGGAGTCATTGGATTTTGCTCCATGTTTGTGGGAGAACCCTATGGTGCCCACTTGGAGAAAGCCTGAGCATCCTACATTTGAGCTTCTCGTTCTACCCACAGAGCCTAAGTCCATTCAATACAATAGAAGGAAGGGTCCCTATGGGGAATCCTCTATGTCTTAGCCTCTGCAGCCTCCCACCACTCCTACTCCTAAAGTTGTGGATGGGTAGAGGCCTGCCACTAAGGTGTTATAGCTGACTCCCCCCACTGTCTCTCAACCTCTTCCTCCTACTCCCATTTAGGAGCTTGTTCCTCCATTAGAAATGGATATTATGGACACACCTATGGCTGAGTAGGAGCCTTATGTCCCTTCACAACTCCTAACCTCTAGCTCAAAGAGTCGTAGAAAATACCTTGTGCATGAACGTAAGCACCAGTGAAAGGCTGTGGTGGCTAAGTATGATGCTTTGTAGAAAAAGGAAGAGGAGATGACCGCCCCTTCTTCAGGGCCTCCTAATGTGTCCTCTTCTCTCCACCCCTCTGCTTTTGTTCAACCAAGTTTAGTCTTGAATTCGGCTGCTACTGTGAGTGTGAGTGCGCTTGACCCTAAAAGGGTGAAGGTGTTTATCGCTCCTTCAACTGAGCTACCCCTACTAATGTCCCTTTCAAGCATCCCACCATTCCCTAAACTTGTGGACATGTCGAATACTTCGGTGGTTTCTGTCACAGTTTTATCCTCCTCCTCTATGCCTCTTGCCTTGTCTATGGGGAGTTCATAGCCTCTGGCGAAGCAGGAAGCAAAGGTTGGCCCTTATAGCAATGGAGGGTGTAAGGGGAGCCCACCTTCTTCAAAGGGTGGTCTTGTGCTAGCTTGTTTTGTACTAGTGATAGAGCAAGTTCTTGCTACCCTAAGTTTGTCACTACTCCAGAGTCACTCAGTGAGGCCAAGTAGTGAATCTCAAGCACCATCCTCCACATTTTTTAAGGTATGACATGGAGCTTCTAGAAAGTTTATGTTTAACTCTTTGGATGAAGTTCTAGCCTTGTCAGTGATCTTCGCAAAATTGTTGACCATAGCTCCACAAGAGCCTAATGAAGAAGACCTTGTGGGGTCTTCTTCCTTATCCCTTGTTGCAGGAGGGTCAGAAGCACCTCCCCTTAATATTCCACCACTACAGGCTCATCCTCATTCCCCTTACAATGATCTAGATTGGGAAGCGGATGACCTCTTGGTTGATGAGTGTTAGGGGGAGGCCCCTTCTTTATCTTTAGATTAGATGTATGTGTGTTGTGATGTTTTCCCTTGTGCTTGCGTTATGTGTTCCTGGATGACCCTTGTCACCCGTGTTGGTGCTTGGATATAGGAGTGATTTTGTGTCGTAAACCTTCTTCTATTTGTATCATCATTCTTCCTCTATCATGTGCTTTGATTTTCAACAAATTGGGAATGATGTAAAGTGTTCGGTCCATTTAGGCTTCTCTTCCATGTTGACCCATTTTTTATTTTTACTTTGTCTTCTCGTGCATTCTTCACATGGTTTGATATAGTAGGGGGTTAATGAGCAGCTCTAACCCTGAAATATCAAATCACCCATGTGTCTCTTGTTCGTGCTATTTCTCTTTCACTCTTTTATATTTCTTTCTTCTTTTCTTGAGTTGTCCCTCGTATGTGTAACAATGCTCTTTTCACAATGATTTGATTTTTAGAAAAAGCATTCATTTCCAACGAATCTTTTCTTGAAAATCCTTGCAAGGTTTTCTTCTAGAATCACATTCTCGACTTGGACCCCTAATAGAATGTGTTTCCTTCATCAAAGAAATAACTTGAAAACTTTCCTCCAAGGTGGGAGCAGCTTTTCCTATGGGAGAAGCCTTGACCTTCCCCTTGTGAGGGGGCATCTTCTTCCTTTCAAATTACTTGATGAAGTGAACATCTTCTTTTGAAGGGTTCCTAAGGGATCCCTTTGAAGGCCTTTTAACTTGTTGATTGTCTATGTGGCTATTTATTTACCTGCATGGTTGCTTCTTGTTTCGTGGCATGTTTTATTTGTGGATTAACATGTTGCTTTGTAGGTGCACCTATGAAGTTGCTTTCTAGTCTAACTCTATGGAGTGCCCTTATATTGGGCTTCCTTGATGAGAGAGAACTTGGGGGTTTCCTTCTTACAAGTTTGTGGGCTTGTAAGGTGCTTACTTCACTGGGCTTCCTTCATGAGAAAGATCTTGGGGGTTTCCTTCTTGTAGGTTTGTAGGCCTATGAGATGCTTTCATCCTGCAGGATTTGTCCATCATTGGTACGAGGGCCTTCGGTGTACTTTGTGCAACTTCATAGTTCTATGGAGCTATGGAGTCCTTTTGTTCAAAACTCCCTAGGGAGAGTACCTTTGGAGTCCTTTTCCTTCCCTACACTTTCAATTTTTCTAAATCACAATTTGCTTCCTCGATGGTTCAGGTAAACATTTCTAACCCTACTAACTCTTCGATCTGCTTTACTAAACACTCATCAATATGTGCACTCACTAAAGTGGGGGAAAAATTTATAGGAGTGAATTTGCACCCCTTGTACAAATTCCCCTTTCACATACCCTCATCTTAGAAAATCAAATCTGAAGGAAAAATTCTACATCATCCACCTGTCTTCCATACACTTGGCATATGTCTTGTGTGTGGTGCAGGAGCACCTAAGGAACAACAAGGAACAATAGGTAGTTCATTAGGTGAATAAGAAATCTAGAAGGACAATTTTTTTTTGTTTTCATAATGGTCATGTTGACCATTGTGTGGTGTGCTTAGAGGTGTTTTTGTTCTTTAGGAATGAAGTTGTCATGAGTTAAATAAGTTTAGAAGCTCATCTTGTTGAGTTGTCAAAAGTTGCAAAAGGTTGAAAAACATAGTGGATTTTATAATTTTCATCATTAGGTCATCTATAGGTTCGATAAAAAGAGCTTAACTATTTTTAGAGCCTATTTAAGATATGCTTCGACCATGGAGTAGGGTTGGAGGCATTGATATTGTACTGACTTTTTGTGACATTGAAAGAAACAGCGTTCTGTGAGGCAATTTCTGATTTTTGCAACTAAATAGTGCTTTAATGGATTAAACCTGCTACTATTTTTGGTTGTGGAATGTAGTGTTGGTAGGTTACAAGCATTTTATAACATTAAATAGCTTCTTTGTTCAATTTGTAAGTACTTTTTGTAAATAGTTTCATTTTACCCTGTTGCTGGTCTGAACCAGACAGGTTTTAGGAAATGGGGTGCTAGAGCACTTTCCCACCGTACAAACTATACAACCCTTTGGGAACAATTCCTAGACACCATGCTTGTACATATGGTATATTCTAGGGCTTGTGTGTGTGCAGGAGCGGCTAGCAATGTCTTTCCCTAAGTGAGCCAGGCAGAGTTCGACTAGGGAAGACAAGGGGTGCAAGGCACCTAAATTGCAAGGGTGTTAAGTTTTTGAAAAAATTCCTTTTTGAGAATTTAGCTTAGGGTCTTGGCAAGGTCTGGTGGTTAGGAGGAGGCTCCACCAACCCATTTGGTGTGAGAAAACTCTAACAGTCTAGAAGCAGCCAGTGAAAGGTTTGTAAACCCTAGTTTTAGGCCATTTTCAAGAATTGGCTTTGTACGGTTGGTAAAGGCCCAAAACCCCAAAAGTCTTGGAGAGTTAGGAAAATGAACTAGGGATATTAGAGAAAGAATGGGGTGTTCTTGTAAGATTTTAGAACAAAGACCAGATTACTCGGAGTTGGAGGCCTAAAAGGGGCTCTTGGCTAGTAACCCTTTTAACCCCAAAAGGGGGTTTTGATGAAAGCAACAAGGAATTGGAGCAAGAAGGTTAAACCCAAACCAAAAGTTGAATGATTACAATTTTTTAAAACACCTCCACACCCTTGCATAAAATTAGTGAAGGTTGGAGCCTTAGTTAGTCCTTAGGAAGATTAAGGAGAGAATGGAAGAGAAAGCACCAAGATTGGATTGGTTAGGGGAATGTAGATGATAGTAGGGTTGTGTTGGAGTTAAAATGACACTGAGAGGGGGGGGGTGAATCAGTGTCTTAACTATTTGACTAAATTTTAAAATATTTAAACACATAGCTCAGATTTGATCTCAATATCATTCTAATTAGAGCATTCATGAGTTGAATGTAATCATTCATAAACAGAATTGAGAAAAATAATGACTTGATAGTGAACTGAAACAATAACAACATAATAAAATAGAGAGAGCACGGAAGAAAAAAGAGGCACAATATTTTTCTGAGTGGAAAACCCTCCTAGGGTATAAAAACCACTCCCTAAATGCCTTCCAGGCTTAATCTTTTAATCAATTGTTCACAATGCCTTATAGGTTGATTTTTGAGCACCCACTCAAGGAGCATCAACCCCTCATTTAGAGATATCTACCTCAAGGAGTACCAACCCCTCAAATTATGTTTTACACAATAGTAATGATTCAGAGGATTTCTTTGTTTTCATTTAAGCACATATCTCTTTGTTTTCTCATCTACAGAATACTTTAAAGATTCAATAACTGAATCCTTAAAATACCTCATAGAAAAGAAATTTACAATCTCTGAATTTTTATTCAGATTTTTATTGTAGATTTTTATCATACATTTTCATATAGCCCAAGAATGATAATCTCAGAATTACAATAACAGCCGAACAGAAAAGTTAGTTTTCTTCTCCTATTTATAAATGCCAAAAAAGTAACAGACTACAGAAGTAACGGCAGAACAACCAACCAAAGCAAGAGTCGTTTCACCCAGCTTTTGAAACTTGTGAGATTGTTTCTCAGACAAATCTGTAACTCCCATGGCTCCATCAACCACTATCGAGCATCCAACCAGAGAGGCGCATCAAACAAACCTTCCATAGACCTCTGTAGAATTCGTTACAGTTAGCAACAACAGAAACGTAAACATTCATGATGGCGGCTAGGTTAGGGTTCGATACCTAGCTTAAGAGAATAAACTCAAAAAGTTTGCCCTAATATTTTCAATTCAAATGATGACACGTTATGCCATAGGCAACTCTAACATTTCCAGACAACCTTATGGTTGTTTCTTTTGCCAAGAACCACCAGAGTCGGAGAGAAGATATATCAAATACAACATGCTACGCTGATGGTGTTCCTTAGTAAAACATTCTTTCGCTAAGACATGAGGAAACTTCTTATCGAGATGCCCTTTTAGTTTCATTCACAATCGCTGTAACAGACAACTTTCGGGGAGACCTCTTGGAGAACAAACTTTGTCATTTCGAAAGACATTTGATACACATTGATGCTGTGACAATTCAACACCTATGCTGAAGGCCTTTATCATTTCCAAGTCGCCGAGACTATACATAGTCAGGGAGACACTATATAGACTACTCCATGTTTCACCGTTACTCCACATGATACACATTGGTCACTGTGACAAATGGTTTTTCTTATCGACGAGCCTTCTATCTTGTTTTAACACTGTCATTATAACCTAATGCTGTCGGGAAGACATTTCATAGAATACATTAAGTTTCACCGAAAGACTTTATTCACTCTGAGTCGCTAAGACTTTACCAACCTTTCACTGAAAGCCTTTCATTCGCCTTCGCCATGACTTTCCACAGTCGAATTGATATTATATCAAACACAATATGTTTCACCGAGAGCCCTTAATATTTTCCATTGGTGAGACCCACAGGGTTTGTTATGACATTATACCGAAGAAAAACTTTTGCTGATAAGACCCTTTTTGAACACGGTCGATAAGACAATATGTCTTCGGAGAGACCATATGCCGATTACAACACTCCTGCTGAAAGACATCCACATGCATTAGTCAGAGAGACATAACCTTTTCGCTATGACCTTAGCCTGATGGCCAAGCTCATGCTGATAGAGATTCTTTCCTATGCTGGTCGGTGTGACAAGCCAATATCCCTGAGACCACATACCGACAGATTTAACTTATGCTTATATAACTACTGTCGCTGAGACAACGAACAATGTTATGCCGAAAGCTGCAAGAATGTTAAATTCAATCGACATAACATTAGAAATGTCTTGCCGATAGGCAACTCAGACATTTTTAAGTGGATCAAGGAGACCCTGCCATACTCATGCCGATATGTGAAATCCTGTGAAATGCAAAGAGAACCATCCTGACAAAGAATACCAACTTACAAGTTTTGTCAGACACAAAAATAGTATTCATAGCTTGAACCAAAATTCTTATCACCATCTTGAAATTTAAACATAACAAATAACTTTCTGTAAAAGCCAAGAGACATCAAAGAAGTGCCATTGTAAATCATAAGGATTAGGGATTATGTCATTAAGGACAAACCATAAATACAATTGGAATCCAATAGGTTGGCCAGGAGAACCAGGGGTGCCTAACAACAATAGGGCCTATAGGTTAAGAAGGTGGAGAGTGACACCAAAGGGGTTTGCCAAGGTGTGACCTAGAGCATGGGACAATGAGTGTTCCATCCAACCCTACCCTATCAGATTGGTATCAGAGCAAGTAAAAGATTTCAGAAGAATCTTGTATGTTAGACCTTGAATCCAGTGGTTCTACCATCATGGTGACAAATGCAAAATTGGCCAAGATGGTTGAAGAGCAAGAGGAGGACAATAAGTTGTTAAAAGAAAGAATAGAGCAACTTGAGAAAGCATTGAACAATGTGAAGTTGGAAGGAAAAATATCAAAGGAAGAAGAGGTTGTAGAGGAAGACAAGATCCCTAAACCTAACCCTATTTTGGAGGAAGATCCTTTCTTGAAAGCATTGAAGGTGTTGAGTGGAAAAGGACTTGAAGGAATACCACTGTTTAGTGGAAAAATGGAAACTGATTTAGTTGTTGATTGGATAGAGGGAATGGAAAACCATTTTGAATGTGATGGATTCACTGAGGCACAAAAGGTAAAGGTGGCCAAGTCAAGACTAAGAGGTTCTACCTTGACATGGTGGAAATTCATTCAGACAGAGAGGGAAAAAGAAGGTAAGCAGCCTATCTCTACTTGGAAGGGAATGGTTGCCAAGATAAGAGAAGCATACATGCCAGATGACTATGAGATTTAGTTACACAAGAAAAGGTAGAGCTTGAGACAAAGATACCAAGATGTAAACACTTACACTAAGGAGTTTCAAAAACTTTGCATGAGGTCTAATGTGATAGAGGATGAGAGTCTCAAGGTGGCTAGATACCTTAACGGTTTGAAGTGGAACATTCAAGAGGAGATGGCTCTTTTAAGTCTTAAGATAGTACATCAATGCTACCAATTGGCTAACAAGATTGAGGAAAGAAACAAGAGGAAGCAAGACCAGGCTTCTAAGGGTAGAGGCAAAGGCAGAGATTAAAGAGATCAAAGAGGGCAGCGAGGTGGCTACCAAGGAAGAGGAAATGACCAAAGAAACCAAGGAGAGTCTAAAATCATAGAGAATGGAGGAGAAACATCTTCTATAGGAGGATATAATAGAGGTAGAGGACCTCAAGGAAGTTCAAACAGAGGAATAGGAGTAGGTAGGAGCAATTCATACTTTGCAAACATGAAATGCTACCATTGTGGACAAGTAGGTCATCCTGCTTATAGGTGCTCGGAGAAAGCATCTTCATCAAGAAAAGAGAAGAGAATGGCTTATGCAAAAGAGGACACCATGACTCCTAAATCATCTGAGGTCAGTCATATTGAATCTAAGGTAGGAGAGAATCTAATGTTCAACAGAGTTTTGATCAGACAACTGGTCAAAGAAAAACCAAAATAGAGAAGAGCTCTATTTAGAGTAAGGTGCAAGATACTTGGTAAAGTATGCAAGATCATAGTAGATTCTAGTTCAATAGAAAATATAATCTTAGAGGAGGCAGTAATGAAACTGAAATTGGAGAAAGTACCCCATACTAACCCCTACAAGGTCACATGGCTAAACAAAGGGCAGAGTGTTTTAGTGAATGAGCAAGTAACGGTGGAGTTTTCCATTGGAGGGTACAAGGACAAGTTAGTTTGTGATGTTTTACCCATGGATGCATTCCATATACTATTGGGCAGACCATGGCAATATGACAGAGGTGCCATATATGATGGGAAAGAGAACACCATCTCATTCAAGAAGGATGGAAAGACTTTCAAGCTGCAGTCACTGTCAGAAGAAGAAGAGGGATAGTCAAAGACACCAAGCATCATGTTGAGTAGTGGGAAGGAGTTCCTTAACAACCTACATCAAGGGGGTGAAGGATATGTGGTTGTGTTACAACCTAAAGAGGAAGACAAGGCTGAAAAGACAGTCATACCCGGAGCAGTCCTAAAGTTGTTGGATCAGTTCAAAGACATTGTCAGTGATGGTACACCTACAACTTTACCTCCAAAGAGAGCCATTAGTCATCAAATTGACTTCATACCTGGAGCTTCATTACCAAACAAAGCAGCATACAAGCTAACACCATATCAGAATCTAGAGGTAGCTAGGCAAGTGCAAGAATTATTGGATCAAGGATTGATTCAAAAGAGCATCAGCCCATGTGTAGTACCAGTGGTTTTAGCAACCAAGAAAGGTGGTAAGTGGAGGTTATGCACTGATTCTAGAGCAATAAATAGGATCACCATTAGGTATAGGTTCCCTATTCCTAGAATTGAAGACTTAATGGATTGTCTTGGAGGAGCTTAGTACTTCACCAAGTTGGATCTCAAGAGTGGATACCATTAGATCAGAATTAAGGATGGTGATGAGTGGAAGATAGCTTTTAAGACAAATGATGGGTTATATGAATGAAGAGTTATGCCATTTGGCCTCTCTAATTCCCCTAGCACATTCATGAGGCTCATGAATGAAGTGCTTAAAGACTTTATAGGGATATTTGTGGTGGTATACCTTGATGACATCCTCATATATAGCAAGACAGAAAAAGAGCATTTGAAACATGTGGAGTTGGTTCTTAGAAGATTGCAAGAGGAGAAGTTGGCAATCAATCTAGAGAAGTGTGAGTTCTTCAAGCAAGAGCTTGTCTATTTGGGTTTTGTAGTGTCCAAAGGATCATTGAAGATGGATCCAAGCAAGGTGGAAGCCATCCTAAACTGGCCTACACCAACCACAGGGACAGAGGTAAGAAGTTTTCATGGATTGGCTCAATTTTATAGGAAATTCATAAGGAACTTTAGTGGTATATGTGCACCAGTTCTAGAGACAATCAAGGGTGGTTTAAAAGCCAAGTTTGTGTGGACTCAAGAAGCTGAGAAAGGGTTTGAGAAACTGAAATAAGAAGTGGCAACTCAACCTATTCTTTTGTTACCTAGTTTTGACAAATTGTTCACTGTTGAGTGTGATGCAAGTGGAGTGGTAGTAGGAGGAGTGTTGAGTCAAGAGGGAGGCCTATAGCCTTCTTTAGTGAGAAGCTCAATGAAGCCAAGAAGAAGTATTCAACCTAGGACTTGGAACTTTATGCTTTGGTTCAGTCACTTAGGAAATGGAGGCACTACCTTCTACCCAAGGAGTTCGTAGTTTTTACTGACAATCAGGCACTTAGTTTTATCAACACTCAAGAGAAGTTAAGTAATAGGCATTTGAAATGGATGGAATACATCCAAGCTTTTACCTTCACCATCAAGCACAAGAAGGGACGGTTAAATAAAGTAGCAGATGCACTAAGCAGGAGATTGTTGACAGTGCAAGAGATACATATCAAGAGCATTGGCATAGAGAGTTTCAAGGATCTCTATGGGGAAGATGAAGACTTTTCAGAGGTCTATAGGGTATGTTCTAACTTTGAGAACCATTTCCATAGCCAATACTTTGAGTATACATTGCAAAGTGGGTTATTGTTTAAGGGAAATCAGTTATGTGTTCCAAGAGGGTCAATGAGGGAAAACCTGATTTAGGAAAAGCATAATGGTAGTCTTAGTGGACATTTTGGCATCAATAAGACTTTAGAACTAGTGCAAAGATTCTATTACTGGCCTAAGTTGGCAAGAGATGTTAGAAAGTATGTGGAACAATGTATTGTGTGTATGAAGGCTAAGGGAGGAGCTAGCAATGCTGGTCTATATCAACCCCTACCCATTCCTAACAGACCATGGGAGTGTGTGAGCATGGATTTTGTGGTAGGCCTTCCTAAGACCAAGACTGGTTTTGACAGTTTCTATGTAGTGGTAGACAGATTTAGTAAGATGAGTCATTATTCCCTGCAAAACTACTCATGATGCAAGTTACATAGCTCATCTCTTCTTCAAGGAAGTTGTAAGGATCCATGGATTTCCTTTGAGCATTGTTTCAGACAGGGATGTGAAGTTCATGAATCACTTTTGGAAGACTCTATGGAGAAGATTAGGTACCAACCTATCTTTTGGATCAGCTTACCATCCTCAGACCGATGGTCAAATAGAGGTGGTTAACAGAGTGTTAGGTAACCTTTTAAGGTGCCTAACTAAGGAATATGGACAGACATGGGATATGGTTATCTCACAAGCTGAGTATGCATACAATGATAGTGTAAACCAGACCACAGGGAAGAGTCCTTTTGAAGTTGTGTATGGGATGCACCCAAGAGGCATATGTGAGCTCAAAGATCTTGGAGCTATGGAACAAAGAAGTGGACATGCAGAAGACTTCAGTTAGAAAATGAAAGAGATTCAGGAGCTGGTGAAGAAGACAGTCACCGAGGCTACACAAAAATTGAAAGAGAAGGCAGATATGTCAAGGAAAGATGTGCAATTTCAAGTAGGAGACTATGTCATGGTCCACCTTAACAAATCAAGGTTTTAGAAGGGAATGTCAACCAAGTTATAGATGAAGAGAGTGGGTCCATGTAGGATATTGGCCAAGTATGGGTAGAATGCATACAAGGTGGAGTTACCTACCGATCTAGGGATCTCTCCAGTGTTCAATGTAGCTGATTTGATCAAATATAAGGGAATAGTCAATGATGTGGATCAGAACAGTCAGGAGATCTTCAAGGACATTAGCAATGTATCCTTACCCAATCAAGACAAGCATCAGGCAGAGAAGATCTTGGAGTTAAGAGTGAAGAAGGCTACAAGAAACAAGGTGTACATGGAGCACCTTGTCAAGTGGAAGAACAAGCATGAATCAGAGGCTACATGGGTACAGGAGGATCAGTTCAAGAAGCTTGGTATTGACCTTTCATTTATCTCTCCTTCCATTCCTTAGTGTTTGGGCTGAGAGGGGGAGAATGGTGCAGGAGCACCTAAGGAACAACAGGCAGTTCATTAGGTGAATAAGAAATCTAGAAGGACAATTTTGTTTTGTTTTCATAATGGTCATGTTGACCATTGTGTGGTGTGCTTAGAGGTTTTTTTGTTCTTTAGGAATGAAGTTGTCAAGAGTTAAATAAGTTTAGAAGCTCATCTTGTTGAGTTGTCAAAAGTTACAAAAGGTTGAAAAACATAGTGGATTTTATAATTTTCATCATTAGGTCATCTATAGATTTGAAAAAAAGAGCTTAACTATTTTTAGAGCCTATTTAAGATATGATTTGACCATGGAGTAGGGTTGGAGGCACTAATATTTTAGTGACTTTTTGTGACATTGAAAGAAATAGCATTCTATGAGGCAATTTCTAATTTTTGCAACTAAATAGTGCATTAATGGATTAAACCTGCTACTGTTTTTGGTTGTGGAATGTAGTGTTGGTAGGTTACAATCATTTTATAACATTAAATAGCTTCTTTGTTCAATTTTTAAGTACTTTTTGTAAATAGTTTTATTTTACCATGTTGCTGGTCTGAACCAGATAGGTTTTAGGAAATGGGGTGCTAGAGCACTTTCCCACCATAAAAATTGTACAGCCCTTTGGTAATAGTTCCTAGACACCATTCTTGTACATATGGTAGATTATAGGGCTTGTGTGTGTGCAGGAGCAGCTAGCAATATCTTTCCCTAGGCGAGCCAGGCAGAGTCCAGCTAGGGAAGACAAGGAGTGCAAGGCACCTAAATTGTAGAGGTGTTAAGGTTTTGAAAATTTTGCATTTTGAGAATTTAGCTAAGGGTCTTGGAAAGGTCTGGTGGTTAGGAGGAGGCTCCACCAACCCATTTGGTGTGAGAAAACTCTAACAATCTGGAAGTAGCCAGTGAAAGGCTTGTAAACCCTAGTTTTAGGCCATTTTCAAGAATTGGATTTGTACGGTTGGTAAAGGCCCAAAACCCCAAAATTCTTGGAGAGTTAGGCAAATGAACTAGGGATCTCAAAGAAATAATGAGGTGTTCTTGTAATATTTTAGAACAAAGACTAGATTACTCAGAGTTGGAGGCCTAAAAGGGGCTCTTGGCTAGTAGCCCTTTTAACCCCAAAAGAGGGTTTTGATGAAAGTGACCAGGAATTGGAGAAAGAAGGTTAAACCTAAACCAAAAGTTGAATGATTACAATGTTTTAAAATACCTCCACACCCCTACATAAAATTAGTGAAGGTTGGAGGCTTAGTTAGTCCTTAGAAAGATTAAGGGCTAAGGAGAGAATGGAGGAGAAAGCACCAAGATTGGCTTGGTTAGGGGAATGTAGATGATAGTAGGGTTGGCCAGGAGAACTAGGGGTGCCTAACAACAATAGGGCCTATAGGTTAAGAAGGTGGAGAGTGACACCAAAGGGGTTTTCCAAGGTGTGACCTAGAGCATGGGACAGTGAGTGTTCCATCCAACCCTACCCTATCAATGTGTCAGTGAGATAATATTTGTTGGGGATGAATGTGCGGCACATGGATGTCTATGTAGCACGCTACCATCACTAATGATTTTTTTCATCTAAAGTTGGTAGAGGCATTACACGCCTGATTGGGGTCAAATTGAAATGTCCCTCTTTGACCAACCGACTTGAAAATTCCTTATTCCTTCTCATCCCACCTTCAAAAACATTCATTCTCACTTCATTTCATCCTCAACACATTCAATCGCTCTTTTCATTTAGCTTCTTCACTCTCAAGCAACATTCTAGCACTTCATTGTGAGCATTGTAGTAGCTTTGAAGCTCCATAAACTCCACATTGCAAGTGTGAGTCTATCATAAAAGTTGTGGGCTTGGAGTCTTACGAGACCTCACTTCATCACCATTGCGGTTGTGGTGACTTTTCCAAGTCCATACCTTGCATTCTCCTCCATTGGCTAGTGAGATTTTTTTTGGAGGTGGTAACACTTCACTCCTCTCCTTTGTGATTTGATAGAGTAGCATAGTATTGTTTTGTAGTGTTCATTGCAATCTTTCTTTTCTTCTACTTTTTTTATTGCATATTTTACTCTATTGCTTTATAGTTGTCCATGGAGGCGGAAACACCAAAACAAGAGTTTGACTAAGGTAGGCCCCTATACAACCCCAACAATTTTCCCTCTTTCTTGTGTGTAGGTGGACGTGCGTGTGGAGCTAGCTGGCGAACTAGAACTTTTGTGAGATCATCTTTGTCACCCTAGCTTTCATTTATTTGCTTTGTCATCTTCGTCTCTATTTTCTATACTTTCTTATTCTATTTTTCACATAACAATCAACTAGCTAGCCTATCAATAGGTTCTTAGGAAATTTTTATTCTACTTGGTGTTTCCTGGCCATACAGATGCTAGCGCACTAGAGAGATGACAACATGCCACGTTGTCATTCTAGAACTGCACTGCCATCCTCAAACATAGAGTTGTCTGAGGTGTAGTACCAACTTTAAAAACTAGCTTGCCTAGCCTAAACCTGAAGTTTGGGTCTATAGAGTGACAAAAGTACTACATAGTTCTCTTCATTCTTGATCCCTATCCTTTTAGAGTGAGGTAAGTTAGGGAAGCCCTCCACTCTCAGCTCTCCATGACTTGGATCCTTGACATGGTTGGTCCCCCTCTCTTACACTATCTCCCCCTCACCCTCTTTCTCTCTCTTCCTTCCTCCCACCCACCTTCCCTATCTACTTCTCTCTATCTAACCTATCCCTCTCTACCTCTACATCTCTTCCTCTCTCTCTCTCTCTTAATCTCTCCACCTTCCCCATTCCCTCTCTTCTCTCTTTATCACCTCTCTCTCCTTCCCTCTCTCTCAATCTCCCAAATCCTATATTGAATAGTCTAAATCCTAATCCCTATACTCTATACACTTAACCCTTTACCCTCAACCCTCAACCCTCAACCCTAAACCCTACACCCTCATCCATATACCCTATACCCTCAATGTTATACCATAAACCCTAATCCCTATAGCCTATACTATTAACCCTATACCTTAAACGCTAAACCCTACACCCTCAACCCTCATCCCTATACCCTATACCCTCAACCTTAGTCGCTAAACCATAAACCCTCAACCCTATACTTAAACCCTAAACCCTAAACCCAATACCCTCAACCCTATACCCAATATTCTAAAACCTAAAACATAATCCCTATACCCTATACACTTAACTCTATACCCTCAACCCTAAACACTATCCCTTAACCCTCAACCCTATACCTTAAACCCTAAACCCTACACCCTCAACCCTCATACCTATACCCTATACCCTCAACTTTATACACTAAACCCTTAACATTATCCCTCAACCCTATACTTAAACCATAAACCCTACATTCAACCTTGTACCCTAAACCCAATAACCTCAACCCTATACCCAATATCCTAATACCTAATCCCTATACCCTATACTCTTAACACTATACCCTCAACCCTATACCTTAAACCCTAAAACCTACACCCTACACCCTCGACCCTCATCCCTATACACTATACCCTCAACCTTATACCCAATATCCTAAACCCTAATCCCTATACCCTATACAATTAACCCTATACCCTCAACCTTGAACACTATCCCTCAACCCTCAACCCTATACCTTAAACCCAAACCCATCACCCTCAACGCTCATAGGGGGAGGGAGGGAGAGTGAGTGGTGAGATATAGAGGAGAGAGTGAAAGAGGGGGAGGGAGGGAGAGAATGATGAGATAGAGAAGAGAGATTGAGAGAAAGATGGGGAGAGAGAGAGAACACAGGGATACATAGGTGAGATAGAGAGAGATAGAGAGATATTTATGGAGGGGGAGGTAGGTAGAGAGAGGGAAAGGGGAGATAAAGACTAGTAGAGATGGAATGAGAGGTAGAGAGTAGATAGGGAAGGAGAGAGGGAGGGAGAGATAGGGAGGTGAGAGAGGGGTGGGATACAGAGAAATAGAGAGAGAGTGGTAGGGAGTGATGGAGGGAGAGGTAGGTAGAGAGGGATAGGTGAGATAGAGAGATGTAGAGAGAGATAGAGATAAATATAAAGATATAGGGAAGGAGGGAGGGTGGGAAAGAGAGGGGAGGAAGGGAGAGGTAAAGAGGGATAGGTGAGATAAAGAGAAGTAGAGAGAGAGAGAGAATACTGAGATAGAGAGGAGATAGGGAGAGAGGGAGAGATAGAATGGTGAGATAGAGAGGAGAGAGTGAGAGAGAAAGTGAGGGAGGGAGGGAGAGAGGGGGATAGAGAGATAGAGAGACAGAGAGACAGAGACATACAGACAGACATAGAGAGAGAGAGGGGGGGAGGGGGAATGAGGGAGGGAGGGAGAGAGGTGAGATAGAGAGGTGTAGAGAGAAACAATGGTAGTGAGTGATGGATGGAGATGTAGGTAGAGAGAAGGATTAAGGAGATAGAGAGTAGAGAGGGAAGGAGAAAGGGAGGTAGAGAATGGGAGGTGAGAGAGGTGAGATATAGAGCAATAGAGAGAGTGTGTGGTAGGGAGTGATGGAGGGATAGGTAGGTAGAGAGAGGGAGGGAGAGGGGAGATATAGAGAATTAGAGAGGGAAGGAGGGAGGGAGGGAGGAAGAGGTAGGGAGGGAGAGAGAGGTGAGATAGAGATGTGTAGAGAGAGAGATTGGTAGGGAGTGATGGATGGAGGTAGATGGAGAGAAGGATTGGGAGTTAGAGAGTAGATAAGGAAGAAGAGAGAGAGTGAGAGGTATGGAGGAAAAGAGGGAGGTTAGAGAAAGGTGAGATAGAGAGAAATATAGAGAGTGGTAGGGAGTGATAGAGAGAGAGGAAGAGATGAGATAGTGAAAATTAGAGAGGGAAGGAGAGAGGGAAGGAGAGAGGGATGGAAAGTTAGGGAGGGAGAGATAGGTGAGATAAAGAGATAGAGATGGAGAGAGAGAGAGAGAGAAGTGATAAAATTAGAGAGGGAGCAAGAGAGAGAGGTAGAATGAGAGGGGGAGAGGAGGTAGAGAGATATGGAGAGGGAAGGAGGGAGGGAGGGAGGGAGATGGAGAGAGAAGTGAGATAGAGAGAATTAGAGGGAGAGAGAGAGAGAGAGAGAGACGGGGGGGAGAAGGATGGATAGGTAGAGAGGTATTTCTTGAACTCAAGGGAGAGAGAGTCAGATAAAGGGATGAAAATAGTGAGAGAGAGGTATAGAGTGTAAGGGATAAACAATGAGTGAGAGAGAGAGAGAAATTATACAACTAGCTAATTACTAAAATTTAATCTCTTGATTATTTAAATTTGACATGTTGATTACTAAAACCTGACTAAGTCTAAAAAATTATAAAATCTTCTAGAAACTAGAATTTACATTATAAATCTTAGATATCCAAAACCACTTTCAAACATCCTGAAACTATATACATGAAATATAACTTAAAAATTATAATAAAGTAAATTTCCATATATAAATGTCAACTTATACTTTTATTTCATGTATATAGTTTCAGTGAAAGACAAGGAGAAGAAAGAGAAAAAAAGAGAAAAAATTAATGCAAAACAAAATGCGAGCACGTTATAACGCACTCACGTTTTTGTCCGCTTTTGGGAATTTCTAAGCCTTTGGCTTGGATTGAATTTCCAACACCCAAAGACATTTTTTTCTAGATTCTAAAAAATTCACATAATCTGGAGCATGCTCCCCATCAGGTTTACATGTGTTTCAAGGAAAGTAAAAAAAACACCTGGGTAATGTTAAGATCTCTCTTATCTATTTAAGCATGTAATTTTTTTGACATTTTGAGTATGTTAAGGCTTTCATCTTTAATTTCTTTTGTTGGTGTATCCATTTTTTGTCAAAAACCAATGTTTGGTATTTTTTACTTTATTTTTTAACTGTTCATTGAAATTTCATATAAATTACATTTTTAGAAACTAGACTCCATTCTACACATTAAACCAAAATTTATTTTTTATTAGTTTTTAAAAAATTTAGAGGGGATCATGCTCAAATTTCTATTTTTCAAGATGTGTCCACTTTGAAAATTAGTTAAAAATCATATATTCAATAAAAAATTAGCAGAAAAATTAGGGATAAACTACATGTTAGCTAATTTCTTATCGAAGTGATTTTTAAAATACTAAAAAAAAAACATTTTAGGGGGACCACACTAGACTCTATGTTATATTAAAAAAAAATAGGACCAATTTGTGTGACCCCCCTTTTTTAACCCCTTAACCATTTTCAAAAAGAATTAGTAGCTTAAAAATTAGATTCAGAGCACTATGACTTTTGTTTTTGTTGCACCTTAAAATTTTGAGTGTAACAATCTTCAATTTCTTGTCCAAGGTTAGTCTTTCCTAATTTCAACAAAAAAATGATCACTTAAGACCCCTTTTTGGCCCTCCATCTTTGTGCACTTACCTCGATATCATGGTCCAACCACCTTTATTATGAGATCCAATCTCCAAATCATCTTCCTCTTCAACACCCTCAATCAAGGGGAGATCATTTTTAGAAGAAAGATGACCAAGCCATTTAGTCACTTGTAATAATATTGAACATTTTTCATCATTGGTTGAAGAGACAACCATTAAATTCAACACATCCTCTTGTAAAAATTTAAAACAAATCACTTAGAACAACACTATTCTTTGACATTTTTTTAAGTCTTTACATAATTAATATATATTTTTAATTATATCTACTTTTTTCTGTATGAGTGGCTATTTTAATTTATATGGCAATTTAAATATAGGCACCTTGAGACTAATATCTTCTAACATTTTTGATAAATGTATTTAAGATATTTATACTAGTTAATTTTTTTATAAAACAAGTTTTAAGAAATAGTAGTAATGTGTATCAATAACAACCACTATAACTAATAATTACAAAGAATGTCCTTCATAATAAGCCTTCCATTTTAAATTACTATATGGTTAATAAATTTGATTTTTTTTATATTTTCAATTTAATAAGAAACAAAAAAAATGTTGTTTATATTTGTAATGACAACAATTGCACACTTTTGTAATTTTATATATTTCAAAGCTTACTTTGACTTAGTTATTCTTTACACAATGGGCAGGTGCAAAAATTTGGGGGATCAAATTGTGGCCAAATTGTTTGTAAAAAATTAAAAGGCTATAATGCGAGCATGTTATAATCCAGTCGCGTTATACCAGTGCATTATAACGCGAGCATGTTATAACACACTCACATTATAACACAAGCACATTATAGATTATTAAAACAAAAAAAACCATTTCATTTCATTTTCACTATATTTTCTTGTCCACAACTAGAAAACCCTACTATTGTGTGCGCATGTTTTAGAAGCATCAAAACTTGCAATTTCTTCATTGAATCTTTGCAATTTTGTCACCAAGATGCCACCATGTCGATGGGGAGGTCAAATAAGTAAGCATTTTTTTTTATGAATTTGTTGTTAAATACATAAATTTAGGTTGTTTTTTATGTTCATTTTTTTAATTTGTAGGAGTTGATAATTAACCTAAAAATACTCCTAAAAATCCTTCTCCTTCTCATGAACAAGAACATGAAAAAAATCCTCAACAACCATAGCAACAAAATCCTCAGCAACCATAGCAACAAACTCCTCCAACAATTCCTCAACATTCTCTTGGTACTCAGCGAAATTTAATGGGGGAAATTGAAAAGAAAAAAAAAATAGATTAAGGACTTAATCATGAGGTTGAACAATTTTGTAAGTTCAACCATGGAAAGAAGCACACTTGCAAATTCACTTCAAACCATGTTAACACATGTAGATGCAATCAGCAAACAATTAAGTGGTTGGGCAGATAGGAGGTAGGCATGTAGGAATTTTTATGCAAATAAATTATTATATAAAGAAGTAAAAGATGAAAAAATTACAAAATATGATTTTTTCTCACTATTCACTGACCCACGCACAAATCAAACTCTTGACCTTAATACTAAGAGGTTTCTTATCCATTTGTACCATCACCAAGGGATTAGGAACTATTTTTGGGATAGGTGGTGGATAGTTTTTGACTATCCACCATGCAACAATAACAAGGTCCCCCAATATTTCTTGTGGAAACTCTACTGCGAGTTCATCCTCAACAAAATCCCCAACTATTTTAATATGAGGGACTTTTAGGGGAGAGGTGGAGGGTCAACACAGGATAGACCAAGTGCATGTCAGGATCCTTAGTGGCAAGGGAGACAAGCACTCACTAGGTTGGCTCATGAGAAAATCATTATTCCTTCCATTGCGAAGGAGAGTGTTGAGGTGGACACTTTGCAATCTATCAAATATTTGACTCAAAGTATCATCCAACATGCTAGTCTTGCAGTACAACACCATCCAGGGGAGATTTTGAGTGGTAGGCTTCCACCCCATTCTTGTCAAGTTTGCAGTTCGGCTTGTAAATATGACCCCATAGACAGTCAGGAGGCTAGTGCACAGGATACGTCTACAACTACAGAGTTAGCAATGGTAGATGACATTTTGAATGAGGCTTTCGACATCGATACTTAGGTAAATGTTAGCATGTTCAATGAATTTAATTTATTAAATTTCATTTTTGAAATGCAAGATTAACTAATTTAGTTTAATGATTTTAATTAAATTTTAGGGTCACAGTGTTGATACTAGATACATCGTCCCTCGACCTATTTATTACTCCATTGCATCTACCGCTGAGGTATGTAACTAGTAAACAATTATAAATATTACATGTGAATAGCATTGTTATATGAATGGTATTCTAATATCTGATTTTGGATGTTGAATAGGCTAATATTGGAGGTTTTGCAGGAACACCTCCTAGTGCTAGTTGAGTTGTATAAACATTCACACAAGTAATAGAATAAATAGTTTAACTAATGAATTGTACTTCATAGATTTGTGTAGTTTATATTCATATCATTGATTATATTGCATTGCACATCTTTCTAACTCAAATCATTAATTCACATTGCATAACTAATAACTAGATGTTGATAGATGACAAAATTTCAATTACAATATAGTTGTTTAGAAAGTCAACATAAGCAGTGATGCAATTACTTCACATAGCATAAGTAATAACTAGGAGTAGCTACCAATTGTATTTTCTTGTCATGGAATTCCATGAGACCACTTTTTATTGAGGCATTTTTTCAAACAGTTCATTGCCTCACCTATGCTATGGATGCTTGGAAAAAATCTAAGAAAGAATAATAGTATAATAGCATAGATTACAGAATGAGTTGTTTGAGGGGTCACCAAAGAGTTGATCTCACGGTGATGTCCATCACCATGAGACCCAATTTCTTTTATAAATTTTTCAAACAACTCACCTAATTCTTATGCTACCACATTTTCTCCATACATGTATACCAAACTTTTATCAAATAGTTCACTTCCTTGGTTGCTATGGCTAAAAGCCTAAAGGTGTCAAAACCGTGATGCTGGCACCTATTAGCTAATAGTGCCAGCATGCATAAGGAAGTGAGTAGTTTGAAAATACCAGATAGGGAACCATGGTGATGGAATTCCATTCCATCACCATGAGACCACATTTCTTTGAGGCATTTTTTCAAACTACTCATTTCCTTAAGAATAGAAACCAAGCCTTTAGCCAAAATTCCCCTCTAAATTCGTTTCAAGGTCCTCATCCTCATCCTCAATTTACCAATCCATGGAACCTTCCACCTCTTATTCCACTTGTTCATATCCCCACCCCTCCTTCTTCATGTCATGATCGCCCTCCATCTCATAACCAAGACCACACTATACCATCCACCCCATCCTAGCATAATACCATAGAGAAGGCAATGAACTATTTAAAAAAATGCCTCAAAGAAATATGGTCTCATGGTGAAGGAATGCCATGACACATTTGTTTGTCATGGCATTCCATCACCATGAGACTGCTTTTCCTTAAGGCATTTTTTTAAATAGTTCACTGCCTTCTCTATGCTACCACATTTTTTGTACATGTCTACCAAGCATTTTATCAAATAGTTCACCACCTTGCTTCTATGGATAAAATCCTAAAATAAGTGCTTTCAAACAAGCTATGGATAGGGAAAATAGTAAGCATAATAATAAGAAATATATAGTTCAATAGGTACTCAAAATTTTGTTCATTATCTCATACATTATAAGCCATGATGTGCATCACTATTGTAGTTTTCATGATTGAATAATTCAATGTTTTATTTTTAGATGTTGCAAGTGGAAATACCTCCAAAGTTTCATAGGGAAATGGAGCTTGGTGTTTCTTCTGCTATAGACTCCTCGATGCCTCTCACAGGGGTATGAGGAAGATTACTAAATTTCAATCTACATTAATTGTTATAGTTGTTAATTAGTCAAAAATCAAACCATTATTGATTCATAGTTTAATTTCTCTTTTGATGGTTTCTATAGGGATTTAGCACACCACAGCATGGGCATACGAATATTTCCCTCAAGGAGAGTGATCATCTAGTGGCGGTAAGTGATTATTTTGTTAAATATATCATTTTTTATAATGTAATTTCTATGTATTAATGTATTTACTTGTTATTGTAATGGGTAAGGCTTGATTAGGAACTAAACCTTAGGAGGAGCACAAGGAGCACTCCTCGACCTCAGAGTAAATGAGTGACAAAATTATCATCATCTGACCGACCAACAATGGGCAAGAGTTTGTTTCAAGAGCCTGAAGGGCAATGACTTTTGATTCCAAGGCCCTTTGTTGTATGCCTATATGGCATTTTTGGACATATTTTTTATTGCATATATTTGAAATTTTATGCCTATATGGAATTCTTGTAAGCCTATATGGCTATTTTTTATATATTTTATACTTATATCGACATGTATTGATGTATTCCTACATGGCTATTTGGTTAATACAATTTTTTTTAATTTATGTTGTCCATATTTGCATTATAAATCCATGATTCAATAGATATGAGTTATGTGTATTCAAGTGTATGCTTTACAATTTACGTGTATACTTTGTGACTTACATGTATTCCAATGTATACCATGTGAATTATGTGTTTTCATGTGTATACCTTATATTCATGCATATACTTTGTATTAATGTGTATACTATGTGTTCATGTGTATACTTCAAGGCTTATGTGTATTTGAGTACTTGTGCTTCACTTATTCACATGTATGCTTCACTTATTCATATGTATGCTTCACTTATTCATATGTATACTTATTAATTGGTTAGCCCTAGCATTTCTCATTGTTGTACTTCATGGTTTGTCTAAATATTTATTGATTTATACTAAACAACTTTATTAGTTGATGCTAAACAACTTCAATATTTCAAAAAATGATTCAACAATGATTTATTATTTACTTGTGTGCTAATTCAATATGGAATCCAAAGAATAATTTAAAATGGATAAAGCTAGGAGGATAGGGAAGATAGATATTTATAGTGTGACCTATTGCACCTTCTATATACAAACCTCTAATGGCTCTTGTATGCTTTTTTATTCTTTTTTCTACTTTTCATATCCCATTTTCATAGGTGAATCATCACTTCTCTCAAGTTTTTTCCTTCTCCTATTATAGGTCCTCACCTCCACTTGTGGTATTCTAAAATAAGCTATAGTTTGTGGTGGGCACCTACTAATATTCAAAGGAGTCATTAGTTTTCCCCTTAGTTGTCTTGGGTGATATTATTATTTCTTGGCTAGTTATAATGTATTCGATAGTTAATTTTGTGGAGATGGAACCTCTCATTCTTTGCACTAGGACATTTTAGGTAGATTCCTCTTCAATAAGAACTAGAGTTAATTGTTTCTTTTTTTTCTTTCAAATACTCATTGGAGTGGGGTTATGATACTTTTAAATGAAATATATGGTTGATTAGATGCATAGGTTGTGAATTGTTCTAGCACCAAATCTACCTATGTAATTAGCTACTTGGTTTGGAAATTTGGAGGTTTTGATTTTTACTCCTTTTTCATCACCAAATGTTATTATTGTTATTTCACTTACTTGGATTTGATGCCTTTTTGGAGTGAAGGAAGAGGTAGAATTGAAATGATCCTTCTCATATATGTCATCCCATTTAATACCCAAGGAAAAGTGACTTGGTTTTTCCACCATGTGTCCAACTTCTTGCCCATATTTTCACCGATTACTTATTCTATATTCACGCCAACCTAGCTTCTTCAAAGAATGCATTTTTTAATTATAGGTGATATGCAACAAATTTCTTATAGAACATTTGATATGATTGTGAAGGAGTAGGAATAGGGGTTGTAATATCTCATGTATCAACATATATTTATACCTCTTCTTTGGGCTATTTCTAGCTTCTACTTATGGTCAAGGCTCTAGTGTGAACTTATTAACGACATTGTTCATGATTCTCTTTAGCTAGGTCATAATCCACCATGTGGGCTCATATTTCAATTAAACTATGATTAGGTTTAGCTATAAATCTTTCAATTTTTTTCTAGAATCTTGAAAATTTTCCTCTTTATATTGTTGTAAGGGAAAGGAGGATAATAAAAAATGTCTTTCCCTTGCTAGACTTAAGGATGATCACACAATATTTTAAGATTCATGTAGCCTTCTCATTTGTGATTAGAGCCATAATAGGAATAAGAAAGTTACCTAAATACTAATATTAATAATAATCAATTCAATGTGAGTATCAGATCCACATAGTAATTGGATCATAACCCATTCAAGAAAGAAAATGTTTAAGTTTTCCTCAACTATTTTGACACCCAGATGTTTTACCTCTTTCATGAAATCATATGCTTTTGGTGTGGAAAATTTAGACTTGTTGACTATCATTTGAATCTTTCTCTTTTCCTTTGTTTTGCATGCCATCATAAGGGATCAGGTTGGTTGAACATAGCTCAGAGTGATTAGGCATGTTTGGGTGTGAAAGAGGACCATGACTAGTGTAAAAGTACCTGTTCAAATGTGTTGGAACAGTTTCTTTGGTCATACAAGTTGTAGAATGAAAATTGTACCATTTTACAACTTTATATTGCTTGCATTTGACAACATTTTCCTCAATTGAAAAGTCATCACCACAGGAAAACACATCCAATATAGAAAAAACCAAGAGGTTATTATAGAGGGGCCTAACATGATCATGTAGCCTCAGAAGGAGAGTTTGTAAGTGTCACGATTTCTGAGTAACAACCCGTCAAAGATTGTATCCATTTTGCACTTTATACTCTTAAGGGATTGAGCTGGTTAAACATAACTCAAAGTGATTAGGTGTGTTTGGGTGTGAAAGAGGACCATGCCTAGTGTAAACGTACCCATTTAGACACATTGGAATAGTCCATTTGGTCATATGTGTTGCCTAACAAAAGTTGCACCACTTTGCAACTTTACACTACTTGCATTTGATAATTTTTTCCTCACTTGAAAAGTAGTCACCACAGGAAAACACCTTTGAGATAGGAAAAACTAAGAAAGGTTATTATAGAGGGACCCAAAATGATCATGTGGCCTTAGACAGAGGGTTTGTAAGTATCATAATTTTCAAGTAATAGCTTGTTGAATATTGTAGTCATTTTGCACTTTGGACTCTTAAGGGATCAAACTGGTTGAACATAGCTCGAAGTGATTCAGCGTGTTTGGGTGTGAAATAGGATCTTTCATAGTGTAAATGTACCCATCCATATGCATTGGAATAGTTTGTTTTGTCACACAAGTTTTAGAACAAAAGCTGCACCACTTTGTAACTTTACACTGCTTGCATTTGACAACTTTTTTCTCAACTAAAATGTCATCACCACAGGAAAACACCTCCATGATATAAAAGATCGAGAGGTTATTGTAGAAGGCCCTAATGCCATCGCATGGCCTTAGATGAAGGGTTTGTAAGCATCATGGTTTCTGACTAATATCCTATCAAAGATTGCAACTATTTTTCACTTTAGACTCTTAAGAGATCAAGTCGGTTGCACGTAGCTCGGAGTGATTCGACATGTTTGAGTGTGAAAGAAGACCATGCCTAGCATAACCATACTCATTTATATGTGTTAGAATATTCCATTTGGTCATATGAGTTATAGACAAAAGTTGCACCACTTTACAACTTTACACTACTTGCATTTGACAATTTTTTCCTCAACTAAAAAGTCGTCACCATGGGAAAATACCTCCAAGATAGAAAAAATTGGGAGAGGTTATTGTAGAGGGTCCCAACATAATCTTGTAGCCTCAAATGAAGAGTTTTTAAACATCACATTTTTTGAGTAATAATTTTTAAGAGATTGTAGTCATTTTGCACTTTGGACTCTTAAGGGATCAAGTTGGTTGAACATAGCTTGGAGTGATTGGGAATGTTTGGGTGTGAAAGAGGACCATGCCTAGCATAAATGTACCCATCTGGATGTGTTAGAATAGTTTTTTTGGTCATACAAGCTGCAAAACGAAAGTTGCACCACTTTACAACTTTACACTGCTTGCATTTGACAACTTTTTCTTCAACTAAAAAGTCGTCACCATGGGAAAATGCCTCTGAGATAGAAAAAATAAGAGAGGTTATTGTAGAAGGTCCCAACATGATCCCATGGCCTCAAATGAATATTTTGTAAGCATCGTGGCTTTTGAGTAATAGCCCAATGAAGATTGTAGTCATTTTTCACTTTAGAATCTTAAGGAATCGAGTTGGTTGAACATATCTTAGAGTGATTTGGCATGTTTGGGTGTGAAAGAGGACCATTCCTAGTGTAAAAATACCCATCTAGACATGTTGGAACAGTTCGTTTGGTCACACAAGTTACAAAATAAAAGTTACACCACTTTGCAACTTTATAGTGCCTGCATTTTGACATTTTTTTCCTCAATTGAAAAGTTGTCACCACAGGAAAAGATAGAAAAACTAAGAGAGGTTATTGTAGATATTCCCAACACAATCCCTTGGACTCAGATAGAGAGTTTGTAAGCATCATATTTTCTAAGTAATAGCCTATCAAAGATTGCATCCATTTTACACTTTGGACTCTTAAGGGATCAAGCCGATTAAATGTAGCTCGAAGTGATTTGGCATGTTTGGGTGTGAAATAGGACCATGTATAGCATAAACATGCCCATCCGAATATGTTGAAATAATCCATTTGGTCGTATGAGTTGCAAAGTAAAAGTTGCACCACTTTGCAAGTTTACATTGCTTGCATTTGACACTTTTTTCATCAAGTGAAAACTGGACACCACATAAAAATAACTTTGAGATAACAAAAACCGAGAGAGGTTATTGTAGAGGGGACCTACGTGATCTTGATGCCTTGGATAGAATGCTTGTAAGTGACATGGTCTCTGAGTAACAGGTCGTCAAAGATTGCTAACCTTTTGCAATTTAGACTCTTAAGAGATTATGCCGCATGAATGTAGCTCGGACCAATTCGACATGTTTGGGTGTGAAAGAGGACCATGTCTAGCCTAAACGTACCCATAAAAATGCGTTAGAACTATTGGTTTGATCGTACGAGTTGCAAAACAAAATTTGCACCCCTTTGCAACTTTGCACTACATGCATGTGACACTTTTTCCATCAAGTGAATATTATAGTTAGAGGAATATGAAAATATTTGATGATTCATCTACAAGCTTAGATCTATATGTGGAATAGAGGAAGGAAGAATCAGATTTTTTTACAAATCAAAATGCTAAAGCCCAATATCATGACTAGAATAAGGGATGTTGAAGATCAAATGTCAGAACAAAGAACTAAAGATAATTACATTATTTTTTCATCTCCTTCACTAGCTAGCTAGAATTCTTTGAAATATTTGCATGCCTCTAATGAAGGATGATCTATACAAAGATTCCAAAATGAGAGGGGTAGTTTATACAAATATTTAAAGAGACAATAGGGTATTTGCAAATGAAATATTGTAAAGTAGAGATTAGAAGGGCAATGAACTACAAACACAAGTATATGATAGTCAAACATGGAAGTGGTATTTATTTCTTTTTTATGTAATTATGCAATTCAACATTCTTCATCAATAAATATTATAAATATGATCATTTCTATTATATTTTTTGTTACCAAATGCATTTCTACTACTTTTTCATCGGAACTATGCTTTTGGTTTCAAAATTTTAGTAAATAACATTACAAATGTTTGAGGGAAGCAATAAATCCTTACTAGGGAACTAGATCCCAAACTCAATTATAAATGTTTGATGGTAGCCATGAATTTTTAGTTGCAAGAGGATAGATTGTAGATCTAAAAGGTAAATCCACAAAACATGGACAACAAGGAATATGATAGGTGGGGCAGCAAGGAATATGGTAGGTGGAAGCAAGGAACATGATAGGTGGCAAGGAGAATACATTAATATCAAATTTTTGATACTCTAACTATAGGATAGAAGTAGATCCTAGGGTCATGCACTCTACCAACTAGAATACATTAACATAAAAATAAACATTGAAAACATAGAGATAGAAATAGGACAACAATTATTGTGATCAGTTCAAAAAACTCATTCCAATGGAGTATCCTTGGTATTTTGGATATTTTAAACTTCCCTTTATTTCACCAACCCTTATTAAGTGAATGTGTAAGTGAATAGAAGAGAATGTGGTTTTATTTGTCATTACATCTCAGGTGTGTGCATAGGTATGAGGTAATTTTGGTATTGTTCAAAGTATCTTAAGAGAATGATCTATGACTCCATAACAAACCTTGATGGGTGTCATAAAAGGGAGTAGCATGTGGTTGAGATCTAAACATATGGGAACCATTGTTGAAACCCTTGATCCCAACTAATCAACCATGCTATGGTTTCTAGGTTTTCTTCTTCTATTCATAGTTCAGTCATCTCAATTGCTTCGAGGGTTTCATTACAGGAAAATATTATGAGAAATATATAGAGTAGATCTTAGAAAGACAGTCTCTTAGAGATTGAGGATAGCCACCTTTCACCAAAGATATGACAACTATGAAACAATAATGAAGAATACAAATTGCATAGGAGGTAGCAGGGATAAAAGACTCACAATCATTTCAAAATGAGACAGATCAAACCAAGATAATGCATGATTTATGACAATGCTCATCAATATATGATAAAAGTCTATTGGAAAATGGAAATACAGAGGAATCAGATTATGAGATTAAAGGGAAAAATTAATGAATGAAAAAGAATAAACAGTCACTTGAGGACTCCCAAGAAACAAAGGTATATTGTGAAGAGCCCACATTCAAATGGTGTTAAAGTCATAGAAGAAGGGAATGTTCCTTTGATTCTATGTCTTTCAAATGATCATGATCTTCTTGGGCAATATAAGGAGGGGCAGAAATAACCCTTTATGACTATGAAATCTTAAAGAGGGTAGTAAGAAAACAAGGGAAAATATGGGAACACAGTTGATGGATAAGATGGCAGTAAAAATAACAACAATAGTGCCATAAAAAGAGCAGCAATACAAATGGATGAAATTATTAGACACATACAAATGGAAATGAATACATAAGAAATCACATTTTTGAAGATAAAAAAGCATGACAAAAATTCATACAATAGTTCCTATCTATAATGTTTGCAGCTCTCCACTTCTTCAACACAATAGAATGGAAGAATAAGTAAATATCATAATAAAGACTTCAAGTTAAAGAAAATAAGTAGAGTGTTGACATAAGTAAAATGTACATGTGAAATTTGCATAGCATGGTCAACACTAGAAGCAATTTGATACAAGAAATTCACATAGCTTGAAAGCTTGAAGAGGGTAGCAAGACAACAAGGGAAAATATGGGAACACAGTTAATGGATAAGATGACAGTAAAAAGAACAACAATAGATCCATAAAAAGAGAAGCATACAAATGGATGAAATGATTAGACACATACAAATGGAAATGATTACATAAGAAATCACATTTTTGAAGATAACAAAGCATGAAAAAATTTCATACAATATTTCCTATCTATAATGTTTGCAGCTCTCCACTTCTTCAACATGATAAAATGGAAGAATAAGTAAATATCATAATAAAGACTTCAAGTTAAAGGAAATAAGAAGTAGAGCATTGGCATAAGTAAAATGTACAGTTGAAATTCACATAGCTTGGTCAACACTAGAAGCAAGGTAGTGGTCTATTTGAAAAAATGGGTCAACACTAGAAGCAAGGTAGTGGTCTATTTGAAAAAATGGGTCAACACTAGAAGCAAGGTAGACACTATTTCTTGGACCCATTTTTTCAAACAACCCACTGCCTTGCCAATTTCACCGAATTGGCAAGCTAGTTGGCCCACTAGCTTTTCTATGCTACGCATTGAACCAAAACATATAATCTACCCAATATTCATATGTAAAATTGGAACCAAATCATATGTAGAAACTTGGAACTAAAAAATATGTAAGCTTGAAATATAGAAATGAAAGGTCTAACTATCAATTAATCTTGATGTGAATACTCTAAATTTTAATACAAATTAAAGTGCATACTTACAAATTAATAAGAACCAATGTGCATACTTACAAATTAATCCAAGGTCTACCCCCATATTTGATCAAATGAACATTGGATGCCACAACAAGGTTCAAGTAATGAAGAATCTTCTGATGCATGTCAAAGTCCTGAAATAGCCAAAAATTAACACTCTTATGTGGGTACCTTCTAAGCCACATTCCAGTAACAACCACTAAGCCTGTAGGATATTCGATGTTTTCTCCATCTATAACCGGGGCCTCCAATTTCTTTTTTGGCCTCAACACAATGACACAAGTAATAATCTGTTCCCTCTTTGTTGTCTTCATCTGCAGTAACTGCATAAGCATGCCCTACAGTGATATGTGAAACAAATTAGATGAAATTAGTCAACATTACAAATGCACTACAAAGTAAGATAATAATAGGAATTTTAGAAACTATGCAAGTAGATATATTACCTGGTTGAACTAGACCTGATATGTGGTCAAAGTCAACCAATGATTCCATTTGTGTCAGTTCCAATGCCATATGAGGTTGATATGTGTGAAATGGGCTAAGATAGCTTAACCTCCATTCATCAACCCACTCCTTTGACTCACACTCATTCTAGGATTGAATTGTACATGAAGAAAAAAAGCATGTCATCTTCCGCATAAGAATACTTCATGAACCTGCATTTGAGCTAAGGAAAGAGTGTAGCTCACTTGATCCTGATAGTGTACAATAATCCTCATACGATTAGTATCATCTACCAACCAAAAAAATCTATGAACTGAAGACTTATCTTCATTACTTGGACCCATCAAAGCATTACACCACTCGATGATTGATTTTGCATTTGTCAACTTTGCATTGTATTTATACTTTAACTCTTCCCATGCTAATTCTATTTTGACACATGCTCATGAACCATCATGCTCCCCCTTTCCATTATTGGCCTCACAAAAGTTCCACATATGTTGAACATCTATAATAACATGCATCCTACTCAACCAATAGAACATCTGCGAGTTCTTGAACTGTGTTGCACAGTTATCTGACCATATTATATGTTGACTATATGTTATGCCCCTCATAGCCAAATCAATGTAGAACAACTAAAATAAACCTTGCAAAAACTTTGGAGAATATGTGTGATCATCACCAATGTAAAAGTCGTACTCCCTCAATACCTTCATGTTATCCTTTGTACTATCAACTACATGAATGAATGTTATGTGCACAAATATAGAAACCTATGTGGAGTTGTAATATTGTGACTACAACTCATGATGTGGCTATAGAATGTAGTTCTCTACAAATTCGACCATTGAAACTATGTTACCAACTAGAAAGGTGTCCTTACATAACTTTAATTGCAATTCCAACGATTGAGCTCTATAGGTATGCCTTGCATACTCATACACTATACTGTCACAAAATGTAGACATAAACTAATACACTAGAATCTTTTGAATAACCAAATCACAAATTTTTGCTTGATTTCCATATTTTGTATTGTATGCCACTATTTTATACTTGTCGAACTCTACTAGTTGTTTTACAACCGCATGTGTGCTTTCCATATGTTCACATATTGGCATACGTTGTAAGCCACTGCAATGCTGACATGTGGCATCCAAGCATAGTTTCCTATGGAATATTTGGCCTTCCTCTCTTTCACATAAAATTTCTGATAAGAAGTCTCTTGAATATGTTGGTGGGGCATGTTTTTCACAATCCTACAAAACATTGTTAGTATGTAAATATAAACATATAGAATGATAAACATAATAATGGTTAGAAAATTCAATATGTAATCTACAAAAAGTAGTGTGTGTGTGATTTATCTTGACATAAAAAGGTTTAAGAATTTCAAAATATCTTTGAAAAATTTTAATTTGAGGATAGTCCTCTAAAAATTTACAAAAAAATGTGTTTGAGTCATATCCAAAATATGCTTTGGATGTGGCTCATAGTTTTGACTACCGATTTTCCTTTTTATCACATCCATTTGATTCAAAGATGGCCTTGTGTTATTCTTCCAATAGTCTTCAATTAGTGATTTCAATGCTTCAACAATTGGTTTATCTTTTCCTAGGAGTCTCCCTAAGAATGCCCATAATTTAGTGGAATCAGTGTCATCAATTCTTTGGCACCTTTGAATGGCTCTTGATAAAGTTTTTCTATTAATTCTCAATTGTTGACTTGTCTTTCTAATGAGACTATATTTCCTTGTTTGATTACTTACTAAATTCAATGTAATGACACATCGGGTGACATTACTATTTTTTTAGTGTGAGGTCTTACCCACTCTCTCGTAATTATCCATTAGATTCTTCACAATAGTATTTTCACTTGAAGCAACCAATGTTCTCAACCCAAGAGTCTTCATGATGTTTCTATACTTTATACTTCACATCATTTCAACAAATAGTTGACATCTTGCAGTTTAATTTAAATTTTCAAACAACAATCTCCAAATCTTATCAGTATATCTTCTACAAGTGCATTGTGGAATCTTACTTTCCATTGGCTGCAAAATATTAGACTCATCAATATTAATCAAAAACTTTGGCTTTCTATGAAAAATTCTAGGTGGTGTTCTCATAGGTACATTCATCTCAACATTAGGAATTTCATCAATATTTAAATGAGATCGGCTAGATTGTGTCCCTTCGATCGAGGATGGAATAGATGACATACATTGAGGTTGAGATGGGGATGACAGTGTACCTCTTTCCTCAAATTCAAGTGATGATGTACTCTCAACTTGAGATGCAGCTCCATATTCACTTGCGGTAGATGGTGTCCCTTCATATTCACTTTAGGTAGATGGTGTGTCTCCAACTATGGTATTCAAATATGTCTTAGCATGATGCTTTTGTATTCATTCCCTTTGTGCTACCAATGCCTTTTCTATTTTTGATGGTTGAGGTTCCTCTTCAATTGGCATGTCTTCGTCAATTGTATCCAATTTCTTCTTCTCATGATGTTCCCTCATCCATGATCTTTTCTTTTCTTTCTTAGTTTGGGACTCTTCCTATGTTGGTTTAATTTTTGTTCGTTTCCTCGGCATGACAAATAATTTTACCTATAGCATGATAAAGAGACAAATATTAGTTCCTAAAACATGAATCCATGCAAATAAATGAAATATATGTCATTCAACCCTTCATACAAAATACTTACAATCATCCTGTAGAAGATTATTTCTAGAAAAGAAAAAGTTGACATAATTTTTTTGATGGAATGCCTTAAAGAAAAGTGGTCTCGTGGAATTCCATGATTGAAAGATAGGTACCCTATGGAAGCATGGACAAGGCATGTGAATTGCTTGACAAAAATTTTTTGGTAGAAATTTATGAAAAATGTGGTTCCATAGAAAAGCTAGTGAGCTCACTATCTTGTCAATGCAATAGGATTGACAAGGTAGTGGGTTGTTTGAGAAAATTCCTCATAGAAATGGGGTATCACAGTAATGTACATCACCGTGAGGCCCCATTTCTATGAGGTATTTTTTTCAAACAACCCACTACCTTGTCAATCCTACCACATTAACTTGATACCCCATTTCTATGAGGCATTTTTTCAAACAACCCACTACCTTGTCAATCATATCGCATTGACAAGCTAGTGAGCTCACTAGCTTGTCAAAGGTTGCATTAATTTTTTGATGGAATGCCTTAAAGAAATGTGGTCTCGTGGCATGCCATGATTGCAAGATAGGCACAAAATGGAAGCATAGATAAGGCATGTGAATTATTTGATAAAAAATGTTTTGGTAGACATGTATGCAAAATGTGGTACCATAGACAAGCTAGTGACTCACTAGCTTGTCAATGCAGTAGGATTGACAAGCTAGTGGGTTGTTTGAAAAAAATGCCTCATAGAACACATGCAAATGTCACCGTGAGACCCCATTTCTATGAGGCATTTTTTCAAACAACACAATGATGTATATCACCATGAGACCCTATTTCTATGAGGCATTTTTTCAAACAACCTAGTGATGTATATCCCCATGAGACCCCATTTCTATGAGGATTTTTTTTCAAATATCCCACTACTTTGTCAATGCTACCACATTGACAAGCTAGTGAGATCACTAGTTTGTCTCCATGAGACCCCATTTCTATGAGGAATTTTTTCAAACAACCCACTACCTTGTTAATGCGGTAGGATTGAAAAGGTAGTGGGTTGTTTGAAAAAATGCCTCATATAAATGGGGTATCATGGTGATGTATCATAGAAATGGGGTCTCACGGTGATGTATGTACATCACCGTGAGACCCCATTTCTATGAGTCATTTTTTTCAAACAATCCACCACCTTGTCAATCTCATCAGATTGGCAAGCTAGTGAGTCACAATTACGGTCAAAGGTCACATCAATTTTGATGGAACTCCTTAAAGAATACCGTGGTCTCCATGGCATGCCATGATAAGATAGGCACAAATGGAAGCATGGACAGCATGGGAATTACTTGACAAAATGTTTTAGTAGACATAGGCGGTAAACTATGGTACCATAGACAAGTTAGTGCTATTTTTAAAAATGCCCATAGAAGGTCTCATAATCGAGACCATTTCTATGAGAGGGTATTTTTTTAAACAACCCAATTACCTGTCAATCCTACCGCAGATTCTATAATGAAAGTGAACCGAAAACTTCAAAAAGAGACAACAAGAGAGTCAACAACTATGCCTTTAACAATGAAATGATACATTTGTCTAGTTGCCAATAGTGCCTGCTCATCTTAGTCTCTACCAAGCATGTGGTCTTTTGGTGGTTGCATGTGTAGTTGGGGGTCGGATCTGTTCTCTTCTTCTCTGAAGCTTCTTGGGGGTGGGTTTTTTACGCTATTTGGGGGAGGCTCTTTTCTTTTGCAGCAGGTGTGTATTCTGGGGTTGGGGGGTTGCGACCTTGGTGTCCAGTGGAGTGTGCCTTCTTCGAAGGGCTCTTGGCTTTATTTGGGCCTTGCTTGCTCATCTTGCGTTGTGTGCTCTTTGATGGATACTGGAGAATCTTCTAGGGTTTGTCCCAATATGGACTTTCGTTCTGCTTTTGGATCGAAACCCTCTCCACAGGGTTCGAAGATTTTTGATAATAATCTTTTCTCGGTGGAACCTGGGAAAGTCGAGATGGGCTCGGTAGGGGGGCCTAGAATTCCGAAGATTAATGGGTGCCTCGAACGGTGTAAAGAGAGGCCGAGCGTAGTCATTCCAATGGAGATGTTGGCTGAAGACATTGATTATTATGCACGACATTCTCTTTATTACAAATTCTTAGGTTTGAAAATTTCTTTGCAATTCTTGGAGATGTGGGCTCAAAAGACATGGATGCCTGAGGGAGAGATGGAGATCCGCCTCCTGGCAAATAACTACTTCATGGCTACTTTTGATTGTTTGGCTGATCGGAATAGGATTTTTGAAGGGGGCCCGTATTTTTATAACCAGGTGGGCTTATTTATTAAGCCATGGCATGCTGGCTTCAACCCGGCAGAGGAACTTCCGAATCGGGTTCCGGTTTGGGTCTGTCTTCCAAGGCTCCCTGTGGAATGCTGGCGAGAGGATGTGTTGTGCCTATTAGCCTCGAAGCTGGGGAAACCTGTGGGTTCTTCTCAGCAAACACAATTCAAAAAGGTAATGACTTTTGCTCGGTTTTGTGTAGAAATTGATTTAAGTAAGCCATTGCCAGACTCGTTAGAAGTGAGTACAGGAGATTATTCATGGGTGCAACAGCTGGATTATGAAACACTTCCCTTCCGTTGTCGTTTCTGTCATGAGTATGGTCACCTCTTGCGCAGATGTCCAAAGGCCAAGCCTTTGGAGGCTCATTCTTCTCAACCTTCAGCTAGTCCACCTAGGGTGGATAAGGGCAAGGACCCCATTCAGGGTTCTGGTGGTAGGGAAGATGGATTTATTCCCGTTAGAGGCCGAAACAGAAATAAAGGTCATAAAAGGACTTTGAAGGACAGGCATGAGGAGGACACCTTCAACAGGTTTGAGGTGCTAGAGGATCTTAGTCAACAGGAGGTGAACCCAGGATTTTTGGATCTAGATCATGGGACTCTGGATATTGATCAGCATGGCCCTTTAGTTGAGGCAATGCTTGCTCCCCAAGAGGAGGGGGGTATGGGAGGGCCATGCTTAGATGAGGTTGGGAAAGATTCTTGTCAGGTTTTGCTCAACTCAGAGGGGACTATGGCTCCGCTTACTGATGGGACTTCGGCTCTAGGGATAGATCGTCAAATGGAGGTTCAGGTTGAGTTGGGTGGTAGTGCTGAGGTAGTGAAAGATAGTGTAGATAAGGTTCACCTCTTGCAAAAAGTTGGTCCAGAGGTGGGCAAGAAGAATATTAAGGCGTCCTCTCAGTTGGGTGTTCTGCAAAAGGTTCTCAAGAAGGGGGGGCCGGAGAAAATTTCTAAGCTGGGAAGGAAGAAGGATGAGGAAAAGATTAAGATGATAAGGGAGACTTTGGTGGAGTCAGGGTCAGTCAAGACTCTGGATTCGCATTTTTCATGCCCCTCTAAATGATAGTTCTCTCTTGGAATGTTAGGGGCTTGAACAGTGGCCCTAGACAAAAAGCTGTTCGGGATTTGATTAGGTGTCATTCGCCTGATGTTCTTTTTTTGCAGGAGACTAAGCTCTCTGTGGAGGGTATGATGGATCTTGTTCCTAAGTTATGGGGGAATGGTGGATGCCAATGCATTGGTGCTCAAGGGTCTTCTGGCGGGGTGGCATGTTTATGGAACCCGCGTAAGATTTGCCCCCTTTGGTGGGTGTCTTTCAGGTCCTCCCTTTCCATGGTGGCCTCTTGTTTTATGTCAGGGGAAATTGCTCTCTTCTCCAATGTGTATGCGCCTGTGGAGTTGCAAGGAAAGCAACTTTTGTGGTCCAACATTCGTTTAGTTCGTAGCTTATTTCCCTACCATCCTTGGATTATTGGAGGCGATTTTAATGCTATCACGGAGCTTGCAGAAAAATGAGGTGGTATTGCAAGGTTGGAGGCTTCTGCATTATTGCTCCAGGACAATATCTCTGCTTTGAATCTTGTGGATATCAAACCTGGCAATGTTCTTTTTACTTGGAATAATAGGAGAATTGGCGATGCCTCTATTTCTGAAAGACTTGACAGATTTTTGGTGTCTAGTTTTTGGGTGGGGGACAGGTGGTTGATAAGCTCTGAAATTTTGGATGGTCGTGGTTCTGATCATTGGCCTATTAAGCTAGTGGTTGATGTGCCTCAACGGTGTGCTAGACAGACCTTTAAGTTCCAACTCATGTGGCTTAGGGATGAATCTCATCATGTTTTGCTCCCTAGTTGGTGGGATCAGGGGAAGCCAGCATATGGCACTGCCATGTACTCTTTCTCTAAGAGGCTCCAGTATGTTAAATATAGATTGAAAAGATGGAATAGGCAGCATTTTGGTAACTTATTTCAGGAAAAGCAAAAGGCGCGAGATAATCTAGACCTAATTACCAGAAAAATTCGAGATCAAGGCCTCTCAGAGGAGCTGAGTTTATTAGAGGTTGCTGCAACAAAAGAGCTTGAGGAATGGGAGTTAAGAGAAGAGATTTTTTGGAAACAAAAGTCTCGTATTGAATGGCTCCAGGCTGGGGATCGAAACACTGCTTTCTTCCATAACTCTGTTAAGGATCGGAGACAAGGTAATGCTATTTCTTCTATTCTGTTGCCTAATGGGTAATCTTTGTCCTCTTCAGCCTCTATTTCAGCTGAATGCATTCGATATTTCTCTACCCTTTTCTCTGAGGATTCGCCTCCTGCGGAGGAGGATGAAGCTAAAATTTTAGATTGTATCCCGAAGCTGGTGACTAATGAAATGAATGAATCTTTGCTTGCTCCTATTACCTTGTCGGAGCTTGAGAAGGTTGTATTCCAAATGAAGAAAGGTAAAGCTCCTGGGCCTGATGGATTCCCCATTGAATTTTTTCAGGAGTTCTGGGAAGTGGTTAAATTGGATCTTTTAGAGGTTGTCCAAGAATCCTTTATGCATAAACAAATGTTGAAGTCCCTAAATGCTACTTTTTTAGCTCTTATTCCTAAAAAGGTGGGAGCTAACTCCTTGGATTTGTTTAGGCCTATAGCTCTATGTAATGTTGTGTATAAAATTATTACTAAGTTGATCGCAGAAAGGCTGAAGCCTTGGCTTGATGACTTAATTTCTGAAGAGCAGGGGGGTTTTGTTGCTGGAAGACAGATCATGGCTGGGGTAGTTATTGCTGCTGAGGCCATCCATTCTATGGAATCCTCAAAAGATAAATCTATGTTTATCAAGTTAGACATGGCTAAAGCTTATGATCGTGTTAAATGGAGTTTTCTATTTAAAATCCCTGGAGCTTTTGGCTTTGCTGAGGGTTGGATTGAATGGGTTAGGAGTTGTGTCACTTCCTCCTCCTTTTCGGTGCTTATCAATGGTGAGCCCACTTGTTTGTTTGGTGCTTCTAGAGGCCTGAGGCAAGGAGATCCCCTATCTCCTTACTTATTCATCCTCCTTGCGGAAGGCCTGGGAAGACTCATTCGTGCTCAGGTTGCTAGTGGATTGCTTCAGGGATGGAGTTGGGGAGATGGTATTCCCACTCAGTCTCATCTGCAATTTGTAGATGATACTGCCTTGATGGGTAGGGCTAAGGTTGAGGAGGCTCTCAATTGGCGCAGTGTTTTGGACAGTTACTTGGCAGCTTCTGGGCAACACATAAATGAGGGGAAGTCCTTCATATATTTCTTCCACACTCCTAAAGGTATTCAAAGGAGAATTGCTGGTATCCTTCGGTTTCAGATTGGTTCGCTTCCTTTTTCCTATCTTGGAATCCCTCTTGCCGTTCGCTCTCTCCCCAAAAGGTTTTGGCAAGGGACTCTTGATAAGTTTCGAGGATTGGTCAGTCATTGGACTTGCAGGTGGCTTTCTTCAGCAGGTAGAGTGACTCTTTTAAAGTCGGGGGTCCAGGCTCTTCCTATTTATAAATGCTTTGTTCTTTCTGCTCCTTCAAGTTTTATTAGAGATTTCGAGAAATTGTCTCGTCAGTTTCTGTGGGCTGGTAATCTTCTTCATAGAAAATGGAGTCTTGTGAAGTGGGATGTTGTTTGTAGGCCAAAGCAAGAGGGGGTCTTGGTTTACGGCGGGATGATTTGAATGGGCAGGCCTTGGCTGCTAAGTTGTATTGGCGCTGGTGCTCTCAACAGCATATGTGTTGGGCTAAAATTCTGACCTTCAAATATTTGGGGGCAGTAGAAAGTAGGGAGGTATCAAGGTTTAGTATGGAGGGGAAAGGCTCTGTGATCTGGAGTACCCTTAAACGTGGTGCCAAGTTGGTTAAACAGAGACTTTTTTGGATTTTTAATGGGGGTCGAGATGCTCTTTTCTGGTATGATTCTTGGGATGGATACCCACCCATTGTGTCATCTCATCCCCATCTCCAAGATTTGTGCCAGATTTTTGTGGAGGCGGGTTGGAATCATGTGGCAGATTTTAAATCTCAACAATCTTTGGGTCAAATTTCTGTGTCTAGGTGGAAGAGCCCTTTGGATTGGCCTCCTGGTGGTGCAGTGGAGGATCGTCAAGAGCTTGCTAAGATTTTATCGAGTCGTGTCTGCAATTCTCTCCAAGGGGCTGATGTGCTTGCTTGGGGACCTGACTTGAAAGGAAAATTTTCAGTTGCCTCTGGTTATCAGGTTTTGGATAAACAGGTCTTTGGAAGCTCCCAGGTTTCTTGGTGGAAGCATGCTTGGAATAAATTTGCTTGGCCTAAGTGTAATTTTTTCTCTTGGCTCGTGGTTCAAGGTAAGTGTCTTACTTGGGATAATCTTTGCAAACGTGGGTTCCAGGGCCCCTCCATGTGCATTCCATGTGGTCAGCATGATGAATGCTTATCACATCTATTTTTTCAGTGCTCTTTTGTTAAGACTATCTGGCATCACTGGTGGAATCTTTGGAGCTTACCTTGTTGCCATGTCTCTTCTTTGGAAGATTTTTGGAAGAGACAGGGCTCTTCTCCTGCTACAACCTCTTTTCTTAAAATTGCTTGGAGCATTGGTCCTAGTTTGATTGTTTGGCAAATCTGGTTGGAACGTAACAGAAGAATATTCTTGGATAAAAAATTGCTCGTGGGGCAACTTTGGAGGCGAATTCTTGGGGCTTTGCTGGAGACTTTAACTGCAAAGTGTGACTTGTCTGTGCCGATTGCTCCTGGGGACTTGGGTGTTGTAAATTCCCTGGGTCTTGCCATAGGGGGGAAGTGTATTATGAGTAAAGTGCATCGTAGGCGTGGGCGTGAGAGGGTTGCTCGTGAGGGCTTTTGGTGCCCACCTGCTCTAGGGGAGTTGAAAATTAATACTGATGGGTCTTCTAGAGGTAACCCTGGGCATGCCGGGGTTGGTGGTATTGGTAGAGATAGCCTTGGAGTGGTGGTTTTCTTCTTTTCTATGTATCGTGGTTTGCAAACTAATAATCTTATG
>VDFB02193867.1:150981357-151130591 GCA_007258455.2 Sequoia sempervirens
GTGAATATCATAATTGAGGATATTATGTTAATCAACTTCCTACATAAATATGGGTGTGATGCACCTATGAGAACCATCTATACATATAACGGACTTTTTGTACCTCCCCTTGAAGTATCATTTCTTCAGTCCTTGTCAAACCTAAGTCTGTAAACCTACTGTTTAACATAATCCTAGGGTCTAAAATCTTCAAAGTAAAGTTGGGTATCCCCTGGTTAGTAGCTATGAACCTAGTTCCCTTGGTTGTGCACAAATGTTTGAATTTTATTCATGAGGGTTCAATACATGTGATCCATGACACCGATTATAGACCACCGGTTGTGCATGGCAGCTATTCTTTAGATCACTTTTGGCTTGCACCCATTGGTTCTATCCCACCTAGAAAGGACCTCTTATATTGGACTTATCAAAAGTACAAGAAAGGGTACTTAACACCTAGAGTAAGATACCCTCCATCACCTTATGTTGTTTTGCAGAGGGCTTATTTAAAAGTTAACAGTGATGCTACCAAGGCCCATAGAAGAGAAGAGAAGCACTCTTGAGGTTCCTCTTCTTCCTCTTCCACTATCCAACCTGATGCTTCCTCTCACCCTAATGCGGAGTCATTGGATTTTGCTCCATGTTTGTGGGAGAACCCTATGGTGCCCACTTGGAGAAAGCCTGAGCATCCTACATTTGAGCTTCTCGTTCTACCCACAGAGCCTAAGTCCATTTGATACAATAGAAGGAAGGGTCCCTATGGGGAATCCTCTATGTCTTAGCCTCCGCAGCCTCCCACCACTCCTACTCCTAAAGTTGTGGATGGGCAGAGGCCTACCACTAAGGTGTTATAGCTGACTCCCCCCACTGTCTCTCAACCTCTTCCTCCTACTCCCATTTAGGAGCTTGTTCCTCCATTAGAAATGGATATGATGGACACGCCTATGGCTGAGTAGGACCCTTATGTCCCTTCACAACTCCTAACCTCTAGCTCAAAGAGTCGTAGAAAATACCTTGTGCATGAACGTAAGCACCAGTGAAAGGCTGTGGTGGCTAAGTATGATGCTTTGTAGAGAAAGGAAGAGGAGATGACCGTCCCTTCTTCAGGGCCTCCTAATGTGTCCTCTTCTCTCCACCCCTCTACTTTCGTTCAACCAAGTTCAGTCTTGAATTCGGCTGCTACTGTGAGTGTGAGTGCGCTTGACCCTAAAAGGTGAAGGTGTTTATCGCTCCTTCGACTGAGCTACCCCTACTAATGTCTCTTTCAAGCATCCCACCATTCCCTAAACTTGTGGACATGTTGAATACTTCGGTGGTGTCTGTCACAGTTTTATCCTCCTCCTATATGCCTCTTGCCTTGTCTATGGGGAGTTCATAGCCTCTGACGAAGCAGGAAGCAAAGGTTGGCCCTTATAGCAATGGAGGGTGTAAGGGGAGCCCACCTTCTTCAAAGGGTGGTCTTGTGCTAGCTTGTTTTGTACTAGTGATAGAGCAAGTTCTTGCTACCCTAAGTTTGTCACTACTCCAGAGTCACTCAGTGAGGCCAAGTAGTGAATCTCAAGCACCATCCTCCACATTTTTTAAGGTATGACATGGAGCTTCTAGAAAGTTTATGTTTAACTCTTTGGATGAAGTTCTAGCCTTGTCAGTGATCTTCGCAAAATTGTTGACCATAGCTCCACAAGAGCCTAATGAAGAAGACCTTGTGGGGTCTTCTTCCTTATCCCTTGTTGCAGGAGGGTCAGAAGCACCTCCCCTTAATATTCCACCACTACAGGCTCATCCTCATTCCCCTTACAATGATCTAGATTGGGAAGCGGATGACCTCTTGGTCGATGAGTGTTAGGGGGAGGCCCCTTCTTTATCTTTAGATTAGATGTATGTGTGTTGTGATGTTTTCCCTTGTGCTTGCGTTATGTGTTCCTGGATGACCCTTGTCACCTGTGTTGGTGCTTGGATATAGGAGTGATTTTGTGTCGTAAACCTTCTTCTATTTGTACCATCATTCTTCCTCTATCATGTGCTTTGATTTTCAACAAATTGGAAATGATGTAAAGTGTTCGCTCCATTTAGGCTTCTCTTCCATGTTGACCCATTTTCTATTTTTACTTTGTCTTCTCGTGCATTCTTCACATGGTTTGATATAGTAGGGGGTTGATGAGCAGCTCTAACCCTGAAATATCAAATCGCCCCTGTGTCTCTTGTTCGTGCTATTTCTCTTTCACTCTTTTATATTTCTTTCTTCTTTTCTTGAGTTGTCCCTCGTATGTGTAACAATGCTCTTTTCACAATGATTTGATTTTTAGAAAAAGCATTCATTTCCAACGAATCTTTTCTTGAAAATCCTTGCAAGGTTTTCTTCTAGAATCACACTCTTGACTTGGACCCCTAATAGAATGTGTTTCCTTCATCAAAGAAATAACTTGAAAACTTTCCTCCAAGGTGGGAGAAACTTTTCCTATGGGAGAAGCCTTGACCTTCCCCTTGTGAGGGGGCATCTTCTTCCTTTCAAATTACTTGATGAAGTGAACATCTTCTTTTGAAGGGTTCCTAAGGGACCCCTTTGAAGGCCTTTTAACTTGTTGATTGTCTATGTGGCTATTTATTTACCTGCATGGTTGCTTCTTGTTTCGTGGCATGTTTTATTTGTGGATTAACACGTTGCTTTGTAGGTGCACCTATGAAGTTGGTTTCTAGTCTAACTATATGGAGTGCCCTTATATTGGGCTTCCTTGATGAGAGAGAACTTGGGGGTTTCCTTCTTACAAGTTTGTGGGCTTGTAAGGTGCTTACTTCACTGGGCTTCCTTCATGAGAAAGATCTTGGGGGTTTCCTTCTTGTAGGTTTGTAGGCCTATGAGATGCTTTCATCCTGCAGGATTTGTCCATCATTGGTACGAGGGCCTTCGGTGTACTTTGTGCAACTTCATAGTTATATGGAGCTATGGAGTCCTTTTGTTCAAAACTCCCTAGGGAGAGTACCTTTGGAGTCCTTTTCCTTCCCTACACTTTCATTTTTTCTAAATCACAATTTGCTTCCTCGATGGTTCAGGTATACATTTCTAACCCTACTAACTCTTCGATCTGCTTTACTAAACACTCATCAATATGTGCACTCACTAAAGTGGGGGAAAAATTTATAGGAGTGAATTTGCACCCCTTGTATAAATTCCCCTTTCACATAACCTCAATTTAGAAAATCAAATCTAAAGGAAAAATTCTACATCATCCACCTGTCTTCCATACACTTGGTGTATGTCTTGTGTGTGGTGCAGGAGCACCTAAGGAACAACAAGGAACAATAGGTAGTTCATTAGGTGAATAAGAAATCTAGAAGGACAATTTTTTTTTGTTTTCATAATGGTCATGTTGACCATTGTGTGGTGTGCTTAGAGGTTTTTTTGTTCTTTAGGAATGAAGTTGTCATGAGTTAAATAAGTTTAGAAGCTCATCTTGTTGAGTTGTCAAAAGTTGCAAAAGGTTGAAAAACATAGTGGATTTTATAATTAGGTCATCTATAGGTTTGATAAAAGGAGCTTAACTATTTTTAGAGCCTATTTAAGATATGCTTCGACCATGGAGTAGGGTTGGAGGCATTGATATTGTACTGACTTTTTTTGACATTGAAAGAAACAGCGTTCTGTGAGGCAATTTCTAATTTTTGCAACTAAATAGTGCTTTAATGGATTAAACCTGCTACTATTTTTGGTTGTGGAATGTAGTGTTGGTAGCTTACAAGTATTTTATAACATTAAATAGCTTCTTTGTTCAATTTGTAAGTACTTTTTGTAAATAGTTTCATTTTACCCTGTTGCTAGTCTAAACCAGACAGGTTTTAGGAAATGGGGTGCTAGAGCACTTTCCCACCGTACAAACTATACAACCCTTTGGGAACAATGCCTAGACACCATGCTTGTACATATGGTAGATTCTAGGGATTTTGTGTGTGTAGGAGCGGCTAGCAATGTCTTGCCCTAGGTGAGCCAGGCAGAGTTCGACTGGGGAAGACAAGGAGTGCAAGGCACCTAAATTGCAAGGGTGTTAAGGTTTTGAAAAAATTCCTTTTTGAGAATTTAGCTGAGGGTCTTGGCAAGGTCTGGTATTTAGGAGGAGGCTCCACCAACCCATTTGGTGTGAGAAAACTCTAACAGTCTAGAAGCATCCAGTGAAAGGTTTGTAAACCCTAGTTTTAGGCCATTTTCAAGAATTGGTTTTGTACGATTGGTAAAGGCCCAAAACCCCAAAAGTCTTGGAGAGTTAGGAAAATGAACTAGGGATATTAGAGAAAGAATGGGGTGTTCTTGTAAGATTTTAGAACAAAGACCAGATTACTCAGAGTTGGAGGCCTAAAAGGGGCTCTTGGCTAGTAACCCTTTTAACCCCAAAAGGGGGTTTTGATGAAAGCAACAAGGAATTGGAGCAAGAAGGTTAAACCCAAACCAAAAGTTGAATGATTACAATTTTTTAAAACACCTCCACACCCTTGCATAAAATTAGTGAAGGTTGGAGGCTTAGTTAGTCCTTAGGAAGATTAAGGGATAAGGAGAGAATGGAGGAGAAAGCACCAAGATTGGCTTGGTTAGGGGAATGTAGATGATAGTAGGGTTGTGTTGGAGTTAAAATGACACTGAGAGGGGGGGGTGAATCAGTGTCTTAACTATTTGACTAAATTTTAAAATATTTAAACACATAGCTCATATTTGATCTCAATATCATTCTAATTAGAGCATTCATGAGTTGAATGTAATCATTCATAAACAGAATTGAGAAAAATAATGACTCGATAGTGAACTGAAACAATAACAACATAATAAAATAGAGAGAGCACGGAAGAAAAAAGAGGCACAATATTTTGCCGAGTGGAAAACCCTCCTGGGGTATAAAAACCACTCCCTAAATGCCTTCCAGGCTTAATCTTTTAATCAACTATTCACAATGCCTTATAGGTTGATTTTTGAGCACCCACTCAAGAAGCATCAACCCCTCATTTAGAGATATCTATCTCAAGGAGTACCAACCCCTCAAATTATGTTTTACACAATAGTAATGATTCAGAGGATTTCTTTGTTTTTAGTTAAGCACATATCTCTTTGTTTTCTCATCTACAGAATACTTTAAAGATTCAATAACTGAATCCTTAAAATACCTCATAGAAAATAAATTTACAATCTCTGAATTTTTATTCAGATTTTTATTGTAGATTTTTATCATACATTTTCATATAGCCCAAGAATGATAATCTCAGAATTACAATAACAACCGAACAGAAAAGTTAGTTTTCTGCTCCTATTTATAAATGCCAAAAAAGTAACAGACTACAGAAGTAACGGCAGAACAACCAACCAAAACAAGAGTCATTTCACCCAGCTTTTGAAACTTGTGAGATTGTTTCTCAGACAAATCTGTAACTCCCATGTCTCCATCAACCACTATCAAGCATCCAACCAGAGAGGCGCATCAAACAAACCTTCCATAGACCTCTGTAGAATTCGTTACAGTCAGCAACAACAGAAATGTAAACATTCATGATGGCGACCAGGTTAGGGTTCGATACCTAGCTTAAGAGAATAAACTCAAAAAGTTTGCCCTAATCTTTTCAATTCAAATGATGACACGTTATGCCATAGGCAACTCTAATATTTCCAGACAACCTAATGGTTGTTGCTTTTTCCAAGAACCACCAGAGTCGGAGAGAAGATATATTGAATACAACATGCTACGCTGATGGTATTCCTTAGTAAAACATTCTTTCGCTAAGACATGAGGAAACTTCTTACCGAGATGCCCTTTTAGTTTCATTCACAATCGCTGTAACAGACAACTTTCAGGGAGACCTCTTGGAGAACAAACTTTGTCATTTCGAAAGACATTCAATACACATTGATGCCGTGACAATTCAACACCTATGCTGAAGGCCTTTATCATTTCCAAGTCGCTGAGACTATACATAGTCAGGGAGACACTATATAGACTACTCCATGTTTCACCGTTACTCCACGTGATACACATTGGTCGCTGTGACAAGTGGTTTTTCTTATCGACGAGCCTTCTATCTTGTTTTAACACTGTCATTATAACCTAATGCTGTCGGGAAGAAATTTCATAGAATACATTAAGTTTCATCGAAAGAATTTATTCACTCTGAGCCGCTAAGACTTTACCAACCTTTCACTGAAAGCCTTTCATTCGCCTTCGCCATGACTTTCCACAGTCGAAGAGATATTATATCGAACACAATATGTTTCACCGAGAGCCCTTAATATTTTCCATCGGTGAGACCCACAGGGTTCGTTATGACATTATACCGAAGAAAAACTTTTGCTGATAAGACCCTTTTTGAACACGATCGGTAAGACAATATGTCTTCGGAGAGACCATATGCTGATTACAACACTCCTGCCGAAAGACATCCACATGCATTAGTCAGAGAGACATAACCTTTTCGCTATGACCTCAGCCTGATGGCCAAGCTCATGCTGATAGAGATTCTTTCCTATGTTGGTCGGTGTGACAAACCAATATCCCTGAGACCACATACCGACCGATTTAACTTATGCTTATATAACTACTGTCGCTGAGACAACGAACAATGTTATGCCGAAAGGTGCAAGAATGTTAAATTCAATCGACATAACATTAGAAATGTCTTGCCGATAGGCAACTCAGACATTTTAAAGTGGATCAAGGAGACCCTGCCATACTCATGCCGATATGTGAAATCCTGTGAAATGCAAAGAGAACCATCCTAACAAAGAATACCAACTTACAAGTTTTGTCAGACACAGAAATAGTATTCATAGCTTGAACCAGAATTCTTATCACCATCTTCAAATTTAAACATAACAAATAACTTTCTGTAAAAGCCAAGAGACATCAAAGAAGTGCCATTGTAAATCATAAGGATTAGGGATTATGTCATTAAGGACAAACCATAAATACAATTGGAATCCAATAGGTTGGCTAGGAGAACCAGGGGTGCCTAACAACAATAGGGCCTATAGGTTAAGAAGGTGGAGAGTGACACCAAAGGGGTTTGCCAAGGTGTGACCTAGAGCATGGGACAATGAGTGTTCCATCCAACCCTACCCTATCAGATTGGTATCGGAGCAAGTAAAAGATTTCAGAAGAATCTTGTATGTCATACCTTGAATCCAGTGGCTCTACCATCATGGTGACAAATGCAAAATTGGCCAAGATGGTTGAAGAGCAAGAGGAGGACAATAAGTTGTTAAAAGAAAGAATAGAGCAACTTGAGAAAGCATTGAACAATGTGAAGTTGGAAGGAAAAATACCAAAGGAAGAAGAGGTTGTAGAGGAAGAAAAGATCCCTAAACCTAACCCTATTTTGGAGGAAGAGCCTTTCTTGAAAGCATTGAAGGCGTTGAGTGGAAAAGGACTTGAAGGAATACCACTGTTTAGTGGAAAAATGGAAACTGATTTAGTTGTTGATTGGATAGAGGGAATGGAAAACCATTTTGAATGTGATGGATTCACTAAGGCACAAAAGGTAAAGGTGGCCAAGTCAAGACTAAGAGGTTCTACCTTGACATGGTGGAAATTCATTCAAACAGAGAGGGAAAAAGAAGGTAAGTAGCCTATCTCTACTTGGAAGGGAATGGTTGCCAAGATAAGAGAAGCATACATGCCAGATGACTATGAGATTCAGTTACACAAGAAAAGACAGAGCTTGAGACAAAGATACCAAGATGTAAACACTTACACTAAGGAGTTTCAAAAACTTTGCATGAGGTCTAATGTGACAGAGGATGAGAGTCTCAAGGTGGCTAGATACCTTAACAGTTTGAAGTGGAACATTCAAGAGGAGATGGCTCTTTTAAGTCTTAAGATAGTACATCAATGCTACCAATTGGCTAACAAGATTGAGGAAAGAAACAAGAGGAAGCAAGACTAGGCTTCTAAGGGCAGAGGCAAAGGCAGAGATCAAAGAGATCAAAGAGGGCAACGAGGTGGCTACCAAGGAAGAGGCAATGACCAAAGAAACCAAGGAGAGTCTAAAATCATAGAGAATGGAGGAGAAACATCTTCTATAGGAGGATATAATAGAGGTAGAGGACCTCAAGGAAGTTCAAACAGAGGAATAGGAGCAGGCAGGAGCAATTCATACTTTGCAAACATGAAATGCTACCATTGTGGACAAGTAGGTCATCCTACTTATAGGTGCTCGGAGAAAGCATCTTCATCAAGCAATGAGAAGAGAATGGCTTATGCAAAAGAGGACACCATGAGTCCTAAATCATCTGAGGTCAGTCATATTGAATCTGAGGTAGGAGAGAATCTAATGTTCAACAGAGTTTTGATCAGACAACTGGTCAAAGAAGAACCAAAATAGAGAAGAGCTCTATTTAGAGTAAGGTGCAAGATACTTGGTAAAGTATGCAAGATCATAGTAGATTCTAGTTCAACAGACAATATAATCTCAGAGGAGGCAGTAATGAAACTAAAATTGGAGAAGGTACCCCATACTAACCCCTACAAGGTCACATGGCTAAACAAAGGGCAGAGTGTTTTAGTGAATGAGCAAGTAATGGTGGAGTTTTCCATTGGAGGGTACAAGGACAAGTTAGTTTGTGATGTTTTACCCATGGATGCATGACATATACTATTGGGCAGACCATGGCAATATGACAGAGGTGCCATATATGATGGGAAAGAGAACACCATCTCATTCAAGAAGGATGGAAAGACTTTCAAGCTGCAATCACTGTCAGAAGAAGAAGAGGGACAGTCAAAGACACCAAGCATCATGTTGAGTAGTGGGAAGGATTTCCTTAACAACCTACATTAAGGGGGTGAAGGATATGTGGTTGTGTTACAACCTAAAGAGGAAGACAAGGCTGAAAAGATAGTCATACCCGGAGCAGTCCTAAAGTTGTTGGATCAGTTCAAAGGCATTGTCAGTGATGGTACACCTGCAACTTTACCTCCAAAGAGAGTCATTAGTCATCAAATTGACTTCATACCTGGAGCTTCATTACCAAACAAAGCAGCATACAAGCTAACACCATATCAGAATCTAGAGGTAGCTAGGCAAGTGCAAGAATTATTGGATCAGGGATTGATTCAAAAGAGCATCAGCCCATGTGTAGTACCAGTGGTTTTAGCAACCAAGAAAGGTGGTAAGTGGAGGTTATGCACTGATTCTAGAGCAATAAATAGGATCACCATTAGGTATAGGTTCCCTATTCCTAGAATTGAAGACTTAATGGATTGTCTTGGAGGAGCTTAGTACTTCACCAAGTTGGATCTCAAGAGTGGATACCATCAGATCAGAATTAAGGATGGTGATGAGTGGAAGACAACTTTTAAGACAAATGATGGGTTATATGAATGAAGATTTATGCCATTTGGCCTCTCTAATTCCCCTAGCACATTCATGAGGCTCATGAATGAAGTGCTTAAAGACTTTACAAGGATATTTGGTGGTGGTGCATACCTTTGATGACATCATCCTCATATAGCAAGATAGAAAAGAGCATTTGAAACATGTGGAGTTATTCCTTAGAAGATTGCAAGAGGAGAAGTTGGCAATCAATCTAGAGAAGTGTGAGTTCTTCTGCCAAGAGCTTGTCTATTTGGGTTTTGTAGTGTCCAAAGGATCGGTTTGAAGATGGATCCGCTAAGGTGGAAGCCATCCTAAACCGGGCCGGCCACCAAATCCAAAGCAGTGGACAGAGGTAAGAAGTTTTCATGGATTGGCTCAATTTTATAGGAAATTCATAAGGAACTTTAGTGGTATATGTGCACCAGTTCTAGAGACAATCAAGGGTGGTTTAAAAGCCAAGTTTGTGTGGACTCAAGAAGCTGAGAAAGGGTTTGAGAAACTGAAATAAGAAGTGGCAACTCAACCTATTCTTTTGTTACCTAGTTTTGACAAATTGTTCACTGTTGAGTGTGATGCAAGTGGAGTGGCAGTAGGAGGAGTGTTGAGTCAAGAGGGCAGGCCTATAGCCTTCTTTAGTGAGAAGCTCAATGAAGCCAAGAAGAAGTATTCAGCCTAGGACTTGGAACTTTATGCTTTGGTTCAGTCACTTAGGAAATGGAGGCACTACCTTCTACCCAAGGAGTTCATAGTTTTTACTGACAATCAGGCACTTAGTTTTATCAACACTCAAGAGAAGTTAAGTAATAGGCATTTGAAATGGATGGAATACATCCAATCTTTTACCTTCACCATCAAGCACAAGAAGGGACGGTTAAATAAAGTAGCAGATGCACTAAGCAGGAGATTGTTGACAGTGCAAGAGATACATATCAAGAGCATTGGCATAGAGAGTTTCAAGGATCTCTATGGGGAAGATGAAGACTTTTCAGAGGTCTATAGGGTATGTTCTAACTTTGAGAACCATTTCCATAGCCAATACTTTGAGTATACATTGCAAAGTGGGTTATTGTTTAAGGGAAATCAGTTATGTGTTCCAAGAGGGTCAATGAGGGAAAACCTGATTTAGGAAAAGCATAATGGTAGTCTTAGTGGACATTTTGGCATCAATAAGACTTTAGAACTAGTGTACATATTCTATTATTGGCCTAAGTTGGCAAGAGATGTTAGAAAGTATGTGGAACAATGTATTGTGTGTATGAAGGCTAAGGGAGGAGCTAGCAATGTCGGTCTATATCAACCCCTACCCATTCCTAACAGACCATGGGAGTGTGTGAGCATGGATATTGTGGTAGGCCTTCCTAAGACCAAGACTGGTTTTGACAGTTTCTATGTAGTGGTAGACAGATTTAGTAAGATGAGTCATTATTCCCTGCAAAACTACTCATGATGCAAGTTACATAGCTCATCTCTTCTTCAAGGAAGTTGTAAGGATCCATGGATTTCCTTTGAGCATTGTTTCAGACAGGGATGTGAAGTTCATGAATCACTTTTGGAAGACTCTATGGAGAAGATTAGGTACCAACCTATCTTTTGGATCAGCTTACCATCCTCAGACCGATGGTCAAATAGAGGTGGTTAACAGAGTGTTAGGTAACCTTTTAAGGTGCCTAACTAAGGAATATGGACAGACATGGGATATGGTTATCTCACAAGCTGAGTATGCATACAATGATAGTGTAAACCAGACCACAGGGAAGAGTCCTTTTGAAGTTGTGTATGGGATGCACCCAAGAGGCATATGTGAGCTCAAAGATCTTGGAGCTATGGAACAAAGAAGTGGACATGCAGAAGACTTCAGTTAGAAAATGAAAGAGATTCAGGAGCTGGTGAAGAAGACAGTCACCGAGGCTACACAAAAATTGAAAGAGAAGGCAGATATGTCAAGGAAAGATGTGCAATTTCAAGTAGGAGACTATGTCATGGTCCACCTTAACAAATCAAGGTTTTAGAAGGGAATGTCAACCAAGTTATAGATGAAGAGAGTGGGTCCATGTAGGATATTGGCCAAGTATGGGTAGAATGCATACAAGGTGGAGTTACCTACCGATCTAGGGATCTCTCCAGTGTTCAATGTAGCTGATTTGATCAAATATAAGGGAATAGTCAATGATGTGGATCAGAACAGTCAGGAGATCTTCAAGGACATTAGCAATGTATCCTTACCCAATCAAGACAAGCATCAGGCAGAGAAGATCTTGGAGTTAAGAGTGAAGAAGGCTACAAGAAACAAGGTGTACATGGAGCACCTTGTCAAGTGGAAGAACAAGCATGAATCAGAGGCTACATGGGTACAGGAGGATCAGTTCAAGAAGCTTGGTATTGACCTTTCATTTATCTCTCCTTCCATTCCTTAGTGTTTGGGCTGAGAGGGGGAGAATGGTGCAGGAGCACCTAAGGAACAACAGGCAGTTCATTAGGTGAATAAGAAATCTAGAAGGACAATTTTGTTTTGTTTTCATAATGGTCATGTTGACCATTGTGTGGTGTGCTTAGAGGTTTTTTTGTTCTTTAGGAATGAAGTTGTCAAGAGTTAAATAAGTTTAGAAGCTCATCTTGTTGAGTTGTCAAAAGTTACAAAAGGTTGAAAAACATAGTGGATTTTATAATTTTCATCATTAGGTCATCTATAGATTTGAAAAAAAGAGCTTAACTATTTTTAGAGCCTATTTAAGATATGATTTGACCATGGAGTAGGGTTGGAGGCACTAATATTTTAGTGACTTTTTGTGACATTGAAAGAAATAGCATTCTATGAGGCAATTTCTAATTTTTGCAACTAAATAGTGCATTAATGGATTAAACCTGCTACTGTTTTTGGTTGTGGAATGTAGTGTTGGTAGGTTACAATCATTTTATAACATTAAATAGCTTCTTTGTTCAATTTTTAAGTACTTTTTGTAAATAGTTTTATTTTACCATGTTGCTGGTCTGAACCAGATAGGTTTTAGGAAATGGGGTGCTAGAGCACTTTCCCACCATAAAAATTGTACAGCCCTTTGGTAATAGTTCCTAGACACCATTCTTGTACATATGGTAGATTATAGGGCTTGTGTGTGTGCAGGAGCAGCTAGCAATATCTTTCCCTAGGCGAGCCAGGCAGAGTCCAGCTAGGGAAGACAAGGAGTGCAAGGCACCTAAATTGTAGAGGTGTTAAGGTTTTGAAAATTTTGCATTTTGAGAATTTAGCTAAGGGTCTTGGAAAGGTCTGGTGGTTAGGAGGAGGCTCCACCAACCCATTTGGTGTGAGAAAACTCTAACAATCTGGAAGTAGCCAGTGAAAGGCTTGTAAACCCTAGTTTTAGGCCATTTTCAAGAATTGGATTTGTACGGTTGGTAAAGGCCCAAAACCCCAAAATTCTTGGAGAGTTAGGCAAATGAACTAGGGATCTCAAAGAAATAATGAGGTGTTCTTGTAATATTTTAGAACAAAGACTAGATTACTCAGAGTTGGAGGCCTAAAAGGGGCTCTTGGCTAGTAGCCCTTTTAACCCCAAAAGAGGGTTTTGATGAAAGTGACCAGGAATTGGAGAAAGAAGGTTAAACCTAAACCAAAAGTTGAATGATTACAATGTTTTAAAATACCTCCACACCCCTACATAAAATTAGTGAAGGTTGGAGGCTTAGTTAGTCCTTAGAAAGATTAAGGGCTAAGGAGAGAATGGAGGAGAAAGCACCAAGATTGGCTTGGTTAGGGGAATGTAGATGATAGTAGGGTTGGCCAGGAGAACTAGGGGTGCCTAACAACAATAGGGCCTATAGGTTAAGAAGGTGGAGAGTGACACCAAAGGGGTTTTCCAAGGTGTGACCTAGAGCATGGGACAGTGAGTGTTCCATCCAACCCTACCCTATCAATGTGTCAGTGAGATAATATTTGTTGGGGATGAATGTGCGGCACATGGATGTCTATGTAGCACGCTACCATCACTAATGATTTTTTGCATCTAAAGTTGGTAGAGGCATTACACGCCTGATTGGGGTCAAATTGAAATGTCCCTCTTTGACCAACTGACTTGAAAATTCCTTATTCCTTCTCATCCCACCTTCAAAAACATTCATTCTCACTTCATTTCATCCTCAACACATTCAATCTCTCTTTTCATTTAGCTTCTTCACTCTCAAGCAACATTCTAGCACTTCATTGTGAGCATTGTAGTAGCTTTGAAGCTCCATAAACTCCACATTACAAGTGTGATTCTATCATAAAAGTTGTGGGCTTGGAGTCTTGTGAGACCTCCCTTCATCACCATTGCGGTTGTGGTGACTTTTCCAAGTCCATACCTTGCATTCTCCTCCATTGGCTAGTGAGATTTTTTTTGGAGGTGGTAACACTTCACTCCTCTCCTTTGTGATTTGATAGAGTAGCATAGTATTGTTTTGTAGTGTTCATTGCAATCTTTCTTTTCTTCTACTTTTTTTATTGCATATTTTACTCTATTGCTTTATAGTTGTCCATGGAGGCGGAAACACCAAAACAAGAGTTTGACTAAGGTAGGCCCCTATACAACCCCAACAATTTTCCCTCTTTCTTGTGTGTAGGTGGACGTGCGTGTGGAGCTAGCTGGCGAACTAGAACTTTTGTGAGATCATCTTTGTCACCCTAGCTTTCATTTATTTGCTTTGTCATCTTCGTCTCTATTTTCTATACTTTCTTATTCTATTTTTCACATAACAATCAACTAGCTAGCCTATCAATAGGTTCTTAGGAAATTTTTATTCTACTTGGTGTTTCCTGGCCATACAGATGCTAGCGCACTAGAGAGATGACAACATGCCACGTTGTCATTCTAGAACTGCACTGCCATCCTCAAACATAGAGTTGTCTGAGGTGTAGTACCAACTTTAAAAACTAGCTTGCCTAGCCTAAACCTGAAGTTTGGGTCTATAGAGTGACAAAAGTACTACATAGTTCTCTTCATTCTTGATCCCTATCCTTTTAGAGTGAGGTAAGTTAGGGAAGCCCTCCACTCTCAGCTCTCCATGACTTGGATCCTTGACATGGTTGGTCCCCCTCTCTTACACTATCTCCCCCTCACCCTCTTTCTCTCTCTTCCTTCCTCCCACCCACCTTCCCTATCTACTTCTCTCTATCTAACCTATCCCTCTCTACCTCTACATCTCTTCCTCTCTCTCTCTCTCTTAATCTCTCCACCTTCCCCATTCCCTCTCTTCTCTCTTTATCACCTCTCTCTCCTTCCCTCTCTCTCAATCTCCCAAATCCTATATTGAATAGTCTAAATCCTAATCCCTATACTCTATACACTTAACCCTTTACCCTCAACCCTCAACCCTCAACCCTAAACCCTACACCCTCATCCATATACCCTATACCCTCAATGTTATACCATAAACCCTAATCCCTATAGCCTATACTATTAACCCTATACCTTAAACGCTAAACCCTACACCCTCAACCCTCATCCCTATACCCTATACCCTCAACCTTAGTCGCTAAACCATAAACCCTCAACCCTATACTTAAACCCTAAACCCTAAACCCAATACCCTCAACCCTATACCCAATATTCTAAAACCTAAAACATAATCCCTATACCCTATACACTTAACTCTATACCCTCAACCCTAAACACTATCCCTTAACCCTCAACCCTATACCTTAAACCCTAAACCCTACACCCTCAACCCTCATACCTATACCCTATACCCTCAACTTTATACACTAAACCCTTAACATTATCCCTCAACCCTATACTTAAACCATAAACCCTACATTCAACCTTGTACCCTAAACCCAATAACCTCAACCCTATACCCAATATCCTAATACCTAATCCCTATACCCTATACTCTTAACACTATACCCTCAACCCTATACCTTAAACCCTAAAACCTACACCCTACACCCTCGACCCTCATCCCTATACACTATACCCTCAACCTTATACCCAATATCCTAAACCCTAATCCCTATACCCTATACAATTAACCCTATACCCTCAACCTTGAACACTATCCCTCAACCCTCAACCCTATACCTTAAACCCAAACCCATCACCCTCAACGCTCATAGGGGGAGGGAGGGAGAGTGAGTGGTGAGATATAGAGGAGAGAGTGAAAGAGGGGGAGGGAGGGAGAGAATGATGAGATAGAGAAGAGAGATTGAGAGAAAGATGGGGAGAGAGAGAGAACACAGGGATACATAGGTGAGATAGAGAGAGATAGAGAGATATTTATGGAGGGGGAGGTAGGTAGAGAGAGGGAAAGGGGAGATAAAGACTAGTAGAGATGGAATGAGAGGTAGAGAGTAGATAGGGAAGGAGAGAGGGAGGGAGAGATAGGGAGGTGAGAGAGGGGTGGGATAGAGAGAAATAGAGAGAGAGTGGTAGGGAGTGATGGAGGGAGAGGTAGGTAGAGAGGGATAGGTGAGATAGAGAGATGTAGAGAGAGATAGAGATAAATATAAAGATATAGGGAAGGAGGGATGGTGGGAAAGAGAGGGGAGGAAGGGAGAGGTAAAGAGGGATAGGTGAGATAAAGAGAAGTAGAGAGAGAGAGAGAATAGAGAGAGAGGAGATAGGGAGAGAGGGAGAGATAGAATGGTGAGATAGAGAGGAGAGAGTGAGAGAGAAAGTGAGGGAGGGAGGGAGAGAGGGGGATAGAGAGATAGAGAGACAGAGAGATAGAGACATACAGACAGAGAGAGAGAGAGAGGGGGGGAGGGGGAATGAGGGAGGGAGGGAGAGAGGTGAGATAGAGAGGTGTAGAGAGAAACAATGGTAGTGAGTGATGGATGGAGATGTAGGTAGAGAGAAGGATTAAGGAGATAGAGAGTAGAGAGGGAAGGAGAAAGGGAGGTAGAGAATGGGAGGTGAGAGAGGTGAGATATAGAGCAATAGAGAGAGTGTGTGGTAGGGAGTGATGGAGGGATAGGTAGGTAGAGAGAGGGAGGGAGAGGGGAGATATAGAGAATTAGAGAGGGAAGGAGGGAGGGAGGGAGGAAGAGGTAGGGAGGGAGAGAGAGGTGAGATAGAGATGTGTAGAGAGAGAGATTGGTAGGGAGTGATGGATGGAGGTAGATGGAGAGAAGGATTGGGAGTTAGAGAGTAGATAAGGAAGAAGAGAGAGAGTGAGAGGTATGGAGGAAAAGAGGGAGGTTAGAGAAAGGTGAGATAGAGAGAAATATAGAGAGTGGTAGGGAGTGATAGAGAGAGAGGAAGAGATGAGATAGTGAAAATTAGAGAGGGAAGGAGAGAGGGAAGGAGAGAGGGATGGAAAGTTAGGGAGGGAGAGATAGGTGAGATAAAGAGATAGAGATGGAGAGAGAGAGAGAGAGAAGTGATAAAATTAGAGAGGGAGCAAGAGAGAGAGGTAGAATGAGAGGGGGAGAGGAGGTAGAGAGATATGGAGAGGGAAGGAGGGAGGGAGGGAGGGAGATGGAGAGAGAAGTGAGATAGAGAGAATTAGAGGGAGAGAGAGAGAGAGAGAGAGACGGGGGGGAGAAGGATGGATAGGTAGAGAGGTATTTCTTGAACTCAAGGGAGAGAGAGTCAGATAAAGGGATGAAAATAGTGAGAGAGAGGTATAGAGTGTAAGGGATAAACAATGAGTGAGAGAGAGAGAGAAATTATACAACTAGCTAATTACTAAAATTTAATCTCTTGATTATTTAAATTTGACATGTTGATTACTAAAACCTGACTAAGTCTAAAAAATTATAAAATCTTCTAGAAACTAGAATTTACATTATAAATCTTAGATATCCAAAACCACTTTCAAACATCCTGAAACTATATACATGAAATATAACTTAAAAATTATAATAAAGTAAATTTCCATATATAAATGTCAACTTATACTTTTATTTCATGTATATAGTTTCAGTGAAAGACAAGGAGAAGAAAGAGAAAAAAAGAGAAAAAATTAATGCAAAACAAAATGCGAGCACGTTATAACGCACTCACGTTTTTGTCCGCTTTTGGGAATTTCTAAGCCTTTGGCTTGGATTGAATTTCCAACACCCAAAGACATTTTTTTCTAGATTCTAAAAAATTCACATAATCTGGAGCATGCTCCCCATCAGGTTTACATGTGTTTCAAGGAAAGTAAAAAAAACACCTGGGTAATGTTAAGATCTCTCTTATCTATTTAAGCATGTAATTTTTTTGACATTTTGAGTATGTTAAGGCTTTCATCTTTAATTTCTTTTGTTGGTGTATCCATTTTTTGTCAAAAACCAATGTTTGGTATTTTTTACTTTATTTTTTAACTGTTCATTGAAATTTCATATAAATTACATTTTTAGAAACTAGACTCCATTCTACACATTAAACCAAAATTTATTTTTTATTAGTTTTTAAAAAATTTAGAGGGGATCATGCTCAAATTTCTATTTTTCAAGATGTGTCCACTTTGAAAATTAGTTAAAAATCATATATTCAATAAAAAATTAGCAGAAAAATTAGGGATAAACTACATGTTAGCTAATTTCTTATCGAAGTGATTTTTAAAATACTAAAAAAAAAACATTTTAGGGGGACCACACTAGACTCTATGTTATATTAAAAAAAAATAGGACCAATTTGTGTGACCCCCCTTTTTTAACCCCTTAACCATTTTCAAAAAGAATTAGTAGCTTAAAAATTAGATTCAGAGCACTATGACTTTTGTTTTTGTTGCACCTTAAAATTTTGAGTGTAACAATCTTCAATTTCTTGTCCAAGGTTAGTCTTTCCTAATTTCAACAAAAAAATGATCACTTAAGACCCCTTTTTGGCCCTCCATCTTTGTGCACTTACCTCGATATCATGGTCCAACCACCTTTATTATGAGATCCAATCTCCAAATCATCTTCCTCTTCAACACCCTCAATCAAGGGGAGATCATTTTTAGAAGAAAGATGACCAAGCCATTTAGTCACTTGTAATAATATTGAACATTTTTCATCATTGGTTGAAGAGACAACCATTAAATTCAACACATCCTCTTGTAAAAATTTAAAACAAATCACTTAGAACAACACTATTCTTTGACATTTTTTTAAGTCTTTACATAATTAATATATATTTTTAATTATATCTACTTTTTTCTGTATGAGTGGCTATTTTAATTTATATGGCAATTTAAATATAGGCACCTTGAGACTAATATCTTCTAACATTTTTGATAAATGTATTTAAGATATTTATACTAGTTAATTTTTTTATAAAACAAGTTTTAAGAAATAGTAGTAATGTGTATCAATAACAACCACTATAACTAATAATTACAAAGAATGTCCTTCATAATAAGCCTTCCATTTTAAATTACTATATGGTTAATAAATTTGATTTTTTTTATATTTTCAATTTAATAAGAAACAAAAAAAATGTTGTTTATATTTGTAATGACAACAATTGCACACTTTTGTAATTTTATATATTTCAAAGCTTACTTTGACTTAGTTATTCTTTACACAATGGGCAGGTGCAAAAATTTGGGGGATCAAATTGTGGCCAAATTGTTTGTAAAAAATTAAAAGGCTATAATGCGAGCATGTTATAATCCAGTCGCGTTATACCAGTGCATTATAACGCGAGCATGTTATAACACACTCACATTATAACACAAGCACATTATAGATTATTAAAACAAAAAAAACCATTTCATTTCATTTTCACTATATTTTCTTGTCCACAGCTAGAAAACCCTACTATCGTGTGCGCATGTTTTAGAAGCATCAAAACTTGCAATTTCTTCATTGAATCTTTGCAATTTTGTCACCAAGATGCCACCATGTCGATGGGGAGGTCAAATAAGTAAGCATTTTTTTTTATGAATTTGTTGTTAAATACATAAATTTAGGTTGTTTTTTATGTTCATTTTTTTAATTTGTAGGAGTTGATAATTAACCTAAAAATACTCCTAAAAATCCTTCTCCTTCTCATGAACAAGAACATGAAAAAAATCCTCAACAACCATAGCAACAAAATCCTCAGCAACCATAGCAACAAACTCCTCCAACAATTCCTCAACATTCTCTTGGTACTCAACGAAATTTAATGGGGGAAATTGAAAAGAAAATAAAAATAGATTGAGGACTTAATCATGAGGTTGAACAATTTTGTAAGTTCAACCATGGAAAGAAGCACACTTGCAAATTCACTTCAAGCCATGTTAACACATGTAGATGCAATCAGAAAACAATTAAGTGGTTGGGCAGATAGGAGGTAGGCATGTAGGAATTTTTATGCAGATAAATTATTATATAAAGAAGTAAAAGATGAAAAAATTACAAAATATGATTTTTTCTCACTATTCACTGACCCACGCACAAATCAAACTCTTGACCTTAATACTAAGAGGTTTCTTATCCATTTGTACCATCACCAAGGGATTAGGAACTATTTTTGGGATAGGTGGTGGATAGTTTTTGACTATCCACCATGCAAAAATAACAAGGTCCCCCAATATTTCTTGTGGAAACTCTACTGCGAGTTCATCCTCAACAAAATCCCCAACTATTTTAATATGAGGGACTTTTAGGGGAGAGGTGGAGGGTCAGCACAGGATAGACCAAGTGCATGTCAGGATCCTCAGTGGCAAGGGAGACAAGCACTCACTAGGTTGGCTCATGAGAAAATCATTATCCCTTCCATTGCGAAGGAGAGTGTTGAGGTGGACACTTTGCAGTCTATCAAATAGTTGACTCAGAGTATCATCCAGCATGCTAGTCTTGCAGTACAACACCATCCAGGGGAGATTTTGAGTGGTAGGCTTCCACCCCATTCTTGTTAGGTTTGCAATTCGGCTTGTAAATATGACCCCATAGACAGTCAGGAGGCTAGTGCACAGGATACGTCTACAACTATGGAGTTAGCAATGGTAGATGACATTTTGAATGAGGCTTTTGACATCGATACTTAGGTAAATGTTAGCATGTTCAATGAATTTAATTTATTAAATTTCATTTTTGAAATGCAAGATTAACTAATTTAGTTTAATGATTTTAATTAAATTTTAGGGTCACAGTGTTGATACTAGATACATCGTCCCTCCACCTGTTTATTACTCCATTGCATCTACCGCTAAGGTATGTAACTAGTAAACAATTATAAATATTACATGTGAATAGCATTGTTATATGAATGGTATTCTAATATCTGATTTTGGATGTTGAATAGGCTAATATTGGAGGTTTTGCAGGAACACCTCCTAGTGCTAGTTGAGTTGTACAAACATTCACACAAGTAATAGAATAAATAGTTTAACTAATGAATTGTACTTCATAGATTTGTGTAGTTTATATTCATATCATTGATTATATTGCATTGCACATCTTTCTAACTCAAAGCATTAATTCACATTGCATAACTAATAACTAGATGTTGATAGATGACAAAATTTCAATTACAATATAGTTGTTTAGAAAGTCAACATAAGCAGTGATGCAATTACTTCACATAGCATAAGTAATAACTAGGAGTAGCTACCAATTGTATTTTCTTGTCATGGAATTCCATGAGACCACTTTTTATTGAGGCATTTTTTCAAACAGTTCATTGCCTTGTCTATGCTATGGATGCTTGGAAAAAAATCTATGAAAGAATAATAGTAAGCAATAGCATAGACAAGGCAATGAGTTGTTTGAAAAAATGCCTCAAAGAAATTGGATCTCATGGTGATGTCCATCACCATGAGACCCAATTTCTTTGAGGAATTTTTCAAACACCTCACCACCTTTTCTATGCTACCACATTTTCCATACATGTATACCAAACTTTTTATCAAATAGTTCACTTCCTTGCTGCTATGGCTAAAAGCCTAAAAAAGGTGTTTTCCAATAAACTATGGATGCTTGGAAAAAATCTATCAAAGCATAATAGTAAGCAATAGCATAGACAAGGAAGTGAGTAGTTTGAAAAAATGTCTAGAAGAAATGTGGTCTCATGGTGATGGAATTCCATTCCATCACCATGAGACCACATTTCTTTGAGGCATTTTTTCAAACTACTCATTTCCTTAAGAATAGAAACCAAGCCTTTAGCCAAAATTTCCCTCTAAATTATTTTCAAGGTCCTCATCCTCATCCTCAATTTACCAATCCATGGAACCTTCCACCTCTTATTCCACTTGTTCATATCCCCACCCCTCCTTCTTCATGTCATGATCGCCCTCCATCTCATAACCAAGACCACACTATACCATCCACCCCATCCTAGCATAATACCATAGAGAAGGCAATGAACTATTTAAAAAAATGCCTCAAAGAAATATGGTCTCATGGTGAAGGAATGCCATGACACATTTGTTTGTCATGGCATTCCATCACCATGAGACTGCTTTTCCTTAAGGCATTTTTTTAAATAGTTCACTGCCTTCTCTATGCTACCACATTTTTTGTACATGTCTACCAAGCATTTTATCAAATAGTTCACCACCTTGCTTCTATGGATAAAATCCTAAAATAAGTGCTTTCAAACAAGCTATGGATAGGGAAAATAGTAAGCATAATAATAAGAAATATATAGTTCAATAGGTACTCAAAATTTTGTTCATTATCTCATACATTATAAGCCATGATGTGCATCACTATTGTAGTTTTCATGATTGAATAATTCAATGTTTTATTTTTAGATGTTGCAAGTGGAAATACCTCCAAAGTTTCATAGGGAAATGGAGCTTGGTGTTTCTTCTGCTATAGACTCCTCGATGCCTCTCACAGGGGTATGAGGAAGATTACTAAATTTCAATCTACATTAATTGTTATAGTTGTTAATTAGTGAAAAATCAAACCATTATTGATTCATAGTTTAATTTCTCTTTTGATGGTTTCTATAGGGATTTAGCACACCACAGCATGGGCATACGAATATTTCCCTCAAGGAGAGTGATCATCTAGTGGCGGTAAGTGATTATTTTGTTAAATATATCATTTTTTATAATGTAATTTCTATGTATTAATGTATTTACTTGTTATTGTAATGGGTAAGGCTTGATTAGGAACTAAACCTTAGGAGGAGCACAAGGAGAACTCCTCGACCTCAGAGTAAATGAGTGACAAAATTATCATCATCTGACTGACCAACAATGGGCAAGAGTTTGTTTCAAGAGCCTGAAGGGCAATGACTTTTGATTCCAAGGCCCTTTGTTGTATGCCTATATGGCATTTTTGGACATATTTTGTATTGCATATATTTGAAATTTTATGCCTATATGGAATTCTTGTAAGCCTATATGGCTATTTTTTATATATTTTATACTTATATCGACATGTATTGATGTATTCCTACATGGCTATTTGGTTAATACAATTTTTTTTAATTTATGTTGTCCATATTTGTATTATAAATCCATGATTCAATAGATATGAGTTATGTGTATTCAAGTGTATGCTTTACAATTTACGTGTATACTTTGTGACTTACATGTATTCCAATGTATACCATGTGAATTATGTGTTTTCATGTGTATACCTTATATTCATGCATATACTTTGTATTAATGTGTATACTATGTGTTCATGTGTATACTTCAAGGCTTATGTGTATTTGAGTACTTGTGCTTCACTTATTCACATGTATGCTTCACTTATTCACATGTATGCTTCACTTATTCATATGTATACTTATTAATTGGTTAGCCCTAGCATTTCTCATTGTTGTACTTCATGGTTTGTTTGAATATTTATTGATTTATACTAAACAACTTTATTAGTTGATGCTAAACAACTTCAATATTTCAAAAAATGATTCAACAATGATTTATTATTTACTTGTGTGCTAATTCAATATGGAATCCAAAGAATAATTTAAAATGGATAAAGCTAGGAGGATAGGGAAGATAGATATTTATAGTGTGACCTATTGCACCTTCTATATACAAACCTCTAATGGCTCTTGTATGCTTTTTTATTCTATTTTCTACTTTTCATATCCCATTTTCATAGGTGAATCATCACTTCTCTCAAGTTTTTTCCTTCTCCTATTATAGGTCCTCACCTCCACTTGTGGTATTCTAAAATAAGCTCTAGTTTGTGGTGGGCACCTACTAATATTCAAAGGAGTCATTAGTTTTCCCCTTAGTTGTCTTGGGTGATATTATTATTTCTTGGCTAGTTATAATGTATTCGATAGTTAATTTTGTGGAGATGGAACCTCTCATTCTTTGCATTAGGACATTTTAGGTAGATTCCTCTTCAATAAGAACTAGAGTTAATTATTTCTTTTTTTTCTTTCAAATACTCATTGGAGTGGGGTTATGATACTTTTAAATGAAATATATGGTTGATTAGATGCATAGGTTGTGAATTGTTCTAGCACCAAATCTACCTATGTAATTAGCTACTTGGTTTGGAAATTTGGAGGTTTTGATTTTTACTCCTTTTTCATCACCAAATGTTATTATTGTTATTTCACTTACTTGGATTTGATGCCTTTTTGGAGTGAAGGAAGAGGTAGAATTGAAATGATCCTTCTCATATATGTCATCCCATTTAATACCCAAGGAAAAGTGACTTGGTTTTTCCACCATGTGTCCAACTTCTTGCCCATATTTTCACCGATTACTTATTCTATATTCACGCCAACCTAGCTTCTTCAAAGAATGCATTTTTTAATTATAGGTGATATGCAACAAATTTCTTATAGAACATTTGATATGATTGTGAAGGAGTAGGAATAGGGGTTGTAATATCTCATGTATCAACATATATTTATACCTCTTCTTTGGGCTATTTCTAGCTTCTACTTATGGTCAAGGCTCTAGTGTGAACTTATTAACGACATTGTTCATGATTCTCTTTAGCTAGGTCATAATCCACCATGTGGGCTCATATTTCAATTAAACTATGATTAGGTTTAGCTATAAATCTTTCAATTTTTTTCTAGAATCTTGAAAATTTTCCTCTTTATATTGTTGTAAGGGAAAGGAGGATAATAAAAAATGTCTTTCCCTTGCTAGACTTAAGGATGATCACACAATATTTTAAGATTCATGTAGCCTTCTCATTTGTGATTAGAGCCATAATAGGAATAAGAAAGTTACCTAAATACTAATATTAATAATAATCAATTCAATGTGAGTATCAGATCCACATAGTAATTGGATCATAACCCATTCAAGAAAGAAAATGTTTAAGTTTTCCTCAACTATTTTGACACCCAGATGTTTTACCTCTTTCATGAAATCATATGCTTTTGGTGTGGAAAATTTAGACTTTTTGACTGTCATTTGAATATTTCTCTTTTCCTTTGTTTTGCATGCCATCATAAGGGATCGGGTTGGTTGAATATAGCTCAGAGTGATTAGGCATATTTGGGTGTGAAAGAGGACCATGAATAGTGTAAAAGTACCTATTCAAACATGTTGGAACAGTTTGTTTGGTCATACAAGTTGTAGAATGAAAATTGCACCATTTTACAACTTTATATTACTTGCATTTGACAACATTTTCCTCAATTGAAAAGTCATCACCACAGGAAAACACATCCAATATAGAAAAAACCAAGAGGTTATTATAGAGGGGCCTAACATGATCCTGTAGCCTCAGAAGGAGAGTTTGTAAGTGTCACGATTTCTGAGTAACAACCCGTCAAAGATTGCATCCATTTTGCACTTTATACTCTTAAGGGATTGAGCTGGTTAAACATAACTCAAAGTGATTAGGTGTGTTTGGGTGTGAAAGAGGACCATGCCTAGTGTAAACGTATCCATTTAGACACATTGGAATAGTCCATTTGGTCATATGTGTTTCCTAACAAAAGTTGCACCACTTTGCAACTTTACACTGCTTGCATTTGATATTTTTTTCCTCACTTGAAAAGTAGTCACCACAGGAAAACACCTTTGAGATAGGAAAAACTAAGAAAGGTTATTATAGAGGGATCCAACATGATCATGTGGCCTTAGACAGAGAGTTTGTAAGTATCATAATTTTCAAGTAATAGCTTGTTGAATATTGTAGTCATTTTGTACTTTAGACTCTTAAGGGATCAAACTGGTTGAACATAGCTCAAAGTGATTCAGCGTGTTTGGGTGTGAAATAGGATCTTTCCTAGTGTAAATGTACCCATCCAGATGTATTGGAATAGTTTGTTTGGTCACACAAGTTGTAGAACAAAAGTTGCACCACTTTGTAACTTTACACTGCTTGCATTTGACAACTTTTTTCTCAACTAAAATGTCATCACCACAGGAAAACACCTCCATGATAGAAAAGATCGAGAGGTTATTGTAGAGGGTCCTAATGCCATCCCATGGCCTTAGATGAAGGGTTTGTAAGCATCACAGTTTCTGACTAATATCCTATCAAAGATTGCAACTATTTTTCACTTTAAACTCTTAAGAGATCAAGTCGGTTGCACGTAGCTCAGAGTGATTCGACATGTTTGAGTGTGAAAGAAGACCATGCCTAGCATAACCATACTCATTTATATGTGTTAGAATATTCCATTTGGTCGTATGAGTTATAGACAAAAGTTGCACCACTTTACAACTTTACACTACTTGCATTTGACAACTTTTTCCTCAACTAAAAAGTCGTCACCATGGGAAAACACCTCCAAGATAGAAAAAATTGGGAGAGGTTATTGTAGAGGGTCCCAACATAATCTTGTAGCCTCAAATGAAGAGTTTTAAAGCATCACATTTTTTGAGTAATAATTTGTAAGAGATTGTAGTCATTTTGCACTTTGGACTCTTAAGGGATCAAGTTGGTTGAACATAGCTTGGAGTGATTGGGCATGTTTGGGTGTGAAAGAGGACCATGCCTAGCATAAATGTACCCATCTGGATGTGTTGGAATAGTTTTTTTGGTCATACAAGTTGCAAAACGAAAGTTGCACCACTTTACAACTTTACATTGCTTGCATTTGACAACTTTTTCTTCAACTAAAAAGTCGTCACCATAGGAAAATGCCTCCGAGATAGAAAAAATAAGAGAGGTTATTGTAGAGGGTCCCAATGTGATCCCATGGCCTCAGATGAATATTTTGTAAGCATCGTGGCTTTTGAGTAATAGCCCAATGAAGATTGTAGTCATTTTTCACTTTAGAATCTTAAGGGATCGAGTTGGTTGAACGTAGCTTAGAGTGATTTGGCATGTTTGGGTGTGAAAGAGGACCATTCCTAGTGTAAAAATACTCATCTAGACATGTTGGAACAGTTCGTTTGGTCACACAAGTTACAAAATAAAAGTTGCACCACTTTGCAACTTTATAGTGCCTGCATTTTGACATTTTTTTCCTCAATTGAAAAGTTGTCACCATAGAAAAAGATAGAAAAACTAAGAGAGGTTATTGTAGAGATTCCCAACACAATCCCTTGGACTCAGATAGAGAGTTTGTAAGCATCATGGTTTCTAAGTAATAGCCTATCAAAGATTGCATCCATTTTGCACTTTGGACTCTTAAGGGATCAAGCCGATTAAATGTAGCTCGAAGTGATTTGGCATGTTTAGGTGTGAAATAGGACTATGTCTAGCATAAACATGCCCATCCGAATATGTTGAAATAATCCATTTGTTCGTATGAGTTGCAAAGTAAAAGTTGCACCACTTTGCAACTTTACATTGCTTGCATTTGACACTTTTTTCATCAAGTGAAAACTGGACACCACATAAAAATGACTTTGAGATAACAAAAACCGAGAGAGGTTATTGTAGAGGGGACCTACGTGATCTTGATGCCTTGGATAGAATTCTTATAAGTGACATGGTCTCTGAGTAACAGGTCGTCAAAGATTGCTAACCTTTTGCAATTTGGACTCTTAAGAGATTATGCCGCATGAATGTAGCTCAGACCAATTCGACATGTTTGGGTGTGAAAGAGGACCATGTCTAGCCTAAACGTACCCATAAAAATCCATTAGAACTATTGGTTTGATCGTACGAGTTTCTAAACAAAATTTGCACCCCTTTGCAACTTTGCACTACATGCATGTGACACTTTTTCCATCAAGTGAATATTATAGTTAGAGGAATATGAAAATCTTTGATGATTCATCTACAAGCTTAGATCTATATGTGGAATAGAGGAAGGAAGAATCAGATTTTTTTACAAATCAAAATGCTAAAGCCCAATATCATGACTAGAATAAGGGATGTTGAAGATCAAATGTCAGAACAAAGAACTAAAGATAATTACATTATTTTTTCATCTCCTTCACTAGCTAGCTAGAATTCTTTGAAATATTTGCATGCCTCTAATGAAGGATGATCTATACAAAGATTCCAAAATGAGAGGGGTAGTTTATACAAATATTTAAAGAGACAATAGGGTATTTGCAAATGAAATATTGTAAAGTAGAGATTAGAAGGGCAATGAACTACAAACACAAGTATATGATAGTCAAACATGGAAGTGGTATTTATTTCTTTTTTATGTAATTATGCAATTCAACATTCTTCATCAATAAATATTATAAATATGATCATTTCTATTATATTTTTTGTTACCAAATGCATTTCTACTACTTTTTCATCGGAACTATGCTTTTGGTTTCAAAATTTTAGTAAATAACATTACAAATGTTTGAGGGAAGCAATAAATCCTTACTAGGGAACTAGATCCCAAACTCAATTATAAATGTTTGATGGTAGCCATGAATTTTTAGTTGCAAGAGGATAGATTGTAGATCTAAAAGGTAAATCCACAAAACATGGACAACAAGGAATATGATAGGTGGGGCAGCAAGGAATATGGTAGGTGGAAGCAAGGAACATGATAGGTGGCAAGGAGAATACATTAATATCAAATTTTTGATACTCTAACTATAGGATAGAAGTAGATCCTAGGGTCATGCACTCTACCAACTAGAATACATTAACATAAAAATAAACATTGAAAACATAGAGATAGAAATAGGACAACAATTATTGTGATCAGTTCAAAAAACTCATTCCAATGGAGTATCCTTGGTATTTTGGATATTTTAAACTTCCCTTTATTTCACCAACCCTTATTAAGTGAATGTGTAAGTGAATAGAAGAGAATGTGGTTTTATTTGTCATTACATCTCAGGTGTGTGCATAGGTATGAGGTAATTTTGGTATTGTTCAAAGTATCTTAAGAGAATGATCTATGACTCCATAACAAACCTTGATGGGTGTCATAAAAGGGAGTAGCATGTGGTTGAGATCTAAACATATGGGAACCATTGTTGAAACCCTTGATCCCAACTAATCAACCATGCTATGGTTTCTAGGTTTTCTTCTTCTATTCATAGTTCAGTCATCTCAATTGCTTCGAGGGTTTCATTACAGGAAAATATTATGAGAAATATATAGAGTAGATCTTAGAAAGACAGTCTCTTAGAGATTGAGGATAGCCACCTTTCACCAAAGATATGACAACTATGAAACAATAATGAAGAATACAAATTGCATAGGAGGTAGCAGGGATAAAAGACTCACAATCATTTCAAAATGAGACAGATCAAACCAAGATAATGCATGATTTATGACAATGCTCATCAATATATGATAAAAGTCTATTGGAAAATGGAAATACAGAGGAATCAGATTATGAGATTAAAGGGAAAAATTAATGAATGAAAAAGAATAAACAGTCACTTGAGGACTCCCAAGAAACAAAGGTATATTGTGAAGAGCCCACATTCAAATGGTGTTAAAGTCATAGAAGAAGGGAATGTTCCTTTGATTCTATGTCTTTCAAATGATCATGATCTTCTTGGGCAATATAAGGAGGGGCAGAAATAACCCTTTATGACTATGAAATCTTAAAGAGGGTAGTAAGAAAACAAGGGAAAATATGGGAACACAGTTGATGGATAAGATGGCAGTAAAAATAACAACAATAGTGCCATAAAAAGAGCAGCAATACAAATGGATGAAATTATTAGACACATACAAATGGAAATGAATACATAAGAAATCACATTTTTGAAGATAAAAAAGCATGACAAAAATTCATACAATAGTTCCTATCTATAATGTTTGCAGCTCTCCACTTCTTCAACACAATAGAATGGAAGAATAAGTAAATATCATAATAAAGACTTCAAGTTAAAGAAAATAAGTAGAGTGTTGACATAAGTAAAATGTACATGTGAAATTTGCATAGCATGGTCAACACTAGAAGCAATTTGATACAAGAAATTCACATAGCTTGAAAGCTTGAAGAGGGTAGCAAGACAACAAGGGAAAATATGGGAACACAGTTAATGGATAAGATGACAGTAAAAAGAACAACAATAGAGCCATAAAAAGAGAAGCATACAAATGGATGAAATGATCAGACACATACAAATGGAAATTATTACATAAGAAATCACATTTTTGAAGATAACAAAGCATGAAAAAATTTCATACAATATTTCCTATCTATAATGTTTGCAGCTCTCCATTTCTTCAACATGATAAAATGGAAGAATAAGTAAATATCATAATAAAGACTTCAAGTTAAAGGAAATAAGAAGTAGAGCATTGGCATAAGTAAAATGTACAGTTGAAATTCACATAGCTTGGTCAACACTAGAAGCAAGGTAGTGGTCTATTTGAAAAAATGGGTCAACACTAGAAGCAAGGTAGACACTGTTTCTTGGACCCATTTTTTCAAACAACCCACTACCTTGCCAATTTCACCGAATTGGCAAGCTAGTTGGCCCGCTAGCTTTTCTATGCTACGCATTGAACCAAAACATATAATCTACCCAATATTCATATGTAAAATTGGAACCAAATCATATGTAGAAACTTGGAACTAAAAAATATGTAAGCTTGAAATATAGAAATGAAAGGTCTAACTATCAACTAATCTTGATGTGAATACTCTAAATTTTAATACAAATTAAAGTGCATACTTACAAATTAATAAGAACCAATGTGCATACTTACAAATTAATCCAAGGTCTACCCCCATATTTGATCAAATGAACATTGGATGCCACAACAAGGTTCAAGTAATGAAGAATCTTCTGATGCATGTCAAAGTCCTAAAATAGCCAAAAATTAACACTCTTATGTAGGTACCTTCTAAGCCACATTCCAGTAACAACCACTAAGCCTGTAGGATATTCGATGTTTTCTCCATCTATAACCGGGGCCTCCAATTTCTTTTTTGGCCTCAACACAATGACACAAGTAATAATTTGTTCCCTCTTTGTTGTCTTCATCTGTAGTAACTGCATAAGCATGCCCTACAGTGATATGTGAAACAAATTAGATGAAATTAGTCAACATTACAAATGCACTACAAAGTAAGATAACAATAGGAATTTTAGAAACTATGCAAGTAGATATATTACCTGGTTGAACTAGACCTGATATGTGGTCAAAGTCAACCAATGATTCCATTTGTGTCAGTTCCAATGCCATATGAGGTTGATATGTGTGAAATGGGCTAAGATAGCTTAACCTCCATTCATCAACCCACTCCTTTGACTCACACTCATTCTAGGATTGAATTGTACATGAAGAACAAAAGCATGTCATCTTCCACATAAGGATACTTCATGAACCTGCATTTGAGCTAAGGAAAGAGTGTAGCTCACTTGATCCTGACAGTGTACAACAATCCTCATACGATTAGTATCATCTACCAACCAAAAAAATCTATGAACTGAAGACTTACCTTCATTACTTGGACCCATCAAAGCATTACACCACTCGATGATTGATTTTGCATTTTTCAACTTTGCATTGTATTTATACTTTAACTCTTCCCATGCTAATTCTATTTTGACACATGCTCATGAACCATCATGCTCCCCCTTTCCATTATTGGCCTCACAAAAGTTCCACATATGTTGAACATCTATAATAACATGCATTCTACTCAACCAATAGAACATCTGCAAGTTCTTGAACTGTGTTGCACAGTTATCTGACCATATTATATGTTGACTATATGTTATGCCCCTCATAGCCAAATCAATGTAGAACAACTAAAATAAAACTTGCAAAAACTTTGGAGAATATGTGTGATCATCACCAATGTAAAAGTGGTACTCCCTCAATACCTTCATGTTATCCTTTGTACTATCAACTACATGAATGAATGTTATGTGCACAAATATAGAAACCTATGTGGAGTTGTAATATTGTGACTACAACTCATGATGTGGCTATAGAATGTAGTTCTCTACAAATTCGACCATTGAAACTATGTTACCAATTAGAAAGGTGTCCTTACATAACTTTAATTGCAATTCCAATGATTGAGCTCTATAGGTATGCCTTGCATACTCATACACTATACTGCCACAAAATGTAGACATAAACTAATACACTAGAATCTTTTGAATAACCAAATCACAAATTTTTTCTTGATTTCCATATTTTGTATTGTATGCCACTATTTTATACTTGCCGAACTCTACTAGTTGTTTTACAACCGCATGTGTTCTTTCCATATGTTCACATATTGGCATATGTTGTAAGCCACTGCAATGCTGACATGTGGCATCCAAGCATAGTTTCCTATGGAATATTTGGCCTTCCTCTCTTTCACATAAAATTTCTGATAAGAAGTCTCTTGAAGATGTTGGTGGGGCATGTTTTTTACAATCCTACAAAACATTGTTAGTATGTAAATCTAAACATATAGAATGATAAACATAATAATGGTTAGAAAATTCAATATGTAATCTACAAAAAGTAGTGTGTGTGTGATTTATCTTGACATAAAAAGGTTTAAGAATTTCAAAATATCTTTGAAAAATTTTAATTTGAGGATAGTCCTCTAAAAATTTACAAAAAAATGTGTTTGAGTCATATCCAAAATATGCTTTGGATGTGGCTCATAGTTTTGACTACCGATTTTCCTTTTTATCACATCCATTTGATTCAAAGATGGCCTTGTGTTATTCTTCCAATAGTCTTCAATTAGTGATTTCAATGCTTCAACAATTGGTTTATCTTTTCCTAGGAGTCTCCCTAAGAATGCCCATAATTTAGTGGAATCAGTGTCATCAATTCTTTGGCACCTTTGAATGGCTCTTGATAAAGTTTTTCTATTAATTCTCAATTGTTGACTTGTCTTTCTAATGAGACTATATTTCCTTGTTTGATTACTTACTAAATTCAATGTAATGACACATCGGGTGACATTACTATTTTTTTAGTGTGAGGTCTTACCCACTCTCTCATAATTATCCATTAGATTCTTCACAATAGTATTTTCACTTGAAGCAACCAATGTTCTCAACCCAAGAGTCTTCATGATGTTTCTATACTTTATACTTCACATCATTTCAACAAATAGTTGACATCTTGTAGTTTAATTTAAATTTTCAAACAACAATCTCCAAATCTTATCAGCATATCTTCTACAAGTGCATTGTGGAATCTTACTTTCCATTGGCTGCAAAATATTAGACTCATCAATATTAATCAAAAACTTTGGCTTTCTATGAAAAATTCTAGGTGGTGTTCTCATAGGTACATTCATCTCAACATTAGGAATTTCATCAATATTTAAATGAGATCGGCTAGATTGTGTACCTTCGATTGAGGATGGAATAGATGACATACATTGAGGTTGAGATGGGGATGATAGTGTACCTCTTTCCTCAAATTCAAGTGATGATGTACTCTCAACTTGAGATGCAGCTCCATATTCACTTGCGGTAGATGGTGTCCCTTCATATTCACTTTAGGTAGATGGTGTGTCTCCAACTATGGTATTCAAATATGTCTTAGCATGATGCTTTTGTATTCATTCCCTTTGTGCTACCAATGCCTTTTCTATTTTTGATGGTTGAGGTTCCTCTTCAATTGGCATGTCTTCATCAATTGTATCCAATTTCTTCTTCTCATGATGTTCCCTCATCCATGATCTTTTCTTTTCTTTCTTAGTTTGGGACTCTTCCTATGTTGGTTTAATTTTTGTTCGTTTCCTCGGCATGACAAATAATTTTACCTATAGCATGATAAAGAGACAAATATTAGTTCCTAAAACATGAATCCATGCAAATAAATGAAATATATGTCATTCAACCCTTCATACAAAATACTTACAATCATCCTGTAGAAGATTATTTCTAGAAAAGAAAAAGTTGACATAATTTTTTTGATGGAATGCCTTAAAGAAAAGTGGTCTCGTGGAATTCCATGATTGAAAGATAGGTACCCTATGGAAGCATGGACAAGGCATGTGAATTGCTTGACAAAAATTTTTTGGTAGACATTTATGAAAAATGTGGTTCCATAGAAAAGCTAGTGAGCTCACTATCTTGTCAATGCAATAGGATTGACAAGGTAGTGGGTTGTTTGAGAAAATTCCTCATAGAAATGGGGTATCACAGTAATGTACATCACCGTGAGGCCCCATTTCTATGAGGTATTTTTTTCAAACAACCCACTACCTTGTCAATCCTACCACATTAACTTGATACCCCATTTCTATGAGGCATTTTTTCAAACAACCCACTACCTTGTCAATCATATCGCATTGACAAGCTAGTGAGCTCACTAGCTTGTCAAAGGTTGCATTAATTTTTTGATGGAATGCCTTAAAGAAATGTGGTCTCGTGGCATGCCATGATTGCAAGATAGGCACAAAATGGAAGCATAGATAAGGCATGTGAATTATTTGATAAAAAATGTTTTGGTAGACATGTATGCAAAATGTGGTACCATAGACAAGCTAGTGACTCACTAGCTTGTCAATGCAGTAGGATTGACAAGCTAGTGGGTTGTTTGAAAAAAATGCCTCATAGAACACATGCAAATGTCACCGTGAGACCCCATTTCTATGAGGCATTTTTTCAAACAACACAATGATGTATATCACCATGAGACCCTATTTCTATGAGGCATTTTTTCAAACAACCTAGTGATGTATATCCCCATGAGACCCCATTTCTATGAGGATTTTTTTTCAAATATCCCACTACTTTGTCAATGCTACCACATTGACAAGCTAGTGAGATCACTAGTTTGTCTCCATGAGACCCCATTTCTATGAGGAATTTTTTCAAACAACCCACTACCTTGTTAATGCGGTAGGATTGAAAAGGTAGTGGGTTGTTTGAAAAAATGCCTCATATAAATGGGGTATCATGGTGATGTATCATAGAAATGGGGTCTCACGGTGATGTATGTACATCACCGTGAGACCCCATTTCTATGAGTCATTTTTTTCAAACAATCCACTACCTTGTCAATCCTACTGCATTGGCAAGCTAATGAGCTCACTAGCTTGTCAAAGGTCACATCAATTTTTGGATGGAACTCCTTAAAGAAATGTGGTCTCATGGCATGCCATGATTGTAAGATAGGCACAAAATGGAAGCATGGACAAGGCATGTGAATTGTTTGACAAAAATGTTTTAGTAGACATGTATGCAAACTATGGTACCATAGACAAGTTAGTGGGCTATTTGAAAAAATGCCTCATAGAAATGGGGTCTCATGGACACCATGAGACCTCATTTCTATGAGGCATTTTTTTAAACAACCCACTACCTTGTCAATCCTACTGCATTGACAAGCTAGTGACCTCGCTAGCTTGTCAAAGGTCACATGAATTTTTGGATGGAATGCCTTAAGAAATGTGGTCTTGTGGCATTCCATGATTACAAGATAGGCACAAAATGGAAACTATACTTGAGAAAATGAAAAAGGATGAGAACACAAAGGAAGAACTTAAAAATCAAGTAGGGCAATTAACTTCATACTTACATCACCTAGTTGGCCCTATTGACTTAGTTGCACCTTTCCCCATGTTGCTAACTTAGCCTTGAATAAAGATTCTTGAAACAATGGAGAGAAGGGTTACAATCCCTTGTAGGTAGAGTAATCAAGGAAACATTAAAAATATATCACAACATTAGTGATGAGGTAAGTTTAGTGATGATGCAAGTTTAGAAATAGAGATGAAAACCAAAATAGATTCAAATATCTATTAATGTGGGAGGATTATATTCCAATTTTGTAGAGACATGTATGAAAAATTTGGTAGCATAGACAAGGAAATCAGCTATTTGAAAAACATGCACATCACCATGAGACCACATTTCTTTGAGGCATTTCTTCAAACAGTTGATTGCCTTGTCTATGTTTTTTGATAAAATGCTTTGGTAGACATGTATGGAAAATTTGGTAGCATAAACAAGGCATTCAGCTACTTAGTAGAACTGTTTGACAAAATGCCTCAATGAGATATGTCCTCATGAACTATAATGATTGTAGGATATACACAAAATAGATTTTTTGAAAAGGCTTTATAAAATTTCAAGCATATGAAATTTCTAGTTGCAAAAACAAATTCCACTACATTTTGCAACATCCCCCATGCCTATACCAAAATTAAAGCTTTGGAAAGGGGTATGCACATCCATAGAAAAGGATTGAGAAATGATGTATTATATTACATACTTATAACTATTCTCATATATATGTGTATACAAAATGTGGAATCATACACAAGGTAGGTCAAATGTTTAACAAAATGCCTCAAAGAGATGTGGTTTAAAAATGTAATTGGAAAGAGTAAAGAATTGTGTAGTTTAAAATATGCCAATGGGGGCTAAGGTTATAATGAGAAACAAATAATGATGAACATGGAATATGCAAAATAAAAAAATAAAAGCAAGCCAAAATAGAATTAAGGAAAATATGAAGAAAATGTGTAAAGACTTCACGTACCTAAAAAATGGAGTTCTACCCAATTATGTAGACTTTGCTTCTTCTTGCATCAAACTCCTCAACAATTTGAGTTTTTCAAAAGCTTGTTTCCTTTTCAATGTTCAAATGCATATCACTCTTGAATGGAATTGAGACTTGAACTAATATATATCAAATTCAATGTGAAAACTTTGTTATTTCATGCAAAGGTGGTGGAAAGTTCATAAAAAGGTGATAGAATGTGAAAAATTTGCATGCACACTTCACAAAAGCATCTGCAAGCTTCTTTTTGTCAGAACATGTGCATAGCTAGGAGAATATATAGAATGTGGGCCTAGAGATCATGAGTATATTGACTTTTCTATCATTTTTAGAGCTAAAAAAAATGCACTCGCGTTATAATGTGAGCGCATTTTTTCTTGATATACAATTGACTACATCTCAACTTCTTTAAAACACACTCACATTATGAAAATGTTTTTTTTCTATAGGTTTGTTTTCTCTCTATATATATATCCTTAGCCATCCATCCCCCATTAGCCATCTAGGTCTCTCACTTATCCCTAAATCCTCAACCCTACACACTATGCCTTAAACCCTAATCCCTCAACCCTATAATACAAAAAACATTGATACGTCTACCCTTAAACCTTGAACCCTAATCTCTCTCTCTCTGGTCTTTCCCTCCTACCCCCTCTCCCTCTCTCAGTTCTCTCTCACTCACTCCCTCTATCTCTCTTCCACTCCCTCTCTCTCTCTCACTCCATCTCTCTCTCTCACTCTCTCTCTCTCTCCCTCCCACCCCCTCTCCCTCTCTCTCTCAAGTCTCTCCCTCCTACCCCCTCTCCCTCTCTCTCTCTCTATCTCACTCCTATATCTCTCTCCCACTCTGTCTCTACCACTTTGTCTCTCTCTCTCCTCCCCCCCACATCCCCTCTCTCTCTCTCAAGTATCTTCCTCCTACCCCCTCTCCCTCTCTCAGGTCTCTCTCTCACTCCCTCTATCTCTCTCCCTCTGAACCTCTCTCTTTTGGTCTCTCCCTCCCCCTCTCCTCTCTCTCTCTCAAGTCTCTCCCTCCTACCCCCTCTCCCTCTCTTAGGTCTCTCTCTCTCTCCTCACTTCCTTTATCTCTTTCCTCCTCTCTCTCCCACTCCCTCTATCTCTCCCTCTCTCTCTCCCTCTCTCTCAGGTCTCTCCCTCTCACCCCCTCTCCCTCTCTCTCTCACAAATCTCTCCCTCCTACCCCCTCTCCCTCTCTTAGGTCTCTCTAAGTATCTCACTCACTCCCTCTATCTCTCTCCCACTCTTTCTCTTTCTCCCTCTCTCTTAGGTTTCTCCCTCCAACCCCTTCTACCCCTCTCTCTCTCAAGTCTCTCCCTCCTATCCCCTCTCCCTCTTGTAGGTCTCTCTCTCTCACTCCATCTATCTCTCTCCCATACCTCTATCTCTCACTCCTCTTCCTCCCACCCCCTCTCCCTCTCTCAATTCTATCTCACTCCCTCTATTTCTCTCCCATCACTCTATCTCCCACTCCCTCTCTCTACCTACATAACTAGACAACTCTCTCTCCCTCCCTCTCTCTACCCTAATCCCTTATTTATACCCTCTACCCTATACATTGGACCCTCAACCCTAATCCATCAACCCTATACCCTCTACCCTCAACCCTCTACCCTTAACCCAATACCCTTCACCCTCAACCCTATATCCTCTACCCTGTTGATGGTGTTTTCTACACAGCAACAACTTAGACAGAATATAATATCCTATCTCTCTTGAAAGGTAAATCTCTATCAGCAAGCCACAAGAGATAACCCCAAGGTCTCTAATGTCAGGTCTTGACAATGCATAAACAACTCAATGATAAAATTTGAAAATACTAGTAATCACAATGGGACCTTACTACAAGCAAAATACTGGATCGATTTTATCAGATCTAACAATCTGATGATACTTTAATCCTAGATCTAACCCAATAATCAAAGAAATAGAAAAGGATAAGGGTTTCAAGGAGATTTCTAAATGTAATACTACTCCTAAAATAAACAATGAAAATAACCAACACTTGAAATGGACCAATCCCTAAAAATTGATCTCTACTTGACCCAGATAAATCTGCAATCTTATAGAGAATAGTGCAATCTTCTGAGGTGTTAAGATTTTCAAATAATCAACATTCATTCAACAACCCTATTGTAGTTGAAATGAAAAAATCTTCACAATCAAACTAAGCACACTGAATATGAATTCCAAGCTAACTTTGCAAAGCAACTAACAATCAGTTGGTTGTGAAAAGTATGGACTGAAGGATTGCTGCAACATTCAACTATTAAATCACAAACATTATTGAATCGAATCTAATCTAAATATTAACCTCCTCAAAGAAATTTTAAAAATAGAATAGCAAGAACCATGCAAGACAAGAGAATACAAGTATGGCACCAAATCACAATGTCATTATTTGCATTCGAGTTATCCACTGTAGCAACAATTCCAGCTTTTTGTTACAATATTTGCTTAAGAACTACTACCTGCTAACTTGCTCTATTCACTTCTAACTATTTTGATCTATTCTACTTCTATCTTCCAACCCTTCTAACTATTTCTAACCATTACAAACGAGGTGAAATTCCAAATATATAGAATCTCCCAGAAAACCCGTCGGCCAAGCAAGAGCTTGCAGCATTAACTGGGCACCACCAACCAGCCAAGAGAAAGTCAAAATGGAATGCACTAAATGTGAAAACTACACCCAGGTCAGCCCGGGATTCCCAATGTAGCTCAGACCATTGCAGGGCATGATAATGGGGAAGCACAAATCCTGAAGTAGTTGGGCATTAACTTCCTTCCCTTGTGTCTATTTCGATCCGGCCCTTCGTGAACTTTCAAGAACGTCCCATCCAAGTTAGCTACTGGTGGCAAAGGCAAAACCCTAAGTTGATTCTCAATGGACGCAATCTCTTCCCTTGACCGTTTGACCGACTTATCCCAACCTACCTTATACATTAGGTATTTGTCAATAACTACAAGGTAGGTGGCTACATCATCCAACCGGTGTTCAGAAACAGAACCATCATCAAGTGGTGAATAAACATCCTACCACCAATTTCTCAACTGTACCAAGCTCAAGTAATTGGGCGCGATCTTCCTTCTTCCAGTCATAATTTCAAAGAAGGCAATGGAGCCATTATATACACCACCTAGGGTATCATCAATCTGTCTTCTTTGTTTATAAATCTTCTTCAGCACCTTCTGCCTAATCTGCAATGCCTCATACCATTCCCATGGTTCAACAGCTCTGGAGGAGGGAAGAATCCCATCACTCATTAACCTATCCCAAGTGTACTCCATGATAGTTCTAGTTTGCTACAGAAGGAGATCTGTGTCCTCCTTATCTTGTGCCAACACCGCCTTCAACCAATCAGTTGCCATGATAACATCCTTCCCAATTCATAGAATCTCTTTAATAGCTTCATCACCCTTTATTTGCACCCCTTGTAGCCAATTCGTGGTGGCAACAATAGAAGCTTTCATCTTTTCTAGCTCGGTGATGGTCTCTTGAGGTAGAGGATTCATAGCAGAGATCGAAGGGTTAATGGATTGAAAGGGCTTCATTAATTCCTCCAAGCATTTCTTGAGATTTTCATTCTCTTTCTTTAGCTCCTACTTGGCCTTCATTTCCTTCCTCAATCTACCCACAATAACTACACTAGATCCCTCATAATATTCAATGTCCTGCTCGACTGATGTAGGTCCTAGATTGAAAGTCTGGATATTATAATCCTTTCCAACCACAACATCTTTGTTTTTATCTGGAGCAGGGGTGGCAATGTGAACAACTCTATCATGAGCTTCATCTCTTTCAATCCTTGAGATCACCCTAGCCTTCTTCTTACCTTTTTCTTTTCCAATTTTGGCTAGTAGTGCATCCCAATTCGGTGGACTATCTTCCACAAAAACTTGCTCTCTTTAATTCTTTGTCCAGCCAACTAGGGACAGTGGATTCTAATTGCACCTCACTTTATTTCTCCTCCTACTGATCCTTAGGCGCCTCCTCACTCAAATTTCATTTATCAAGAGTCTCATTTGTCTTGCTTTCCTCTTCCTCAACATGTTCATCTTCTTGCATAGGCGAGGGAACCTTCACTATTTCCTCTTCTCATGGAGGGACTTCTTCAGTTCTAATAGGGGAATCCACATATGTAACCATAGGGGACTACAACATATTTTAAATTTTTTCCCCTGCACTATGGAGATCACCTTCATGAAATTCCTCCCCCTCAATATCTAGATGATCCTTAACATCCTCTGACTCACTAGGCTTGCCTTGAGCTCCATGAGCGGAAGGCATATCATCATGTTGTTCCTCATGAGAAACCACCAGGGGGAGATCTATCTCAGGCAAACTATCCCTGGGAGAAGGAGTCCTAGACCTCCTTGTATACACCTTGGCCTTCTCCTCTAAACTTTCAACATTTATCACAGGTGGGGCAACTTCTTCCTCCCCAACCTTGGAGCTTGCCTTCTCTAAAAATTTTATGATTCTTCTCCTCTTGGACACTGGCACATCAACCTTAGGACCCTAATGTTTAGTCCCTTTCTGCTTGTCCTTTTGCTTTCTCAATTTTTCTACTTCCTGGGCCTCTATTTCTTGGACACCTTTAATTTTGATTTTGAATGGAGAATCCAACTTACCCTTGCCCTTAGGATCCTACTCGGTAGATTCCTCAGAGGTGGAGTGGGGATCCAAATCTCCCATTAGTGCATAGGTGCATTGTACACCATTATTTTCTAGCTCCCATAGCTTATGCTTTAGCCACATCCTAGTAAATTTGAGAACTGGATCCACCAGTTGTTTCAATTCTGTCTTTTCCTCCTCTAACCAATCTGCATCACCAATTGGTCTATCTTTTATGGCCTCATAAGCATGATCCTGGATCGAGTTTCCATCATCTTCCAATTGATTAGGAACTACCTTTACATTATAAAATTGAACTGACTAAACTGGAAGCCAGGAGCATTTCTTCTTTCTGACCTCAAATTCATCACGGCAGTTGGCCCAATAGTCTTCCAAATTCACCTTGTGGCAATACTCTTTGCTGGCCTTCTTTTGAGATTCTCCTATAATATCAAATCTAGACCTCTTGGAGTGGAAAGACAAGCCAAGAGTACTCATTTCTTTCTCTGAAGCCTGGGAAGAAATAATGGAAGGACAAACCTCTCCAGTGCCAATCCTTAGGGAAAAATCTCCACCAAATCCTGTCTTGTGTTTGTCCTTCTTGACGATAGCATCAAAGTCACAAATCTGCCTAATTACTTCCAAAAAGATAATGTGATCAGTGGGATACCTTGGAAGTCTGTATGGGGCCCTTTGGCAGCCATCAATCCGAATATAGGAGAAAGTTGGCAACTAGATAAACCATGCCCCATATTTCTTGATGAGTTCCTTAGCCTGGTCTGAAATCCTAACATGCTCTACTTCCTGAAGCATTCTGGTGATATACATGGTAAATGCATCATTTTCCCTCCTATAGTTTGAACCTCCCAAGTGCAACTGAGGGAAAACTTCATAAATAATATGCTGTCTGACAATTCCCTTTGTATCCAATCCTTTGTAGGGATGGAATCTTGCAAGTGCATAGACCAGCTATGAAGTCATTGTGAAAGTCTTGGTCTGCAACACACTAGATAACTATTCATGGAGTACTCCACTAATGACCCCTGCCCAATGGTAATTAATCTTCTCTTGCTCCATTCTCACAATCACATGGCACATCCAATTTTCAAATGTACTAGCATTCTTCAATCCAACCACCCTGTTGAGAAGAGTGATGGCATCGTAGTACTCCTTGAACTTTATTCTGAATAGCTACTTGGGTAATTTAGAATATGATGTAGAGGGTCAGGGACTTTGAAAGAAACACAAAAATTTCAAGGATTAAAGGTTGCAATCTCAACCTATCTCCCAGGCACCCTAATGGAGACTGTTGATGGTGTTTTCTGCACAGCAACAACTCAGACAAAACACGATATCCTATCTCTCTTGAAAGGTAATATTCAACAATAAGTTATTAAAAATCACCCCAAGGTCTCTCGGATGTCAGGTCATGACAATCCATAAACAACTAGATAATATGTGAAATGTTGGTAATCACAATCGGACCTTACTACAAGAAAATTGTACCTTCCCAATTTATCAGATTGTGCAATATGATGATCTCAAATCCTAAATCTAACCAAATGATAAAGAAATAGCAAAAGATAAGGGTGCAAGAATATGACAAGATCTAAATTATTCCTAGAATGAACAATGCAAATGACAGATATCTGGAATGGACCAATCTCAAATAACCAATCCTTGATCAACCCACAATGCAATATCACAAGAACGGTGCAATCTTCTAAGGTATATAGATTTTCAAATCATAGACATTCATCCACAATCGAACTTAAGTACATATGAATATATGGTCTAGGTTGACTTCACCAGCCTACTACAATCAGATAGTTACTAGGAGTATAGACCAGAGATTGCTACAAACATTCCAAATATGAAATCATAAACATCATTCACCAAACTAATGTAATTCTTAAAACTAAACCCTAAATCTTTAAGCAATTTGAAAGATAGAACAACAGGAACCATGCAAGATAGGCTAACACAAAAGAGATCACAAGGAATACCACAATGTCTTCAATTGTATTAGATCATCAAAATGTTGCAACAATTCCACTGTTTGTTTCCAATACTTGCTTCAAGAAATTGACAAAATGCTCTAACTCCTTTCTCTAACTTAACTATATTATCTATTCTATTTCCTCTCTAATATCTCTAATGTCTTACAATGAGGCAAGAATGCCATTTATAGAAAATTCTCAAGACATGTCGGCCCAGCCAAACATTTACAAAATAAAACAACTAAAACAAGTTGGCCCTAGGAATTTCAAAATAAGGCACACATTAAATGTTGATACATCATCAAGGTCAGCCTAGAGAGGGTCCCTAATGTAGCCCAGATCAATACATGCCCTATAATAATAGGGAAGCACAAATCTCAAAATGGCATTAAATACCGCCTCCCTTATCTTTGTTCTGGGCCAACGATCCTTGAACCTTCAAAAACGCCACATCCAGCTCGGTGACAGGTGGCAAGGGCAAGATCTTAAGCTGACATCCAATAGAACCAATCTCCTCCTTTGACTGCTTAACAATCTTATTCCAATCATCCTTATGTGCTTGATACTTATCCATTACTGCTAGATAAGTTGCTGCATCATCTAGCTGGTGTCTTGGTATGACATTCTCAGAATCTGGAGCTTAAACATCATGCCACCATTCCTTTAACTGTTCCAGACTTAGGTACTTAGGGGAAATCTTTCTCCTACTAGTCATGACCTCAAAAAATGCAATGCATCCCTCATATACTCCAGTCAGGTCACCATCTATCAGCTTCTTCCACTTCTAAATCTTCCTCATGGCCTTCTACCAAATCTGCGGAGCCTCAAACCATTCCCATGGTTCACTAAGTCTGGAGGAAGGAAGGATCCCATCCGCAGCCAACTGATCTTTACCATATTCCATGATGACTTTGGATTTCTACAGTCGAAGGTCGATGTCCTCCTTATCCTGAGATAGCACATGCTCCAATAAGTCCTTAGCCCTGACTGCATCTTTCCCAACTGATAGGATATCCTTGATTGCACTATCTCCTCTTACCTGCACATCCTTCAACCAATCCGTTGTAGTTTGAGCAGAGGCTTTCATCTTTTCAATCTCGGAGATGGTTTCCTTGGGCAGGAAACCAGGAGTAGCAGAGGAAGATGGGTGGAGAGATTGCAGAGGTTTCATTACCTCTTCCAAGCATTTCTTAAGTCTCTCATTTTCTTTTCTCAGCTCATGGTTGGTCTGAGTCTCCTTCCTCAATCTGTCAACTATCACAACATTAGACCCTTCATACTCCTCAATGTCTTGCTCCATAGATGTTGGTCCAAGGTTGAAAGTCTGCACAGTATAATCTTCACCAGTGACATCTTCTCTAGTCTTGTCTGCAGCTGGGGTGGCAATGTGGATAACTTTGTTGTTTGCCTCATCCCTTTCTATCTTTGAAACTACCTCAGCCACCTTCCTTTTCTTACCTTTGCCGATTTTAGATAGCATTTCATCCCAATCTAAGGGAGTGTCTTCAACAACTACTTGTTTCTTTCTCGTGATCTCCTTTTCAAGCCAATCCGGGACAGCACGTTCTACCCGGATTTCTTCTGTTTTTGCTTCTTCTTGTTGTTTTTCCAGTGTTTTATCCTTCTCCTTCCCAGGTAGCTGCTCACCTTGATCTTCTACTTCAATCTCCACCTCTTGTACCGGTGATGGGGTTCTAATAGGGATATTCTCCTTTTCAGGTGACCCGTTTCCTCTGCTGCTTGCTAGAGAATCTTCGTATTGTACCAATGGAGAAGGAAATTTGTCTACCTCTTCCAATTCGAGCTCAGCTGCCTCACCAAAGAGTGCTCCTTCCTTGAAAGGATCTGCCTCTACACTAGTCTCATGTTCCTCAAGAGTCTCTTGCTCATGCACGCTTGGTGGAGGAGAAACAGCCTTAGATGGCTCCACAACTGGTAACTTTAGAGAAGAGTCCATATTTTGCACAGTGTCCTTAGGAGAAGGGGTCCTAGATCTCCTCATATAAACTTTGGTCTTCTCTCCTAAACTCTCCACATCAACAATCAGAGGCTCCTCCTTAGAAGTATCTCGACCCTTCTTCTTTGAAACCCTGGCTGTTCTTGTCTTCTTTGGCAGTGGAGGAACATCCTCTTCAATTGGCTTCTCTAACTCTTCCTCATCAGAGGACCTGCCTATCTTCAAAGCTCTACTCCTTTTCTTCCCTTTTGGCTTTCTTTTTGGTTCTAGCTCACTTCCTTTAGGGCCTCTGATTTTGATTTTGAAGGGTGAGCTCTCTTTAGTTTTCCCTTTGTGGTCATCTTCCCCGGATTCTTCTGAAGTAGACATGGGATTTACGTTTCCCATCAAATTAAAGGTACTGGGTACCTTCTCACTCTCCAACTCCCAAACCTTATGTTTTAGCCATGAAGTGGTAAATTTCATGATAGGGGCCATGAGGTCTTCCAACTCTGTTACCTCATCCTCGCTCCAATTTATTTCCCTGATTGACCTATCCTTAACAGATTCATACGCATGATCTTGTACCAGGTTTCCATCATCCTCCAGTTAGTCAGGGATCAACTTGACATTGTATTGTCCAATTGCATCAATAGGAAGCCTAGAGTACCTTTTCTTCCTGGCTTCAAAATCATCTTTGATGTTGGCCCAATAGTCTTCTAGGTCATCTTTATGATGGTACTCCCTGGTGGCCTTCTTTTGTGCTTCCCCAGTGATATCAAAGTTTGTTCTTTTGGAATGGAAGGAGAAACTATGAGCCGCCAACTCATCACCTGCTGCATGTGCTGATTGGATAGAAGGGCACACCTTTGCTACGCCAATTCCAAGAGGGAAATCCCCTCCAAAGCCTATTTTATGCTTCTCCTTTTTGACAATTGCATCGAACTCACATATTTGTCTCACCAACTCCAATAACACAATATGATCAGTAGGGTACCTAGGTAACCTGTATGGAGCAGCCGAGCATCCATCAATTCTGATGTAAGTAAAAGTGGGAAACTGAATGAACCAGGCCCCATATCTCTTTATCAATCCCTTCACTCCATCCGATAGTCTCACATGCTCGGCATTTTGAAGCATCCTAGTGATGTGCATTGTGAATGCATCATTGGCCCTTCTATAATCCTTATGTCCTAGGTGCAATTCTGGGTAAATCTCATATACTATGTCGTGTCCAAAGGTCCCCTGTGGATTCAAACCCCTGTATGGGTAGAATCTGGATAGCACATATCTAACATAAGAGGACATGGTGAACCTCTTGGTATCTAGGACATCCCTTATTTGTTTGTCAATTATGGTGCTGATAAGTTCTGCCTAGTGGTAGTTGGTTCCTTGTTCAATCTTGCTGATTACATGGACCATCCAACTCTCTAACACCAGCAGTCTTCAAACCTGCCACTTTGCTCAAAAATGTTATGGCATCATAAATGTGTGACCTGAATTTAACCCTGTGCAACTGCTTGGGCAGTTTAGAGTAATGTGATTTTGGCTTTTCCAACCATGAATTGATCATCTGTTGAGCCTTGGTTGGTTATTCTCATAATATGTCCTAGCTATGTCCATGTTCAGAGCACACACAGAAGGCAAGTCAAGCATGTCAAAGGCCTAGGCAATAGACACAGGACTGAAATTGGCCAAGACTCTCCCTTCAGTGCTGACAACCCTTTGGGTGTCGAAGTCATATTGCCAGGCACACTCAAGTATCAGCACATAGCACTGGATTGCTGGAGGGAACCCTACCACATGCACCAGTCCGGACTTCATCATTCCCTGCCTCAAGACCGATAGATCCTTCTGAGTTGTCCTCTATTTAAACTCTTCATATCTCCAGGCTCCAACATTGGTGTCAAACACTTCGGACCACACAGAAGATATCTTGCTTTCAGGCAACTGAATCTTGGTGTCCAATCTTAACCTTTATGCCTCTGAAACAGAAGACCCCTCCGTGTCACCTTTAGATTTTCCTACAACGGCCTTGCTTGACTCAGCTTACACTCACAAAAGATCATCATAAGTATTCAATTATCATGCATATTCTGACCAAAGGATTAGCATAAAATCATATAAGGCAATTAGAAACTATCACAAATCACCAATCCTTAAAAATTTAGAAAAATAGAACAATCCGGGAAAACAACGTAAACCGGGAAAATCCAGTCGGGGTAGAATTTCGGAGAAATCCGACCCAGACGAATTCTTGTTGCCAAAACATCATTTGTCAAATAAATCGCTAGTACGGGCAAAATATTATAATATTATCATGAAATCCATTCATTAGCAACAAGAAATCACATTTAGCACCTATTCCATTAATCCTATCCTCGGGAAATTGAAAGAAATAAAACCGGATAGGAAAAACTAGAAAGGTCCGGACAGGAAGGGTTTCTGCGGATAATTCAAATACTCCGGAATTTTCTATACGCTCCACGGAATTAGCCGAAACAGGGAAAATCTGGGTATGCCAGAATTCTGCAGACACCTCAGAAACCCGACGAACGATGACACGCGTACCATCAATCAAACGATCATACAAACTTCTCTACCTGGATTCTAATGGTCCCAAAATTGACGCTAATCAACAAAATTCGGGATACACTCGAGCTTGGATTTCAAAAGACCTTCGAATAACCAAACCTCACGGTGAACCAATGATGCCCTAAGTCCAATAACCAGTCTCTCCACCATTAGAGCCCGAATAAGCTTAAAATCTAAAGGAAAACTATCATTGGGGCAATCAATCAATGCGCACAGGGATTTCTCAAGGTATGGGTGGGTTGGGCTGAACATAAACCATGAAATCACGATAACCCTACTGAACCTTGGCAAATTCGGGCAAATGAACCGAAACCCTAATTTTCACAAGATAGAACAAATGGTACGCTTAAGGGAAAAGTCCTATTCAGACGGGTTCATACTCACACACCCACCAATGAATGGATAAACACAAGCATGGGCGACAAAGCTTTGGTGTGGATTTAAGTCCAACCCTAATTCGATAAATATAAAATCATGATCAAGCAAAGGCCGACCTGGAAAGGCTACCAATCAACTTGGAAAGATTCAATCATGATGCAACAAAGGGAAGGATCAGAGACAACTTACCATGGATTAGTGTTGATAATACCTGAACTCGAAGAAGTGACTGCAAAATGAACACGCCCAAACAACGAAAATACAAACATCGGCGCCCAACCAGACCTCACGCAAGTAGCTCAAGGTCAACGCTCAAAGCTCGAATGAAGAATGCACTCAGACATCAAAGCAGAAAACAAGTGAATAATGAAGTCGAAATGATGCTTAGCAGATTTTAAATCCACCCATATACACGTCTGAGCAAAGGTACCTCAGGCATTAATGAGCGACAAGATGTGCTTGAAAAATTCGAAAACCCAAGCCCAGGATGAAATTTTGGAAAATCCCAAGATACGTGGAAAATCCAGATGAACACAAATTTCACGGATATGGGAGAAACCGAGATTTTAATGAAGTTCAAAATTTTAGCACAGTCCGGGAAAATCCGCCAGAACCGAAAAATCCCAGAGTCAAGCAGAAACCCAGATTCGAAAAACTCAACGATGACTAGACAATGAACCAGAGCCCGAGAAAATCCGCCGGAGCTGGAAAATCTCGGATTCAGGTCAAAACCCGAATTTTCACCAAAAGCCAAATTTAAAGCATTCAAGCCTCAAGGAAAGACCAAAACCAGTAAAACCAATATCTAAAGACCTTAAAAAGACAAATCCAATAAAACCAAAGGCCAAAAGACATCATCAAAAGAGGGTCCCTACTCCAAGTGGGGCGTGTGTGCAAAACTGCACAACAAATGGCGACTCTGTTGGGGAAATGCTCCTGAGCATTTCGATGACAAACTGAAATCAGAACCCAGAACTCATGGTTTCAACTCACATATCCTACCACCACCCATGTCAAACAAAGAAGCCCCTAGTCATCCAGACTCTCCTACACCAGGGTCAAAGTGTGTGCATATGCATTTATTATCCTCCCTTAGTTGCAACAGGAACCAAACTTGGTATGAACAAGCTACATAAACATTCATACTCTAAAAGTAACCTGGATAGAGCCTTGCTTCCAGTCAGGCGTCCATAGCCTCGATGAGGTTATCGTTGTGATTCTCCTAAACATAGCTCTACTGCCAGACAAGAATCTATAGCCCCGGTAGAGATATCTAGATCCCCGTGATAAGTTGAATTCAAACCTTTTATTTTTCAATATGTATTTCCCTCTTTTTTATATATATACTTCTTATCTTTTCACTGTTTTCATTTCAACCTGTGAACAATGAAGTTCACACTCAGGGATGAGAACCACAGTGGCACTAGAGCAGAAAAAAGGATTTTTCACTTGGTCAAACTTCATAAGGACCTAATGCAACTTCAGGTATCTTTAATTTAAAATGTAAGACCCTAATATATTCCTGTTCAAACTAACTAGAAAACCCTTTGTCTCAGTACAAGGATAAGTGGCATTAGGCAGGGAATTCATACCATAATGCCTTGGAAGGATGATAAGAGTTTTTAAAAGAAATACCAAGAACATCAGACCTACTTTGTCACCACTGTTATACAAATACAACCAGGAATCCCCAAAAAGAGAAAGAACCAAGAGCAAGAGTGATGCAAACCAAAACAAACAAACCAAAGCAAAGCAAACCTATTCTAACCAAAGCAAAACAAGCAGAGCAAAAGGAAACCTACTCTAACCAAACAAAACAACCGAAAGCAACCTAAACTAACTATATACAAAGCAGGGAGTTGAAAATAGCTCAGGACTGGAAATAATGCTTCAAATACTACCCATTGACAGGCAGTGGAATATCTTTTCTCGTGAGAGTTTGCAAACGGAAGGCATTATCTCCAAGTATTTCAGCAATCTGATATGGACCAAGCCACAATTTATCGAATTTCCCATGGTCCCCTTTTCGATCATGAGGTTTATCCCAGTACAGGACTAGGTCAGAAATCCTAAAGGCTTTAATCTTAGCCCTCCTGTCAAACCACCTCTTAACTACCCCCTGATGTTTGGCAAAATTCTCAAGGGCATTGTCTCACTTCTCTTCAAGGTGTAATAGTTCTGTTAACCTAGCCTCCCTTCTGTCTCCCTCATCATAAAACTCATTTATAAATTGTAAAGTTGGGATCTTGAGTTGAATAGGGAATACTGGCTCTAGACCATATACTAAGTGGTAGGGTGATGTTCCGATGGATGACTTAAGTCTTGTACGATCTTCCCAAAGGGAAAACCAAAGCTGGGTATGCCAGTCTTTTGGGTTCCTCTCTAACAGCTTACAGATGACAGTCAATAAGTTCTTATTAGAGGACTCTGCTAAGCCATTACCCTGAGGATAATAATTGGATGCAAACTTCACAATAATGCCATGATCAAAAGCCCAATTTAAAAATTTTAAAGATGCAAAAGCAGGACCATTATCACAGACAATAGCAATGGGGCATCCAAATCAATTAAGAATAGCAGACTCTAAGAAATCAATTACTAACTCAGATGTACATTACCTACAAGTAAAAGCCTCAGTCCATCTTGTGAAATAATCAGTAATAGTGAGAATGTACCTGTGTCCCATAGAAGATGGTGGGTTGATGGGGCCTATGAAATCCATACCCCACTGAGCAAAAGGCCTTACCTCAGTGACCGATTGGAGCGGAAGCGCTGCATACCTTTCCCTTGTTGCTGCGGTCTGGCACGTGTGACAGGTCTTGACATGATGGTGGACATCCTTGAATAGCGTGGGCCAGTAATATCATGCCCTCAAAATCTGATTTGCTGTGGCAATCGCAGAACCATGGCCAGTGCCATACTTTTCGTGAAAGTCGTTTATCACCCTTTCAGCTTCTTGTTTCCCAAGACACCTCAAATAAATGTCCTCATGATTTTTCTTGTACAAAACAGCTCCCTTTAGCATGAAACTATCACTCTTCAATCGTAGGGCTCTCCTCTGAACTGCATTAAGATGACCTGGAGATCGTTGGTTCAGCAAATAATAAACTATGTCATCATACCAGCCATCTGGAGAAACCTCCTCAACATTATAATTCTGAACAGTTAATTCAGGACCTATTTCAGCCATGGTTTGAGTAAGTCCTTGTCCTCTTACTAACTTCATAGGCTGGATCTCAATATCATACTCTTGAAGCATTGTCACCCACTTAGCTCTACGCTCTCCTAGCTCGTTTTGCATCAAAAGTAACTTGACCGCGGGGTCTGGGACAACTGCATAAACCTTATTCCTGAGCATATAATGTCTGAATTTTTTCACTACTCTAACTAGAGCATATGCCTACTTTTCTACACTTGGGTATCTCAACTCAGCATCTTTTAATGGGGCACTCATAAAGGCAATGGGATGCTCATTTCCCTCATCAGACTTTTGAGTTAGCGTTCCTACATATGAGTGATCTAAAGCAAATGAATAGATGTGAAAAGGCTTGCTGTAATTAGGACTTACCAATACTGGAGCATCAACAATGGCTCTTTTGATTTCTACAAATGCCTCCTTTGCTTTTGTAGTCCATTCGATCTTAGCATCCTGCTTCAACATTGCATTCAGTAGCTTAACAATTTCAGCAAATCTAGTAATGAATTTTTTGACGAAGTTGATCTTTCCAAAGAAAGATTTCATTTCCTTTTTGCTAGCAGGTGGCTAAATCTTCAAGATGGCCTCCACTCTTTCTGGATCAATAGCGATCCCCTTCTCTGATATCACATGTCCTAGCAGCTTTCCCTCTGTTACTCTGAAAATACACTTTTTAGGATTCAAGGATATGCCAAATTCTCTGCACCTTTGAAACACTTTGTGCAAATCTGAGATGTGATCCCCTCTGTTCTTGGAAAACACAGTCAGATCATCCATATAAATGATGATGCATTTGCCTATGATATCTTTAAAAGCAATATCCATAGCCCTTTGAAACGTGACCCTTGCATTAATGAGTCCAAATGGCATTCTCCTGTAGGAAAATGTCCCCCACTTCATTGTGAAAGCAGTCTTGTGCATGTCCTCATATTGAACCATTACTTGATTGTACCCTGAATAACCATCCAGAAAGGACATCATCTGAGATCCGTTGACCACTTGAAGTACTTCATCCAGTGAAGGGATTGGATAGCTATCCTTTTCTGACGATCTGTTCAAATTCCTGAAATCAACACAAAGTCTAATTTCTCCATTCTTTTTCCTCACTGGAACCAGGTTTGCCACCCATGTGGAATGTCTAACAGGAAATATGATTCTGGCGGATAGTAACTTTTGAACTTCTTTCTGTATGACTGGTTCCAATAATGCACTAATTGGTCTTTGCCTTTGCCTAAAAGGCCTAGCACCTGGCTTCAAAAGGATAGTATGAGTTATGATTGATGTATCATAAGTTTTCAAGTTTTCATAACTCTAGGCTACTATATCGGGAAAGCTATGCAACACTGCAATTATTCCCTGTCTTTCTTCTAGAGTGCATACTTTGCCAATAAAAATGTTCTTAGCGTTATCTTCAGTTCCCATATTGTAAGTATCACACTATCCATTGATAGACTCCTTTGATTCTTGTTCCTGATCCTTGATTTTATCCATATCAAAAATTCTTTCCAACTATACCATTCCCCTTGGAATAGTATTAGACTTCAGATTCATCACACCTTCTATATCCAGTTCTGCTTCCTGGAGCTCCGTTTCATCGATGATTTGGGAAGCAAAAACGTCTATATTTGTGATGAAATCCAAAATATGTTTGTCATCCTCGAATACCTGGAAGTTAGTAATATTATCTAGGACTGAAGGCACCGGAGTCAATTCTACAGTGAACTTCCTCAAACCTGACAAAGATAAAGGTTGCAGGGTGCTTGTTGCTTGAGCCAGAGAGTCAGCAGTTTGATTCTTCTGCCGTGGTATTAGCTGAATATTGAAGGCATCAAATCCTTCAATGAGGTCCCACACTCTATGCCTATAATTAGTCATTCTTCTATCGTGACATGAATATTGTCTCCTTACTTGCTTAACTACTAACTCAGAATCACCAAAGACTTGTAGAATCTTAATCTTTTTCTTAAGTTCCATAAGAAGTCCATGAATTAATGCCTCATATTTCGCTACATTATTGGTACAGTGAAATTAAAGCCTATGGGCTGCAAAGAAATTCTTACCTTTTGGACTGATCAGTTCAAACCCTACCCCAACTCCATGCTTGGACTTAGATCCATCAAATCTAAGTGTCCAACACTCAGCAGCTGTAATCTTCTTCACCACATCCTTTGGCTTAATATTGCTGGATGGTTTTTCAGATGACACGAACTTCTTTTCTTGATGGTCCTTCTGAAGATTTTGTATATCTGTTTTAACTACCAGGGTTGGATTCATGCATTTCTGTACTTTTTCTACTACTGTTTGGCACAAACAACACTCCAACTCTGAATGGGAAGCATTATGGACTCTACACCAATTAGGTAAGAGTAATTCTTCAAAGCTTGTCCTTCTACCTAGATGAATTTGATTATCAACACACTACTTGATGAATTCCTGAAAACTGTCTAATAGGCTGATTTGATTATCCTTAGTTTCCTCTTCTTCTTCCACCGATTTTGTCAAAACAGCATCATGACTGGATCGTGTTCCTGCATCAATAGGCATCGTGTGTAGCATCAATACCTCCTCTGAGTCTGACTCCTCATACTGTGTTGACAACATATAATTTTCCATGCCAATTTCTGATATCAAAACTTCTGTTGAAGTCTTTTGGTATTCTGTGATCATGTATTTCATTCTTGGCTCTCTCTCAATTCTGATCTGATTGGGCACTCCTTTCCAGGGAAGCCACATGTTAGAATGGTCAGTAGACACATAACTATTCAAAGCCTTAGTAAAATCTCTTCCTAGAATCAAACCATACGCATCAGGGATATCAGCTACCTGAATATTGATAACCTGTTGAATCCTTGGGTCTAAAGCTATTTGCATGTGAATCATATTTAATTCCCCCACCACATTTACTTCAGTTCTATCCAGCTAAGTCACCTTCTTCTGGGAATCAGCAGGTGTAATTCCTAAAGCTCTACAAACTCCAAATGGAATCACATTGGTGGAAGCACCAGAATCTAGTAAACAATTATGTAGATTCTTACCGAATATGCACATAGAGATCAGAAATGGTGGGGTTTTTGTCTTTCCTTGAAACAAAGTAGGTTGAGTATCTACTTGAGCCACTTGAGTCTTGTCCTTTTCCTTTCCTTTGTCTCCAGGGGGAAGGTCAGTCCGAATGTGTGCCTAATCTTGTGTTTTCACAGACTGAGAACTAGAAACCTTGCTATTATGCTCGTTAGAAGGTTTATCCAAAGACACAGGATGTGCATCATAAGTACCTAAAACTGCCTTCCTAATGGGAGGGAACCTTAATAACTCAAATGCTGAAAGATTTACCTTCAATTTTTTGAACTCCTTAGCAACATATGAAGCCATCTGCTCTTCATTCATATCAGTGGAAGCTTCCCTAGAAGGTTCCTCTGCCTTGTCCTTGCCTGCTTGAACAGCCTTTTCCTTCTGTGGGTCAGTCTGGGGCTATCTTTCCTTCGAAAGATATTTTCTAGAAACATGTGGATAGGATGGATTATTGCTAGCATTAGGATCTGGGGGAATACTGAAGTTGTTAGGAGGAATGGAAGTGGTGAAAGGTCCTCCAGCCTGTGGGCGCCTATGAGGCATATCCCTCAGACCTTGCCTCTGAAACATCTGTACTTCTTCAACATAATTTTCTTCTTGATCAAATGGGCCATTATCATTCATTATTTCTTCATTGAATAGCTGAGCCACTTCATCCCCATTACAAATTTGATCTGTTTTCCCCTCTTGAGAATCAAATTCCTCTTTTGGTACATTTTCCCTACTTGCTGGGAAGGAAGCGTGATTTAATACCAGCACAGGAGAATCATAAGGGCTAGAGGGAACAATCTATTGCCCATTTGTGTTATTCTCTACCTCATACTAAAAAATAGAGGTTGCAGTTTGAAACTCTGGACACTCTAATTCTGAATGCTAACTTGTCTTATGAAGCCTACACCATCCCGACAAGGCTGCTTCAGCCAAGTATACACCACTGGGAGGCTTGTCCTGACTGACTAGCTGATTTGCAGATTGGTTGACCACTTGATTAGCTGGTTGATCCAATGGGGTGGGGACTCCTCCATTATTAGGGCCCGTATTCCAAGTTCTACTTTGTCCTTGCGATTGCCTCTTATCAAATCCTGGTCCACTACCTTGTCCTCTATCAAAATTTTGTCTCCTATCATTATTGTAGCCTCTGTCATTGTTGTAACCCCTATCCTGATTATATCCTCTGTCATTGTGGAATCCTCTCTCATTACGCTGCCCTCTGTCAAAATTCTGCCCTTGTGGAAACTATCTGTTCTGATTGGACTGCATACTCTTCTGCGCAGCTTGTAATTAGCTATTTTGATTCCTTAGATAGGTCACCTCTAGATTCAAATTCTTTATCTGTTCAGCTATTTTATCAATTCTCTCCCTATTCTGATCTCGACAAGGGATCTGGCTTGGATTACTCTGAGGAGGGATAGGTAGTGTAGTGGATCCCATAGACTGATGCAATACCTCAGAATTTTGCAGATAAGCAGGGAAACTATTTGGCTATGGTTGATACATAGGCTGATTAACCTGCTGTTGGGGGAAATTCATCATAGGAGAAACCTGACTCATAGGAAGACCAAGATGTGGCACCAAGGGTAATTGAGGTACTGGATTCATGATTGGAGTGTGATAGGTAAGTGTCTGATTTATTGCCTGAACCTGATTGGGATGTGCAACTGGTCCTAGAGAAGGCAACGGTCCAGTCACATGTTGTCTCATATTTGTGCTAAGCTTAATGGCTTTTGTATAGGCATCAGTTAGGTTAGCTGGAGGATTGGGTCTCCATTTTAGAAAGGTTGTTGTAAGGCTATCCAATGCTTCATAATAGACTCCCAGGGCTGTATTGTTATCCAAAACATAAGGATCTTGGAGTCTGGTGTATGCACGGTGGAACCTATTATTGAAACTGGATATTGGTTCGTTGACCTCTCTTTTGACTCTAGTGAATTGCAAATACAATTCATTGGCACTAATAGGTATTCTAAACTTCTATAAAAAGACAGTTTCAAGATCATTCCAATTGAGAATTGAGCCAAATGGGAGGTGATTATACCAGTAAAAAGCCTCTTCTCCTAGTGAATAGAGGAACAACCTACAAGCAACATCCTCATGGACAATCCTTTTATCTTTGAGACAGGTTTGGAAGATCCTTATATGCTCTTCTGCACTCTTGTTTGGGTCATTAACATGAAACTTTGAACAAAAGTGTTCAGGGTTTTTGGGCATTACATTGTAAGCATTGAAAGACAAAGGGGATAGATTATTAGCTAGGAAAGCCATTGGTAAAAGCGGGGGAGGTGGTTGTGGTTGGTTAATGATAGGCTGGGGTTGTTGAATGGGAACTACTTGAGGGATGGGTATGGCTTCAACTTCTGGATATGAAGATGTGGATAATGCTGGTGAAGAGATGGGTGATGATGATTCTCCCCTTTCTCAAGTCCTTCGTGACCTAGTGGGGAAATGTAATTCTTGTAAATCTTCCTCTCCTGTGGTAGATCTGGTATTTCTCCTATATCTCTCTAGAGAGATGGCATTCAAGAAATGATCCAGTGTGCTCATTAAGGCCCTCCTTCTAGCGCCAATCTGTTGATGGTGTTTTCTACATAGCAACAATTCAGACATAACATGATATCCTATCTCTCTTGAAAGGTAATCTTCAACAATAAGTTATTAAAAATCACCCCAAGGTCTCTCGGATGTCAGGTAATGACAATGCATAAACAACTCAGATAATATGTGAAATGCTGGTAATCACAATCAGACCTTACTACAAGTAAACTGTACCTTTCCAATTTATCAGATTATGCAATATGATGATCTCAAATCCTAAATCTAACCAAATGATAAATAAATAGCAAAAGATAAGGGTGCAAGAATATGACAAGATCTAAATTATTCCTAGAATGAACAATGCAAATGATAGATATCTGGAATGGACCAATCTCAAATAACCAATCCTTGATCAACCCACAATGCAATATCACAAGAACGGTGCAATCTTCTAAGGTATATAGATTTTCAAATCATAGACATTCATCCACAATCGAACTTAAGCACATATGAATATATGGTCCAGGTTGACTTCACCGGCCTACTACAATCAGATAGTTACTGGGAGTATAGACCAGAGATTGCTACAAACATTCCAAATATGAAATTATAAACATCATTCACCAAACTAATGTAATTCTTAAAACTAAACCCTAAATCTTTAAGCAATTTGAAAGATAGAACAACAGGAACCATGCAAGATAGGCTAACACAAAAGAGATAACCAGGAATACCACAATGTCTTCAATTGTATTAGATCATCAAAATGCTGCAACAATTCCACTGTTTGTTTACAATACTTGCTTCAAGAAATTGACAAAATTCTCTAACTCCTTTCTCTAACTTAACTATATTATATATTCTATTTCCTCTCTAATATCTCTAATGTCTTACAATGAGGCAGGAATGCCATTTATAGCAAATTCTCAAGACATGTCAGCCCAGCCAAATGTTTAAAAAATAAAATAGCTAAAACAAGTCAGCCTTAGGAATTTCAAAATAAGGCACACATTAAATGTTGATACATCATCAAGGTCGGCCTACAGAGGGTCCCTAATGTAGCCTAGATCAATACATGCCCTATAATAATAGGGAAGCACAAATCTCAAAATGGCATTAAATACCGCCTCCCTTATCTTTGTTCTGGGCCAATGATCCTTGAACCTTCAAAAACACCACATCCAGCTCGGTGACAGGTGGCAAGGGCAAGATCTTAAGCCGACATCCAATAGAACTAATCTCCTCCTTTGACTGCTTAACAGTCTTATTCCAATCATCCTTATGTGCTTGATACTTATCCATTACTGCCAGATAAGTTGCTACATCATCTAGCTGGTGTCCTATTATGACATTCTCAGAATCTAGAGCATAAACATCATGTCACCATTCCTTTAACTATTCTAGACTTAGGTACTTAGGGGCAATATTTCTCCTGCTAGTCATGACCTCAAAAAATGCAATGCATCCCTCATATACTCCGGTCAGGTCACCATCTATCAGCTTCTTCCACTTCTAAATCTTCCTCATGGCCTTCTGTCGAATCTGCAGAGCCTCAAACCATTCCCATGGTTCACTAAGTCTGGAGGAAGGAAGGATCCCATCCGTAGCCAACTGATCTTTACCATATTCCATGATGACTTTGGATTTCTGCAGTCGAAGGTCGATGTCCTCCTTATCCTGAGATAGCACATGCTCCAATAAGTCCTTATCCCTGACAGCATCTTTCCCAACTGATAGGATATCCTTGATTGCACTGTCTCCTCTTACCTGCACATCCTTCAACCAATCCGTTGTAGTTTGAGCAGAGGCTTTCATCTTTTCAATCTCGGAGATGGATTCCTTGGGCAGGAAACCAGGAGTAGCAGAGGAAGATGGGTGGAGAGATTGCAGAGGTTTCATTACCTCTTCCAAGCATTTCTTAAGTCTCTCATTTTCTTTTCTCAGCTCATGCTTGGTCTGAGTCTCCTTCCTCAATCTGTCAACTATCAGAGTACTAGACCCTTCATACTCCTCAATGTCTTGCTCCATAGATGCTGGTCCAAGGTTGAAAGTTTGCACATTATAATCTTCACCAGTGACATCTTCTCTAGTTTTGTCTGCAGCCGGGGTGGCAATGTGGATAACTCTGTTGTTTGCCTCATCCATTTCTATTTTTGAAACCACCTTAGCCACCTTTCTTTTCTTACCTTTGCTGATTTTAGATAGCATTTCATCCCAATCCAAGGGAGTGTCTTCAACAACTACCTATTTCTTTCTCGTGATCTCCTTTTCAAGCCAATCCCGGACAACAGGTTCTACCCGGATTTCTTCTATTTTTGCTTCTTCCTGTTGTTTTTCTGGCGTTTTATCCTTCTCCTTCTCAGGTAGCTGCTCACCTTGATCTTCTACTTCAATCTCCACCTCTTGTACTGGCGATGGGGTTCTAATAGGGATATTCTCCTTTTCAGGTGACCCGTTTCCTTTGCTGCTTGCTGGAGAATCTTCGTATTGTACCAATGGAGAAGGAAGTTTTTCTACCTCTTCCACTTCAAGCTCAGCTGCCTCACCAAAGAGTGCTCCTTCATTGAAAGGATCTACCTCTCTGCTAGTCTCATTTTCCTCAACAGTCTCTTGCTCATGCATGCTTGGTGGAGGAGAAACAGCCTTAGATGGCTCCACAGCTGGTAACTTTGGAGAAGAGTCCATCTTTTGCACAGTGTCCTTAGGAGAAGGGGTCCTGGATCTCCTCATATAAACTTTGGTCTTCTCTCCTGAACTCTCCACATCAACAATCGGAGGCTCCTCCTCAGAAGTATCTCGACCCTTCTTCTTTGAAACCCTGGCTATTATTGTCTTCTTTGGTGGTGGAGGAACATCCTCTTCAACTGGCTTCTCTAACTCTTCCTCATTAGAGGACATGCCTATCTTCAGAGCTCTACTCCTTTTCTTCCCTTTTGGCTCTCTTTTTGGTTCTAGCTCACTTCCTTTAGGGCCTCTGATTTTGATTTTGAAGGGTGAGCTCTCTTTGGTTTTCCCTTTGGGGTCATCTTCCCCAAATTCTTCTGAAGTAGACATGGGGTTTAGGTTTCCCATCAAATTAAAGGTACAGGGTACCTTCTCACTCTCCAGCTCCCAAACCTTATGTTTTAGCCATGAAGTGGTAAATTTCATGATAGGGGCCATGAGGTCTTCCAACTCTGTTACCTCATCCTCGTTCCAGTTTATTTCCTCGATTGACTTGTCCTTAACAGATTCATAGGCATGATCTTGTACCAGGTTTCCATCATCCTCCAGTTGGTCAGGGATCAACTTGACATTGTATTGTCAAATTGCATCAACAGGAAGCCTAAAGTACCTTTTCTTCCTCGCTTCAAAATCATCTTTGATGTTGGCCCAATAGTCTTCTAGGTCATCTTTATGATGGTACTCCCTGGTGGCCTTCTTTTGTGCTTCCCCAGTGATATCAAAGTTTGTTCTTTTGGAATGGAAGGAGAAACCATGAGCCGCCAACTCATCACCTGCTGCATGTACTGATTAGATAGAAGGGCACACCTCTGCTACGCCAATTCCAAGAGGGAAATCCCCTCCAAAGCCTATTTTATGCTTCTCCTTTTTGACAATTGCATCGAACTCACATATTTGTCTCACCAACTCCAATAACACAATATGATCAGTAGGGTACCTAGGTAACCTGTATGGAGCAACCAAGCATCCATCAATTCTGATGTAAGTAAAAGTGGGAAACTGAATGAACCAGGCCCCATATCTCTTTATCAATCCCTTCATTACATCTGACAGTCTCACATGCTTGGCATTTTGAAGCATCCTAGTGATGTGCATTGTGAATGCATCATTGGCCCTTCTATAATCCTTATGTCCTAGGTGCAATTTCGGGTAAATCTCATATACTATGTCCTGTCCAAAGGTCCCCTGTGGATTCAAACCCCTATATGGGTAGAATCTGGATAGCACATATCTAACATAAGAGGACATGGTGAACCTCTTGGTCTCTAGGACATCCCTTAGCTGTTTGTCAATTATGGTGCTGATAAGTCCTGCCCAGTGGTAGTTGGTTCCTTGTTCAATCTTGCTGATTACATGGACCATCCAACTCTCTAACACTCCAGCAGTCTTCAAACCTACCACTCTGCTCAAAAATGTTATGGCATCATAAATGTCTGACCTGAATTTAACACTGTGCAACTGCTTGGGCAGTTTAGAGTAATGTGGTTTTGGCTTTTCCAACCATGAATTGATCATCTGTTGAGCCTTGGTTGGTTCATTCTCATAATATGTCCTGGCCATGTCCATGTTCATAGCAAACACAGAAGGCAAGTCAGGCATGTCAAAGGCCTGGGCAATAGACACAGGACTGAAATTGGCCAAGACTCTCCCTTCAGTGCTGACAACCCTTTGGGTGTCGAAGTCATATTGCCTAGCACACTCAAGTATCAGCTCATAGCACTTGATTACTGGAGGGAACCCTTTCACATGCACTAGTCTGGACTTCATCATTCCCTGCCTCAAGACCGACAGATCCTTCTGAGTTGTCCTCTGTTTAAACTCTTCATATCTCCAGGCTCCAACATTGGTGTCAGACACTTCAGACCACACAAAAGATATCTTGCTTTTGGGCAACTGACTCTTGGTGTCCAATCTTAACCTTTCTTCCTCTGAAATAGAAGACCCCTCCGTGTCACCCTTAGATTTTCCTGCAGTGGCTTTGCTTGACTCAGCCTACACTCACAAAAGATCATCATAAGTATTCAATTATCATGAATATTCCGACCAAAGGATTAGCATAAAATCATATAAGGCAATTAGAAACTATCACAAATCGCTAATCCTTGAAAATCCAGAAAAATAGAACAATCCGGGAAAACAACGTAAACCGGGAAAATCCAGTCAGGGCGGAATTTCAGAGAAATCCAACCCAGACGGATTCTTGCTGCCAAAACATCATTAGTCAAATAAATCGCTAGTACGGGCAAAAGATTATAATATTATCATGAAATCCATTCATTAGCAACAAGAAATCACATTTAGCACCTATTCCATTAATCCTATCCTCGGGAAATCGAAAGAAATAAAACCGAATAGGAAAAACCAGAAAAGTCCGCACAGGAAGGATTTTCGTGGATAATTCAAATACTCTAGAATTCGCTATACACTCCGCGGAATTAGCCGAAACTGAGAAAATCTGGGTACGCCGAAATTCCGCGGACACCTCGGAAACCCAATGAACGACGACACGCGAACCATCAATCAAACGATCATACAAACTTCTCTACCTGGATTTTAATGGTCCCAAAATTGATGCTAATCAACAAAATTCGGGATACACTCGAGCTTGGATTTCAAAAGACCTCCGAACAACCAAACCTCACAGCGAACCAATGATGCCCTAAGTCCAATAACCACTCTCTCTGCCATTAGAGCCCAAATAAGCTTAAAATCTCAGGGAAAACTATCATTGGGGTGATCAATCAATGCGCACAGGGATTTCTCAAGGTATGGGTGGGTTGGGCTGAACATAAACTATGAAATCATGATAACCCTACTGAACCTTGGCAAATTCGGGCAAATGTATCGAAACCCTAATTTTCGCAAGATAGAACAAATGGTGCGCTTAAGGGAAAAGTCCTATTCAGATGGGTTCATACTCACACACCCACCAGTGAATGGATAAACACAAGCACGGGTGACAAAGCTTTGGTGTGGATTTAAGTCCAACCCTGATTCGATAAATATAAAATCATGATCAAGCAAAGGCCGACCTAGAAAGGCTACCAATCAACTTGGAAAGATTCAATCATGACGCAACAAAGGGAAGGATCAGAGATGACTTACCATGGATTAGTGCTGATAATACCCAAACTCGAAGAAGTGACTGCAAAACGAACACGCCCAAACAACAAAAATCTAGACACCGGCACCCAACCAGACCTCACGCAAGCAGCTCAAGGTCAACGCTCAAAGCTCAAATGAAGAATGCACTCAGACGTCAAAGCAGAAAACAAGTGAATAATGAAGTCGAAATGATGCTTAGCAAATTTTAAATCCACCTATATACGTGTCTAAGCAAAGGTACCTCAGGCATTAATGAGCGACAAGACGTGCTTGAAAAATCTGAAAACCTGAGCCCAGGATGGAATTTTGAAAAATCCCAAGATACGCGGAAAATCCGGATGAACATGAATTCCGCGGATATGGCAGAAACTGGGATTTTAATGAAGTTCGGGATTTTAGCACAGTCCGAGAAAATCCGCCAGAACCAGAAAATCTCGGAGTGAAGCAGAAACCCGGATTCGAAAAACTCAGCGATGACCAGACAATGAACTAGAGCCTGGGAAAATCCGCCGGAGCTAGAAAATCCCAGATTCAGGTCAAAACCCGGATTTTCACCAAAAGCCAAATTTAAAGCATTCAAGCCTCAAGGAAAGACCAAAACCAGTAAGACCAATATTTGAAGACCTTAAAAAGACAAATCCAATAAAACCAAAGGCCAAACGACATCATCAAAAGAGTGTCCCTACTCCAAGTGGGGCATGTGTGCAAAACTGCACAACAGAGACAAGGCTTAATGATGCACTAATCGCTTGTATGCTCTCTTTATGGACCCAAACCCTTGGAACACCCTTAAGAGACTTAAGAAAACTTTTTTTGAATGATTTCAAATCCCAACCCTCTGACTTAGACACAAAACCAATTTTTCACCTTAACTAGGCTACTAGCCCAACTAGGCCTCCTGCGATGATTTTTTGACTTTGCACTTAAACTTTCCAAAGGAACCTCAAAACTAATGATTGAACCAGATGTGGTTTGTGATGATACATAACATACTAGATTCTTTATGGCACTTTTTTTGGAGCACACCAATCAAAAATCTGTTGTTTCCTCAAATTTAGGCCTAATTAGCCCTCTTTTTCAAAGTAACCCCTCTTTAAACTCAACCCCTGACCATGAAACTTTTATCAATCTCCTAAAATGACTCAAAACCAAGGAATACAAGTTTTTAGACCTCTATGACACATCTAACATGCTCCAGCACAAAACCCTCCTCAACTTGCCTAAAAAACTAGGGCTTCTTGAAAACTAACCTTCCAATCACTTCCAGAACTTTCTCATTGACTCTACACCATTAGGACAACATAATTAGTCGACCCAAACTCAAAAACATGCCCCTCATTAAGGCAGATCTTCTGCTGCTACACCCTAGCCTCCATCTTCAAGCATTTTTCACAATGAAATCTTGGTGTAAACCATTTAATTCTTCTTTCCTACACTTTATATTGTTAGTCCAGTATGGTACATGTCATATTTGATCCATTTCATAGATTTTTAGTCATTATACTCCATGAAATGGATCATTCCATCATTAAAACTCTCAAAACAAGGCAAAATCTGCACTTTTCCTGTGGACAGTCAGCAAAAACATGCAAGAATTGATCTATTTCCTTTATCAAAACATGTGAGTGGTGTTAAAACATGTAAATAAAAATTACTAAAGCATCCAAATTCAGATAACTTCAATAAGATTCAATGGTTCATCAAAAAAAATAGAAAATTGTAAGAAAACATAAATTTTGTTGTATTTTCTAAGAACAGTCCGTACAATGCTTTCACCAACCACCTAACCTCCGTAAAAATGATTATTTTAGGGTTATAAACCAATTCCCCAACTGATCCAACTGATTTGGATTAATTACATTGCTTAATTTACTCTAAAACTCTTAAAACCCCTTTTCCCGCCTAAACTAAAATTCAAAAATTTGAAATTGCAAACTTACATTTTATTAAAATCTATCACCTAAAAAATATTGGATCTTCAATATCCAAATTTATTTGACCTATTTAAAGCATAATATCACTAATCAAATCCCTAAAACATAATTTTCCCTTTACATTGCATTTTTACCCTAGATTCCTTATCAGGAACCTTAGAACTTTCAACAATCTCATTACACTTATTCATCCCAAATGCCATTATAGGCTCCAAAAGGTTATAATTAATGTTTTGACTTGCTTGGAAGGTCCTCCTAACCCCTGCACTCTCCTGGTTCTTGAAGTTCTCCTTGAAGGCCCTGGGTGCTCCTGCACCAGAATAGTGTGACTCAGGCTTCTCCAACCAAGAATTCATAAGTTGTTGTGAATTCATGGTCTACTCATCATAGAACTCTTGAGCTGCTCCCATGCTAAATCCCACCACATGAGATCTATCTGACATATCAAATGTTTGGGCAATGGAAAACAGTGTTGAGATTCGCTGCAACTCTCCCCTGAGGACCAATTATTCTCTGTGTATCTTGATTATAGTGCCTGGCACATTCAAGGACCAACTCATAACACTGCACCATAGAAGGGAAACTAGAAAAATGTGACAATCCTAATTCCATCATCCTTCTAGCCACCAAAGGAGAATCCTCAGCCACCATTCTTTCTTTAAACTCTTCATAATCCCATGATCCGACATTTGTATCAGTCACCTCCGACCAAACTGAAGTGATTTTTCTCTCAGGGATCTTGCTCTTAATGTCCATTTTAATCCTTTCTGCATCAGATATTGAGGACCCAGCTACTACCTTGCTAGATTCAGCCTGCACTCAACATGGAAATCATAATAAGAACCACAGGAAAGAGGATGTTAATCCATAAGAACACTATTAGAATGAATCTCATATAGCCAGAGTGTTATTAAAATTCATATAAAATGACCACAATAGATTTCGGGTTTCAAGACCATTCGCGAAATTTGAGCCAAAGAGGAATTTTGAGAAATTCCAGACCGATCGGATTCCAATGGAATAACCAGGAAACACCTACTTAACCATTAAACCTGATGATGATCAATCAACAAATTACATGGGAAATCAAAATATGACATGAAATAATCATTAAATGTATCATAAATCATAAACAAATCCAATTATCTCATGTTCCTTTATATTTCATCAAATTTTAGGAAAATCCATGAGGGACGGATTTCTATGAAGAATGAGCTAGATTAAAGACTTTAGAAAATTAGAGAGACGCTAGATTTTAGAGAAATCCGGAATTGACAAAACTCTGCGGATAATTCAAAACTCCGAAAGCAATGCAGATTCTAGGAACGAAGGTCTCGGCAAGAGTTAGTCATCTCACTGAGAAGTCTTGGCGACTTCCAGGAGGTCACGCCGAAGGATGTCATCGAAAAAGGTTTTGCTAAGACTTAGTGGTTTCGGTGTAATGTCTTGTCGACTAGGGGGAGTCTTAGGGAAGCAAATGAATGTACTTCGGCCAAACAAATTTCATTCAGAATGAGGTCACATCAAGTGGGGCATGTCTTGCTGACCGGTGATATAACAAACATATCAATATGATCAAAGGGTAGTTAGGGTAAGGTCCTAGCGAATCTTTTTTGTCTCACCGACTTTCAGGGTCCAAGCAAACACTCCAGCCATACAAAAAAAAATTTGATATGAGGTCTCAGCGAAGCTGCAGTGTCTCGGCGACTAGCGATGGGTTTTGAATTTTTCCAGAGGTCTTGCCGACCGCATAATGTCTCACCGACATGAATTCCCATTGCTATAACCTCTGGCTGACAACATGTGGTCTCCCCAAAAGAAGATCTGTGCTCGCCAAGGAAGGAAAGCTTCACCGTGAAGTCTTGGTGACTGCCGGTAGTCTCGCCAAAAGTGAACATCTCAGCAAGAGTTGTGAGCTAGCCGAAAGGTCTCAATGAAGGATGGATGTCTCACTGAAATAAATGAATACCGGTATAATTAATGGAGCCCGCTATGACCTCTTGCCAACCAACTTGTCTTGCCGACGGTGTATAAGGAAATACATGTCAATGAGAGACTTTCTTTCAGGGTGAGGTCCCAGCGATCAAATACGAACTTAGGAAGGCTTCTTGGGAAAATATAGGGTGATTGATATGACATCTCCCTGACTTTGAAGGTCACAGTGAAGAAAATTCAGAAGGGATGGATTATCCCGGAGGGATGAAAAAATCCTGGACTACGACGCCGAGTCATTATTTTACCCAAACACCAAATCAATCATGAATTTCTAAATTTTTAACTCAGGACAAGTCACAGATGGACCTTTCATAGATTTTCTTTACATTCTAAGTCAATTTTAAGACAAAATCACCTGACATGGGACTGCCCTAGGTTTGAAACCCCACTCATCCACCATTAGTGCATAGGCAAGCTCAAAATTCAGTTGTTTCAACTGCTAAGTCATCACTAGGGTTTACTAATTACTTCTCAAGCAAGATTCATCAAAATGCAGATAGACAAATGAGCTCAAGACTCACCTGGGAGATGACAAATAATGAAATACTGAACAACCCTAGCATGAACTGATCAAATACATAGGAATTTGAATCCCACAAGCTCTCATAACATCAACATGCCATTCATAATTCTCAATCAAAGGCAGGTCAATAAAAACATACCATTATAACATGGAAATTGATCTCAGAAGTAGCAAATGCGAAGTTGAATGGCGTACACAAAGAATAGATGCAGTAATGCACAAGAAATCACCACCAAATTGATCAATGCAAACCTAAACGCCCCAAAATGAAGTCAATCAATCACATGAAAGCACTCCTCAACTCAAACGATGGCAAATAGTAAGCATGATGGCACAAAAGATCCCAGGAACCAAGTTATATACATCCTTCAAAGCACGCATGAAGCCATTAATGCAATTGATAGGACAGTCAGAAAACCCAGAAAGCTGACGACAGGGTGGAATAAGGGAAAATCTAGTCCACATGAAAATCCGCGAAGACCAAGAATCCTCGAACCATGGTGCATGGCCGAAATCCAAATAGGATCTGGGAAAATCCATCCAGGGAGGAAAATCCATCCAGGGAGGAAAATCCTGAATCAGGGTAAAAACCCAAACTTTGTCTAGAACTTAGGATTTTCAATAAATAACCTGGGGAAACACTTAGAAAAACCAAAAATAAACATTTAAGCACATGCCAAGATAAGACAAAATCTCAAAAAGAAAGGACCAAAAAACCAAAACCGAAGCGAAAGAGGGTCCCTGCCTTCAGCGGGGCGTGTGCACGAAAACTGCACAACAAATGGCGACTTCTGCTAGGAAAATGCTCCAGAGCATTTGATGATGAATAGGAATCAAGAATCCAGAATCTTTGGTTTCAATCTCACCATCAAACAACAAGTTAGAATGCAAAGATTTAAAGAATCAAAACCAAAGGATAGACCGAACCTTCCATAAACTAAAAATCCAAGTGTGTGCACATGATTTCATTTCCCTCCTTAAGCTACTACAGAAACCAAGTTCAGTCAAGTCAGGCTACGTAAGGATACTAACTTCAAAAGCAACCTGGATAGGGCCTCGCTACTAGTCAGGCATCCATAGCCCCGACAAGGTTATCGCTGTGACTCTCTTGAACATAGCTCTACTACCAACTAGGTGTCCATAGCCCTAGTAGAGATATTCAGGTACCCCTAATAAGTTGAATTTATTCTTTTTGATATTCAATATTTCATTTTTCTTTCTTTTGATATTCTTTATATGTCACTTTCATTTCAACCTGTGAACAATGAAGCTCACACTCAAGGCTGAGAACCACAGTGGCGCTGAAGCAGAAATAAGATTTTTCACTTGACAAAACTTCACAAGGATTCCTATAGTAACATCAGGATTCTTAAGATATATGAGATATATGAGATTTCATAGTATTTCAAATTCAAATCAAAGCTGGTGATCAATTTTCTATAAATCTGACATTAAGACTGTTGGCAATAGTAAAGATTTCAACCATCCTTTCAAGATGCAAGACTAAAGTCCACCAAGGAAATACTTAGAACAATCCTAGATAATGATATTTTTCCATGCAGGTGCAACACATCCAGGTGAAAACAAAGAAACCCCCAAAGCAAAAATAGAGCAAAAAAAAAAACAAAACAAAACAAAAGCAAACCCACAAACCAAACCAAAAGCAAAGCAGAAAGGGAAACCTAACCTAACTATATACAAGACAAGAGTTGAAGATAGCTCAAGACTAGAAATAATGCTTTAGATACTACCTATTGACAGGCAGTGGGATATCCTCTCCAATGAGAGTTTTCAAACAGAAAGCATTATCTCCCAGAATTTATGAGATCTAGTAAGGTCCAAGCCAAAGTTTATCAAATTTTCCATGCTCTCCCTTACGGTCATGGGCTTTATCCCAGTAAAGAACCAAGTCAGAAATCCTAAAAGCTTTAACCTTGGCTCTTTTATCAAACCATCTCTTGACAACCCCCTGATGTTTAGCAAAGTTTTCCAGGGCTTCATCTCTCTTTTCCTCAAGGTGTAATAATTCAGCAAGTCTAGCCTCGCGTTTATCTCCCTCATCATAATATTCATTAATGAACTGCAAGGTGGGGATCTTTTACTGAATGGGAAACACATGCTCTAATCCATATACTAGGTGATAGGGTGATATTCCTATGGAAGTCTTATGTCTAGTGCAATCTGCCCACAGAGAAAATCTAAGTTGGGTATGCCAATCCTTTGGGTTTCTTTCTAACAATTTGTGAATAACAGTCAGGAGATATTTGTTGGATGACTCAGCTAACCCATTGCCCTAAGGGTAATAGTTGGATGCAAATTTAATTATAATCCTATGGTCAAAAGCCTAGTTAGAAAAATTCAAAGATGAAAATGCAAGACCATTGTCACACACTAAAGACATGGGGCATCCAAAATGATTGAGAATACCTTATTTGATGAAGTTAATTACTATTTCTGAAGTGCATTGCTTGCAAGCAAGGGCCTTAGTCCATCTTGTAAAATAATCAGTGACAGTAGGGATATACCTGTGTCCAGTAGAGGAGGGTGGATTGATTGGACCTATGAAGTCCACTCCCCACTGCGCAAAGGGTTTTACCTCAATAATTGGTTGGAGTGGGAGTGCGGCATACTTCTCTCTGGTGGCAGCTGTCTAACACACATGACAATTTCTGACGTGGTTTTGTGTATCTTTAAACAATGTAGGCCAATAGTAACCAACTCTCAGAATCTGGTTCACTGTAGAAGGCGTTGATCCATGGCCCGTACCATATCTGTCATGAAACTCCAACATCACTCTTGCAGATTCTGCCTTTCCTAGGCACCTCAAATAAACACCCTCATGATTTTTCTTATATAGGACAGCTCCTTTCAACATGAAACTATCACTCTTTAAGCACAATGCCCTTCTTTTTACTGAATTGAGATGATCAGGGCATCTCTAGGTTAGGAGATAATGAACAATATCATCATACCACTCTCCAGGAGAAACATCCTCTAAATTATAACTCTGAGCTGTAAGGTCAGGGCCTGTCTCTGCCATTGTCCATGTAAGCCCTTGCCCTCTTACCAACTTCATGGGTTGAATTTCCATATCATACTCTTGTAACATAGTTATCCACTTGGCTTTGCGTTCCCCCAACTCATTCTGCATCAATAACAACTTAACTGCAGGATCATGAACTATTGCAAAGATTTTGTTTCTGAGGATATAATGCCTGAATTTCTTTACAACATGACTAAGGCATAGGCCTACTTTTCCACACTTGGGTATCTCAACTCCGCATCCTTCAACGATGCACTCACGAATGCTATGGGATGCTCATTTCCTTGATCTGACTTTTGAGTTAACATAGCAGCACAGGAATGATCATAGGCAAATGAATATATATAGAATGGTTTAGCATAGTCTGGACTTACCAAAATAGGAGCTTCAGCAATACCCCTATTTATCTCTACAAACGCTTATTTTGCTTCTGCATTCCATTCAACTTTGGCCTCCTATTTCAACATTGCGTTCAGTGGCTTAACTATTTATGTGAATCCAGTGATGAACTTCCTCACAAAGTTGATCTTGCCAAAGAATGATTTCATTTATTTTTTACTAGCAGGCGGTGGAATCTTAAGAATGGCCTCTATGCATTCTGGATCAATGGTAATTCCCTTTTCAGAGAGAACATGTTTCAACAATTTACCTTCTGCTACCCTAAAGATACATTTCTTTGGATTGAGTGATATCCCAAACTCTCTACATTTCTGAAAATTTTTGCATAAATCTGAGATATGATCACCTCTCTTCTTGGAAAAGACTGTTAGATCATCAATATAAATGATGATGCATTTACCAATTATTTCTTTAAATGAAATGTCCATCGCTCTTTGGAATGTGGCCCTAGCATTAATTAAGCCAAAAGGCATCCTTCTGTAGGCGAAAGTGCCCCACTTGGTGGTGAAGGCAGTCTTGTGCCTATCCTCATACTGCACCATAACTTGGTTATACCTTGAATAACCATCCAAAAAGGACATCATCTGAGATCCATTGACAATCTATAGTACTTCATCTAGTGAGGGTACCGGATAATTATCCTTTTTTGATGCTCTATTTAGGTTCCTGAAATCTACACATAGTCTGATTTCACCATTTTTCTTTCCATACTGGAACCAGGTTTGCAATCCAAGTAGAGTGTCTGACTGGGAATATTATCCTTGCAAACAATAGTTTTTGCACTTCCTTCTATATTATGGGTTCCAGCAAAGCATTGATGAGCCTTTGCCTCTATCTGAAAGGCTTTACTCCTAGATTGAGAGGAATAGTATGGGTTATGATTGATGTATCATAAGTCTTTAAGTCTTCATAACTCTAGGCTATCACATCCGGATATCTATGTAATGTATCAATAATTCCTTGTATCTCTTCTGGAGTGCACACTTTGCCAATGAGAACATTTTTGACATCCTCTTGAGAGCCTACATTATATTTGTCACACTGTCCACTAATAGACTCTTTCCCAGTACCCTATTCCTGATCTCTGATTTTTTCCAGATCAAAGATCCTCTTTAGTTGCACCATTCCCCTGGGGATTGTGTTGGTCTTCAAATTAATTACCCCCTCCAATTCCATCTCAGCTTCTTGAAGTTCAGTTTCGTCAATGATTTGAGAAGCGAAGACATCAATACTAGTAATAAAATCTAAGATATGCTTGTCATCTTCAAATACCTGGAAGTTGGTGATGTTATCGGGTACTGATGGTACTGGGGTTAGCACCATAGTAAACTTCTTTAGTCCCGAAAGAGATAGGGGTTGCAAGGTACTTGCCGCCTAAGCAAGAGAATCATTTGTTTGGTTCTTATTTCATGGAATCAACTAAATGTTGAAGGCATCAAATCTTTCAATGAGGTCCCACACTCGGTGTCTATAGTTAGTCATTCTCTTGTCATGACAAGAGTATTGTCTCCTAACCTGCTTGACTATTAACTCAAAATCTCCAAAAACTTGCAAGATCTTAACCTTTTTCTTCAATGCCATTAACAGTCCATGCACCAAGGTTTCATATTCGGCGACATTATTCGTACAATGAAATTGAAGTCTATGAGAAAAAAAAAATGTCTTACCTCTTGGACTAATTAGCTCAAAATCTGTCCCAGCTCCATTCTTTGATTTGGACCCATCAAATCTTAAAGTCCAACAACCAGCGGTGGCAGAGTTCCCTGCTCTTTCACTTGCACTGTCACTACTGGATAGCTCTTCAGAAGGCATCACTATTTTCCCTTTTGGATCTTCCTAAACATTCAAGATATCGCTTTTGACTGCAGGAGTGGGGTTGATACGTTTCTGTATTTGTTCCACTACAGCTTGGCATAAGCAACAGTCCAATTCTGAATGAGAAGCATTAAACACCCTGCACCAATTGGGCAAGAGTAGCTCTCCAAAGTTCATTCCTCTTCCCAGCTGAACTTGATCTTCAATGCACTTCTGAATGAACTCTTGAAAAATATCTAGCAAACCAAGCTAACTATCTTCCAGACCACTATCATCTTCAGCTGGTTCGATCAAGACTTTAGTACCACTGGATTCTACTATAAGTTCAATAGGTGCTATATGGAACATGAGAACCTCCTCCATATCTAGCTCCTTAAAAGGAGCAGCAAGCATATAGTTACCCATGCTTACTTATGATACCAGAATTTCAGCAGAGGTTTTTTGATATTCTGTAATCATGTACTTCATTCTGGGCTCTCTTTCAATCCTAATCTGGTTTGGCACTCCCTTCTATGGAAGCCACATATGAGAGTGATCAATCGAGACATACCCATTCAAGGCCCTGGTAAAGTCTCTTCCCAAGATTAGACTGTAAGCGTCAGGTATGTCAGCCACCTGTATATTGATAACCTGCTGAACCCTAGGATCAGAAGCAATCTGCATATGAATCATATTTAACTCTCCTACAACATTCACTTTAGTCCTATCCAATTGTGTGACTTTCTTCTGTGATTTAGCAGGAGTAATTCCCATAGCTCGACATACACCGAAAGGCATAACATTGGTTGAAGCACCAGAATCTAGTAGACAATTATGCAAATTCTTATCGAATATTTGAACAAAAATCAGGAATGGAGGTGTGTGTATCTTCCCTTGAAATAGAGTTAAGGGAGTATCTACTTGAACAACTTGAGATTTGTCCTTCTCTTTCCCAACATCTCCAGGGGGCCTATGGACTTGATCATGAGTCTGATTTTGTCTTCCTACTAACTGAGAACCAAATACTCTATTGACACTCTGGCTAACTGATTTATCTTGCAACATGGAATTTGCATTATAAGATCCTAAGACTACATTCCTAATGGATGGAACTCTTAATAACTCGAATGCAGATAGATTTACCTTCAATTTTTGGAGTTCTTCAGCAACATACATGGCCAATTGTTCTTCATTTAAATCAGTAGGAGTCTCCCTTAGGTATTCCACCATCTTTTCCTTATTTGCATCAGCATTTCTTCCTTTTGGTACATCAGCATGTCCTGGATCTTGAGATAAATATTGCTTGGACACCTGAAGCAATGATGGATTATTGCTAGCATTAGGGTCTGGAGGTGTGTTGAAATTATTCAGTGGGATGGAAGTAGTAAAGGGACCTCTAGCCTGTGGGCGCCTGTGTGGCAATTCCCTCAAGTCATACTTCTTGACAAGTCTCTGGAAGGTTTGCACTTCTTCAATGTAAGCTTCCTCTTTGACATAAGCTTCTTCTTCATCTCTGGGACCATTATCATTCATTTGACTCTCATCGAATAACTATGTCATTTCATCTGCATTGCATACCTGGTCTGCCTCTTCCTTCAACGGGTCAGATTCTTCTTCGGGTACATTCTCCTCACTTTGTGGAAAAGGAGCATGGTTTAATACCAACACCGGTGAATCATAAGGGTTGGATGGTACTATTTCCTAACTGCTTGCATTGTTTTCCACTTCGTACTAAAATATTGAGGCCACCGTTTGGAATTCTTGATAGTCTAACTCGGAATGTTGACTAGTCTTGTAGAGCCTACACCACTCTGATAAAGCAGCCTTAGCTAGATATACACCACTAGGAGGCTTCTCTTGATTAGCTAGTTGACTGGTAGACTGATTGACAGGTTGACTAACTGGTTGATCCAATGGGGTGGGGACTCCTCCATTGTTGGACCCTGTGTTCCAAGTCCTGTTCTGTCTTGATTGTTGCCTTCTCTCGAACCCTTATCCACCACTTCTATCAAAGTTCTGGCCTGAGGGTTGCCCCTTATCATAGTTTTGTCTTCTATCATTATTATACCCTCTATCATTATTGTAACCTTTGTCCTAGTTATATCCTCTGTCGTTGTTGTATCCTCTATCATTATTGTATCCTCTGTCCTGACGTTTCCCTCTATCAAAGTGTTGTCCTTGTGGATTCTCTTTGTTATGATTGGACTGCATATTTCTCTGAGCAGCTTGCAATTGACTGTTCTAGTTCCTCAAGTAAGTCACCTCCATATTCAACTTTTTTATTTGTTCAGACAATTCATCTAGTCTTTCCTTGTCAGGATTACTGTATGGAGGTTGATTCGCATTATTCTAGGAATACCCTACTACAACATTGGCATTTAGTGACTGGTTCAAGACTTCAAAATTTTGCAGGTATGAAGGATAACTAGCATGAGGCTGGATATGTAGAGGTTGATTCACATTTTGCTGAGGGTAACTAATTATGGATGAAACTTTTCCTACAGAAGGTCCTGGGTGAGGGACCACAGGCAACTAAGGTACCTAATTCATGATTGGAGTATGGTTCGCTAGAGCTTGGTTGAGAGCTGGAACTTGTCTAGGGTGAGCAACGGGTCATAATGAGGGTAGAGGCCCAGCCAGATGTTGCCTTAGACTAGTGCTAACTTTCACATCCTCTGCATATGCATCAAGTAGACTAGCAGGAGGATTATTACTCCACTTCATAAAGGTGGTTGTCAAACTATCAAGTCCCTCATAATAAACTTCTAGAGCAGTGGGTTCATCAACAACATAAGGGGTTTGTAGTCTAGAATAAGCATGATGAAACCTATTGTTGAAAGATCCTATAGGCTCATTGATCTCCCTCTTCACATTAGTGAACTGACGGTAAAGCTCATTAGAACTAATGGGGATTTGAAACTTCTGCAAAAAAGCAGCTTCTAGCTCAGTCCAATGTTGGATAGATCCAGTCGACAAATAGTTGTACCAATAGAATGCATCTTCCCCTAGTGAATAAGGAAAGATCCTACATGCTACATTCTCATGGTTTATCCATCTATCCTTGAGGCCAGTCTGAAAGATCTTGATGTGTTCCTCAGCGGTCCTATTTGGATCATTGACATGGAATTTTGAACAAAAATGTTCAGGGTTTTTGGGCATGACATTGTAAATGACAAAACTTAATGGAGATGGGTTGGTTGCTAGGAAATCCATTGGTGGAGTTGGGGGTGGTAATGCCTTATTTATGATTGGCTGAGGTTGTGAACTGGGAATGCCCTCAGACTCATATGAACTTGATGAAGATGGGGATGATGGAGATGAGGGGGGTGGATGGGATGATGATGATTCTCCCCTTCTGTTGGTCCTTCTTGACCTAGCAGGGTCTGGTAATTCCTAAAATTCCTCCTCTCCTAGAGTGGATTTTGTTCTTCTTTTGAATCTCTCAAGAGAGATGGCGTTCAAAAATTGATCTAGCTTGCTTATCTGGACCCTCCTTCTAGCGCCAATCTTGTTGATGGTGTTTTCTGCATAGCAACAACTCATATAGAATATAATATCCTATCTCTCTTGAAAGGTAAATCTCTATCAACAAGCCTCAAGAGATAACCCCAAGGTCTCTAATGTCAGGTCTTGACAATGCATAAACAATTCAGTGATAAAATGTGAAAATGCTGGTAATGAAAAAATCAATTTTATAAGATCTAACAATCTGATGATACTTTAATCCTAGATCTAACCCAATAATCAAAGAAATAGAAAAGGATAAGGGTTTTAAGGAGATTTCTAAATCTAATACTACTCAGAAGATTAACAATGAAAATAACCAACACTCGAAATGGACCAATCCCTCAAAACTGATCTCTACTTGACCCAGATAAATCTACAATCTTACAGAGAACAGTGCAATCTTCTGAGGTGTTAAGATTTTCAAATCATGAACATTCATTCAACAACCCTATTGTATTTGAAATGAACAAATCCTCACAATCAAACAAAGCACACTGAATATGAAGTCTAGGCTAACTTTGCAAAGCAACTAACAATCAGTTGGTTGCAAAAAGTATGGACTGAAGGATTGCTGCAACATTCAAGTATTAAATCACAAACATTATTGAATCGAATCTAATCTAAATATTAACCTCCTCAAATAAATTTTAAAGATAGAATAGCAAGAACCATGCAAGACAAGAGAATACAAGTATGGCACCAAATCACAATGTAATTAGTTGCATTCGAGTTATCCCCTATAGCAACAATTCCAGTTTTCTATTACAATATTTGCTTGAGAACTACTACCTGTTAACTTGCTCTATTTGCTTCTAACTATTTTGATCTATTCTACTTCTATCTTCCAACCCTTCTAACTATTTCTAACCATTAAAAATGAGGTGAAATGCCAAATATATAGAATCTTCCAGAAAACTCGTCGGCCAAGCAAGAGCTTGCAGCATTAACTGGGCACCACAGACCAGGCAAGAGAAAGTCAAAATGGAATGAAGGAATGCATTAAATGTGCAAACTACACCCAGGTCAGTGAGGGATTCCCAATGCAGCTCGAACCATTACAGGGTGCGATAAAGGGGAAGCACAAATCCCAAAGTATTTGGGCATTAACTACCTTCCCTTGTGTCTCTATTCCAATCCAGCCCTTCATGAACTTTCAAGAACGTCCCATCCAATTCAGCTACTGGTGGAAAAGGAAAAACCCTAAGTCGATTCTCAATGGATGCAATCTCTTCCCTTGACCATTTGACTAACTTATCCCAATCTACCTTATACGTTAGGTATTTGTCAATAACTACAAGGTAGGTGGCTGCATCATCCAACCGGTGCTCAGAAACAGAACCATCATCAAGTGGTGCGTAAACATCCTGCCACCAATTTCTAAACTGTTCCAAGCTCTAGTACTTGGGTGTGATCTTCTTTCTTCCCATCATAATTTCAAAGAAGGCAATGGAGCCATTATATACACCACCTAGGGTATCATCAATCTACTTTCTTCTTTTATAAATATTATTCAGCACCTTCTGCCTAATCTGCAATGCCTCATACCACTCCCATGGTTCAGTAGCTCTGGAGGAGGGAAGAATCCCATCACTCATTAACCTATCCCGGGTGTACTCCATGATAGTTCTAGTTTTCTACAGAAGGAGATCTATGACCTCCTTATCTTGTGCCAACACTGCCTTCAACCAATTAGTTGCCATGATAGCATCCTTCCCAGTTGACAGAATCTCTTTAATAGCTTCATCACCCTTTATTTGCACCCCTTGTAGCCAATTCACGGTGGAAAAAATGGAAGGTTTCATCTTTTCTAGCTCGGTGATGGTCTCTTGAGGTAGAGGATTCGCATCAGAGATCGAAGGGTTAATGGATTGCAGGGGCTTCATTAATTCCTAAAAGCATTTCCTGATATATTCATTCTCTTTCTTTACCTCTTGCTTGGCCTTCATTTCCTTCCTCAATCTACCCACAATAACTACACTAGATCCCTCATAATCTTCAATGTCTTGCTCAACTGATGTAGGTCCTAGATTGAAAGTATGGATATTATAATCCTTTCCAACCACATCATCTTTATTTTTATCTGGAGTAGGGGTGGCAATTTGAACAACTCTATCATGAGCTTCATCTCTTTCAATCCTCGAGATCACCCTAGCCTTCTTCTTACCTTTATCTTTTCCAATTTTGGCTAGTAGTGCATCCCAATTCGGTGGACTATCTTCCACAACAACTTGTTTTCTCTTTATTTCTTTGTCCAGCCAACCAGGGACAGTGGATTCTAATTGCACCTCACTTTGTTTCTCCTCCTGCTGATCCTTAAGTTCCTCCTCACTCAAATTCCATTTATCAGGAGTCTCATCTATCTGGCTTTCCTCTTCCTCAACATGTTCATCTTCTTGCATAGGCGAGGGAACCTTCACTGTTTCATCTTCTCGTGGAGGGACTTCTTCAGTTCTGACAGGGGAATCCGCATATGCAACCATAGGGGACTGCATCATCTTTTCAATTTCTGCCCTGCACTATGGAGATCACCTTCATGAAATTCCTCCCCCTCAATATCTGGATGATCCTCAACATCCTTCAACTCACCAAGCTTTCCTTGAGCTCCATGAGCAAAAGGAATATCTTCATGTTTTTCCTCATGAGAGACCACCGGGGGGAGATCTGTCTTAGGCACACTATCCCTGGGAGAAGGAGTCCTAGACCTCCTTGTATACACCTTGGCCTTCTCCTCTGAACTTTCAACATTTATCACAGGTGGGGCAACTTCTTCCTCCCAAACCTTGGAGCTTGCCTTCTCTGACAATTTTATGATTCTTCTGCTCTTGGGCACCAACACATCAACCTCAGGACCCTGATGTTAAGTTCCTTTCTGCTCAGATTTCCTGGTCCTTGTCCTCTACTCGGCCTTTCGATTTCTCTATTTTTTTGCTTCCTGGGCCTCTGTTTCTTGGACACCTTTAATTTTTATTTTGAATGGAGAATCCAACTTACCCTTTCCCTTAGGATCATGTTTGGTAGATTCCTTAGAGGTGGAGTGGGGATCCAAATCTCCCATTAGCGCATAGGTGCACTGTACACTATTATTTTCTAGCTCCCATAGCTTATGCTTTAGCCACATCCTAGTAAATTTGAGAACTGGATCCACCAATTGTTTCAATTCTGTCTTTTCCTCCTCTAACCAATCTGCATCACCAATTGGTCTTTCTTTTATGGCCTCATAAGCATGATCCTGGATCAAGTTTCCATCATCTTCCAATTGATCAGGAACTACCTTTACGTTATACAACCGAACTGACTCAACTAGAACCCGGGAGAATTTCTTCTTTCTGACCTCAAATTCATCACGGCAGTTGGCCCAGTAGTCTTCCAAATTCACCTTGTGGAAATACTCTTTGCTGGCCTTCTTTTGAGCTTCTCCTATAATATCAAATATGGACCTCTTGGAGTGGAAAGACAAGCCAAGATTACTCATTTCTTCCTTTGAAGCCTAGGAAGAAATAATGGAAGGATAAACCTCTCCAATGCCAATCCTTAGGGGAAAATCTCCACCAAATCCTGTCTTGTATTTTTCCTTCTTGATGATAGCATCAAAGTCACAAATCTACCTAATTACTTCCAAAAAGATAATGTGGTCAGTGGGATACCTTGGAAGTCTGTATGGGGCCCTTTGGTAACCATCAATCTGAATATAGGAGAAAGTTGGGAACTGGATAAACCATGCCCCATATTTCTTCATGAGTTCCTTAGCTTGGTTTGAAATCTTGACATGCTCTACTTCCTAAAGAATTTTGGTGATATACATGGTAAATGCATCATTTTCCCTCCTATAGTTTGAACCTCCCAAGTGCAACTGAGGGAAAACTTCATAAATAATATCCTATCCAAAAATTCCCTTTGTATCCAATCCTTTGTAGGGATGGAATCTTGCAAGTGCATAGACCAGATATAAAGTCATTGTGAAAGTCTTGGTCTGTAGCACACTGGATAACTGTTCATGGAGTACTTCACTAATGAACCCTTCCCAATGGTAATTAATCTTCTCTTGCTCCATTCTCACAATCACGTGGCACATCCAATTTTCAAACGTACCAGCATATTTCAATCCAACCACCCTGCTGAGAAGAGTGATGGCATCGTAGTACTCCTTCTTGAACTTTATCCTGAATAGTTGCTTAGGTAATTTAGAATAGTGTGACTTAGGCTTCTCCAGCCAAGAATTCATAAGTTGTTGTGACTTCATGGTCTGCTAGTCATAGAACTCTTGAGTTCTCCCATGCTGAATCCCACCACATGAGATATGTCCAGCATATCAAATGTTTGGGCAATGGAAACAGGGTTGAGATTCACTACAACTCTCCCCTAAGGACCAATTATTCTCTGTGTATCTTGATCATAGTGCGTGGCACATTCAAGGACCAGCTCATAACACTACACCATAGAAGGGAAACCATCAACATGTGGCAATCCTGATTCCATCATCCTTCTAGCCACCAAAGGAGAATCCTTAGCTGCCATTCTTTCTTTAAACTCTTCATAAGCCTATGATCCAACATTTGTATCAGTCACCTCCGACCAAATAGAAGTTATTTTGCTCTCAGGGATCTTGCTCTTAATGTCCATTTTAATCCTTTCTGCATCAGACATTGAGGAACCAGCTACTACCTTGCTAGATTTAGCCTGCACTCAACATGGAAATCATAATAAGAACCATAGGAAAGAGGATGTTAATCCATAAGAACACCATTAGAATGAATCTCATATAGCCAAAGTGTTATTGAAATTCATATAAAATGACCACAACAGATTTCAAGTTTCAAGACCATCCATGAATCTGAGCTAGAGAGGAATTTCGAGAAATTGCAAACCAATCAGATTCCAACGAAATAACCAGGAAACACCTACTTAACCATTAAACTTGATAATGATCAATCAACAAATTACATGGGAAATCCAAATATGACATGAAATAATCATTAAATGTATCACAAATCATAAACATATCCAATTATCTCATGTTCCTTTATATTTCATCAAATTTCAGGAAAATTCGTGAGGGACGGATTTCCGCGAAGAATGAGCTAGTTTGTAGAATTCGGAAAATTAGAGAGACGTCGTATTTCAGAGAAATTTGAACCCAATGGAAATCTGTAGATAAGTCAAAACTCTAAAAGCAATGCAGATTTTGGAAACGAAGGTCTCAGCAAGAGTCAGTCATCTCGCTGAGAAGTCTTGGCGACTTCTGGGAGGTCACGCCAAAGGATGTCATCAGAAAAGGTTTTGCTAAGACTTAGTGGTTTTGGTGTAACATCTTGTCGACTAGGGGGAGTCTCAGCAAAGCAAATGAATGTACTTTGGCCAAATAAATTTCATTTGGAATGAGGTCACACCAAGTGGGGCATGTCTTGCTGATTGGCGATATAACAAACATATCGATATGACCAAAGGGTAGTCAGGGTAAGGTCCTAGCGAATCTTTTGTGTCTCACTGACTTTCAGGGTCCAAGCAAACACTTCGGCCAGAAAAAAAAAATCGATATGAGGTCTCAGCGAAGCTGCGGTGTCTCGGCGACTAGCGATAGGTTTTGAATTCGGCCAGAGGTCTTTCCAATCGCGTAATGTCTCACCGACATGAAGTCACATCAGTATAACCTCTTGTCGACAACATGTGGTCTCCCCAAAAGAAGATCTGAGCTCGCCAAGGAAGGAAGGCTTTGTCGTGAAGTCTTGGCGACCGCTGGTAGTCTCGCCAAAAGCAAAGGTCTTAGCAAGAGTTGTGAGCTCACCGAAAGGTCTCAGTGAAGGATGGATGTCTCGTCGAAAGAAATGAATATCGGTATAACTAATGGAGCCCGCTATGACCTCTTGCCGACCGGCTTGTGTTGCCGACGGTGTATAAGGAAATACATGTCGATGAGAGACTTTCTTTCGAGGTGAGGTCCCGACTATCAAATACGAACTTAGGAAGGCTTCTTGGTGAAATACAAGGTGATCGATATGACATCTCCTTGAATTTGAAGGATCATAGCGAAGAAAATTCAGAAGGGATGGATTATCCCAGAGGGATGAAAAAAATTTTGGACTGTGACGTCGAGTCACGGTTTTACCCAAACACCAAATCAATCAAGAATTTCAAAATGTTTAACTCAAGACAAGTCATGGATGGACCTTTCATAGATTTTCTTTACATTCTAGGTCAATTTTAAGACAGAATCCCCTGACATGGGACTGCCCTAGGTTTGAAACCCCACTCATCCGCCATTAGTGCACAGGAAATTTTAGAATTCAGTTGTTTCAACTGCTAAGTCATCACTAGGGTTTACTAATTACTTCTCAGGCAAGATTCATCAAAATGCAGATAGACAAATGAGCTCAAGACTCACCTGGGAGATGACAAATAACGCAATACTGAACAACCCTAGCATGAACTAATCAAATACGTAGGAATTTGAATCCCACAAGCTCTCATAACATCAATGTTCCATTCATAATTCTCAATCAAAGGCAGGGCAATAAAAACATACCATTATAATGCGGAAAACGATCTCAGAAGCAGCAAATGTGAAGTCGAATGGCATCCACAAAGAACAGATGCAGGAATGCACAAGAAATCTTCCCCAAATCAATCAATTCAAACCCAAACACCCCAAAACAAAGTCAATCAATCATAGGAAAGCACTCCTCAGCTCAAACGATGGAAAATAGTAAGCATAATGGCACAAAAGATCCCAGGAGCCAAGTTAAATACATCCTTCAAAGCATGCACGAAGCCATTAATGCAATCGATAGGACAGTCAGAAAACCCAGAAAGCCGACGAAAGGGTGGAATATAGGAAAATCCAGCCCATGTGGAAATCCGCAAAGACCAAGAATCCCTAAACCATGGTGCACAGTTGGAATCCAAACAGGATCCGGGAAAATCCATCCAGGGAGGAAAATCCTGGATTAGGGTAAAAACCCGAACTTTGTCTAGAACTTAGGATTTTCAATAAATAACCTGGGGAAACACTTAGGCAACCAAAAATAAACATTTAAGCACATGCCAAGATAAGACAAAACCTCAAAAAGAAAGGACCAAAAAACCAAAACCGAAGCGAAAGAGGGTCCCTGCCTTCAGCGGGGCGTGTGTGCAAAAATTGCACAACATACCCTTAAACCCTTAAACTCTCTACCCTCAAACCTAAACCCTCTACCCTCTACCCTCAACCATCAACCCTTAAAACCTAAACCCTTAAACCCTCCACCCTCAACCCTAATCCCTCAACCCTATACCCTCAACCCTCTACCCTTAAACCCTAAACCCTTAAACCCTATACCCTCTACCCTTAACCCAATACCCTCTACCCTCAACTCTCAAACCTCAACCCTATACCTTTCTACCCTTAAACCCTTAAAATCTCTACCCTCAACCCTAAACCCTCTACCCTTAACCCTTGAACCCTCTACCCTTTACCCTCAACCCAATATGCTTTACCCTCAACCCTAATCCCTTAACCCCCAACCCTTAATCCCTAAACCCTCAACCCCTATAACCTCTACCCTTTACATTGGACCCTCAACCGTAATCCACCAACCCTATAACCTCAACCCTCAACCCTCAACCTTAAACCCTCAACCCTCATCCCTTAAACCCTCTACCCTCTACCCTTAACCCAAAACCCTCTACCCTCAACCCCAAACCCGCAAGCCTATACGCTCTACCCTTAAACCCTTAAACTCTCTACCCCCAACCCTAAAATCTCTACTCTCAACCCTCAACCCTTAAAACCTAAACCCTTAAACCTTCTACCATCTACCCTCAACCTAATACCCTCTATCCTCAACCCTAATCCTTCAACCCTATACCCTCAACCCTCAACCCTTAAACCCTCAACCCTATAGGTCATCAACCCTATACCCTCAATTCTCAACCCTCTACCCTATACATTGGATCCTCAACCCTCATCTCTCTTTGTCCTTCCCTCCTCTTCTCTCCTCCTCTCTATCTCACTTCTCCCTCCATCCCTCCCTCTCTACGATAATCCCTCAACACTATACCCTCAACCCTCAATCCCTAAACCCTCAATTGTCAACCCTTAAACCCTCAACCCTAATCCCTCAACCCTCAACCCTTAAACCCAAATCCCTCAACCCTCAACCCTCAACCATCAACCCTCAACCCTCAACTCTTAACCCTTAACCCTGATGCCCTTAAACCCTCAACCCTCTACCCTCTACATTATACATTAAACCATGAACCCTCAATTCTCAACCATTTACCCTATACATTGTGTTGGATCTCAAAAGTGTAGATAGAAAATCCTAAGAGGATGCCAAGCTCTATGATCAGATTTGCAACGTTCTTAAACCAACGAATGAGGTTAACTCATCTATTTGATAACTCCCTGCACTTCAAGCTCTGCTAACCTAGGTAGGTATACCTTTATAATGAATCAAATTAGAAGAATGTATGATTTGGTTCAATTTACTAATCTATCCATGGTGGAAAATGGCATAGGAAAGATGAAAGCCTACTGACTAATCTACTTATAATGTGACAACTGGTAATTTATGATGTGAAATTAAATAATTAATGTATGAATGAGATGGACCAATGCTATGTTGGGTGTGCAGAGTCAATGTAGTTCTATAACTGGTGGTAGATTCTAGTTTTAACTCTAATTGTTTGGCACTTTAATTTTTCGGTACTTTTTACAAACATGCAAGGATGTGACTAATAGGCTCTCCTTACTAATCCAATTGACCCTACCAAGTTACTATGATCTCTTAAAAGGATTTTTAATCCCTCTTTGAAGGAACCAATCAACATAATCACACAATATCAGCAAATGTGTATTGACAAGTAGGTTTAACCTTAACTTGAATAACAAGATAGCATCAATCTGGAGACAGCATGGCAATCATATCAACTACCTAACTCTTCTTTATTGATCCAATTGTTGCCCCAAAGTTATTGTAGTCAAATAAAAGGATTTAATTCCTTAACAAAAACTAATTAATTTGACCACACAACAACAACAAATGTGTTTTGATGAAATTGAAACATCAACTTGGATATACAACTCCAAATAACATAGAAGTAGCAATATGGAGACAATTAAGTAATTGCTTCAGATCAACAAACAATAGATACCAATATTGCACCACATAGAATTAAAGATCTTTCATTGATTTCAGCCAAAATTTATACATGCATCAAGGTCCATTCAGTATAAGTTATATAACAAACATTTTGAAAGTGCTTCTACTATATTTGCTAATTCCTCTCTATTCGTTCTCTTTTCATCCTATGACTATATGTCCAACATATATATCAATACTTTAAAGAGGACATTCCCCTTCATAGATGTCTTTTGAGTTTAACAACAATTAAACATAATTAATTAGGCTATAGTTAGCCATAAATGGACTTTTGTCAAGTGATCCAAATAATCATGTCTTGAATGGGTGTTAGCATCTTCTGATGTGTTCCTGGTTGTGAATCTCTATCTGCACTAAAATTTTGGCTTATGTCCGATCTTCCATCCTTCTCGCTACGAATTCTGAAAATCCTTTTTGTTTATTCCTCTCTCAATCAAAAGATATGCACATAATTCACATTTGTGCGGCCATTAATGTCTATCTCTGTGAATGAATGTAGCAAATTTTTTGAATTTTGAAATGTTAGAATGACAAGATCTTATCGGTGATACTTCTTTGGTTCTTGGTCGATCTATGTATCCATCTTGGCACCACCCTTGTTTTATATTTTCTTATTTGATCACCAAGACATAACCAAATGTATTTTCGATGAGGAGTGACCTTTGATTTATCCTTCTTGGTCAGGAGGACCGAGTGATTTTTCTACCGATGTTACACGAATGATCCCTTTCTTATTTTCCAACATGTACTACTTTAGGGAGATCTTTGTGAAGTTACCCTAATTTAAAATTGTTCTGGATCATTAGAATCCCTTTTCCATCATCGGCCAGTGTTAATCCAAAGAATATTGATCCCTTTGTATTATCATTGGCATGACAAAAACCATCACTAAGAGAATGAAACATTGCTCTGATGTCATTTGGTCTCTCTGATATGTCTATCTATTGCTTCTTTCATTTGGATGGGTCAGTAAGACTCTTCCTGAAATCTCCTTCATTGGTGTAACCAGTATGGTCAGTAAGATCTGAGTGATTCATTCCAATCGTACAAGTCTTCCCAATAGTTTTTCTTTTGTCCTATCGGAGAAAAAAAATTTGTGTCTCGCTGATGCAATTTCCATCGGTGTGAGTTAAGAGATCGGCCTGACCAAGCAACTTCGCTCCAACTGCTTTGTTCTTGTTGATAAATTTCATCGGTAAGATGGCAATCATTGTCTTACCAATTATGCATTCTCCATGACCTCTCATCAGTGTAACTTGGTTCACTTACCAATATGTAGAAGATGCTCAAGCTGAGAAGCTATGATTTTTTGATCGGAAAGACTTGCCCTAATCTTGCCGATATAGACCACTAGTTTTAAACTCCTGCTCAATGATGTCCATAGGAATGCTCATGTATCAAAGGATAAATTGGTGGGATTATTAGTGAACATGGATGGATCTTGTCACACAAATATTAACAATTTGTACTACTTATGAAATTATGATGTGGGAACTTCTTGGGGAACATGAGTAAAGGCCAAATAATGCAATAGTTTATAGTTCCAATAGTGGCTCCATCTTGGGATGTATACCCCTTATGGGTATAGCAAGAATCCACATCTTTGGGAGAGCAGACCAAGTGTCTTATGATGAATGGAAATGGAGGAAATTCAAGAATGGTGGGAAATGGAGATGATATGAAGTCCTACACTACTATGCATGGAAAATGATTTATTTTAAGAAAGTTGTTCAAGAATTTTCCATGCACTAGCAATCCTTGACCTTCCCCTAGACTACTATGCATGGAAGATTTAAGAAAAGAAGTGCTTCAGGAATTGTCCATGCACTGGCAATTCATGCTCTTCTCCTAACTTGTTCTAAAGATAATATGAGTCTTCACCAGCTTTTCCAATAATGACAAATGGTCCTAACCATAAAGCCTCAAATTTTCCATGTTTTCCTTTGTCCTGACTCCTTGCATTCCACATGAGAACCATGTCATTTATCTCAAATTTCCTACTTTTTTCCTTCTTATCATACAAGTATTTCATCTCCAACTGCTTCTTCATGTTGTGTTGTTGGGCTTGGTTCCTAGCCTCATCAAGCTCCATTAATTCTTGTGTTCTTTCTTCCATAGGCTCAGGAATGTCTAGATCTTCTTGCAAGATAAACTTACAAAATAGTAGTAAATTATGCAAAGGAAGCCTAGCTTGAGTCCCATATACAAGCTCAAAAGGTGACTTTCTAATGACCTTCTTTACAATAATTCTATCTACCTACAAAGCTAGTCTCAACTTGGAATCCCAGGCCTTTTTATTATTATCCAGCATTCTCTTTATGATCTTCAAGATGCTTTTGTTACTGGATTCAGCTTTCCCATTCGCCTGTGGATGATATCGTGAAGATTAGGATATTACTATTCCATAAGATTGACAGAACCTCTTGAATTCATCTGATCTGAAGCACATCCCATTATCAGTTATGATCCTTACGGGCACTCCAAACCTGGTGATAATATTCTCTAATAGGAAATTTGTTACCACTTTGCTAGTTGTTTGTTTAGTTGGCACAACCTCCACCCATTTAGTAAAATAGTTTGTGGCTACTAATATCCATCTATGACCTCAACTAGACTTTTCTACAATATCTCCTATGAAATCAATTCCCCACTGGTGGAATGGAGCCTCAACCTATAGAGGTCTCAAAGGTAATGCTCCTTGATATTTTAGCTTCCCAAAAAACTTCTGACATGCTTCACATTTTTTGGTGTAATTATAAGCATCATTGAAAACTCTAGGCCAATAGTAGCCCACCCTTAACACCTTATGTGCAGTGGTTTTTGCTGAAAAATGTCCTCCACACACCCCTTCATGCATTTCCTTGAGGACATGTCTAGTCTAATCTTCATCCAAGCATAATAGTAGAACACCATCCATATTCTTCCAATAAAGGTCCCCTATCATGAATACGTATCTTGAAGCATGCAACTTAAGTGTCCTCTTTTTTTATTACTCAGTCCTTCAAGGCATTTCATGTGCTTGAGATAATACACAATGTCAGTATACCATGGTGTGTGTTCAATACTAGAAACCATATTTTCTTCATCATTCAGGTTACATACTTGAGCAAATTCTATATTTGTCTCTGCCATCAATTTGGCTAGTCCATGTCCTCTCACTAGCTTGGTGATTTCAAACTCAATGTTAAATTCTTGGATTCTATTTATCCATCTACATCTATGGCCTAAAACTTCTGATTGTATAAATACATCTTTCACTGCAACATTGGGCACATAGGCTATCACTTTTACTCCTACCAAATGTGGTCTAAATTCTTTGATAGCCTTTACTAATGCATAGGCTTGTTTCTCTACAATATCACATTTTAACTCTACATTCTAAAGGGATTTGCTAAAGAAAGAAATGGGTTGCTCATGTCCTTCATCATTCTTCTATAACATGACTGTTGCAACTATGTGAAATGAGGCAAATGAAAAGATTTGAAAGGGCTTACTGAAATCAGGGGACTTCAATACTGGGGCTTCTTTAATTGCTCTCTTGATAGATATGAATGCATCCAAAGCTTCAGCTATCCAGTCAATTTTTGCACCCTTTTTTAGTATTCTTGATATTGGTTTCACTATTTCAGCAAAGTTTGAGATGAATCTTCTCACAAAGTTTATCTTCCCAAAGAAGGACTGGATAGCTTTAACATACTCAATAGCTTTGATGAAAATATTCTCCAGGTGCTCAATGTGGTCTTATGCCTTCTTTGAGTATGCAGTCAAGTCATCTTGGTACACCACCATTATTACATTGATCAAATCAGCAAATGCAACATCCATAGCTCTCTCGAAAGTTGCCCCAGAATTTGTTAGTCCAAAGGGCATTCTAACATATACATATGTTCCCCATGGTGTGGTAAAGGCTATTTTTTATTGCTCTGACTCCTTGAATTTCACCTAGTTATAGCTTGAAAATTTGTCCATCATATATAGCAACTCACATCTAATGACTCTCTACAACATGGCCTCCATATTTGAGAGTGGGTAGTTATCTTTAAGAGAAGACACATTCATATTTCTGAAGTCTACACAAAGCCTTATATCTCCATTTTTCTTCCTGACAGGTACCAAATTAGAAACCCAAGCTGAATTCCTAAAAGGTTTGATGATACCCCCCTCCCTAAGCTTCAGAAGTTCTTCATGCATTTTAGGTTCTAAAGTAGGATTTATAGGCCTTTGTTTTTGTCTAAAAGGTATGGCATCTAGTTTCAATGGGATCTCATGTTGGAACAAATCTTCTCTATATGCTTTAAGATCATCATAAGTCTAGTAAAAAACATGCTTGTACTTCCTTAATAATGCAATCAACATCCTCCTGATTGTTGGGCTTATCTTCTTCCCAATGTACACTCTTTTAGAAGCAAGTTCAATTCCAAGGTTAATCTCTTCAATATCCTCCCTTTTGACTGGTGTTTGCTTCATGAGGGCTCGGTCATTTCCATCAAAAACTCTCTCTAATGCTACCAGTCCCTTAGGAATCTTATTCATTTTAAGCTGAATGGCCTCCTTTCCGAACATATTTTTTTTCCCATCCACTTCTTCCATGAATGCATTAAAATAAATCTCTTGTGCTTCATATTGATCAATATAATGTAGGAATTTGATTAGATTAGTATCATCATTGAAAACTTTCCAACTATAAATATTATCAGGGATTGAAGGTCTTGTCTTGAGTTCAACCTGTGAAATTCCTACCAAGGTGACATCATCTCTTTTCAAAGCTACATTTTCCAAGAATTCTGCCATCAAACTATTGGTCCTATCCACCCAATCAATGGAAAAGGCATCAAACAACTCAATAGTATCCCACACAATGTTTCTGTACTGCTTCATCCTTTTGTTCTTTGTAGCATATTTTGATCTTACTTGTGAAATTATCAATTTAGAATCCCCAAGAATAGTCAATAGCTTATTTTGTGCTTGACAGCCATGTTCAGTCCAATCAATAAGGCCTCATACTTTGCTATGTTATTTGTACAATCAAATGTCAATAAGAATGAATATTTGAATGTAGTACCTTCAGGTGAGATGAAAAATACTCCTACTCCATTACCTTCTCTGCTACATGCTCCATCAAAATACATTCTCCACATGCTATGATCATTTTTGGAGACATCTTTATCAATTGGATTAGTATTCTGCAACTTAGGCTGTGAGGGTTCTATTTTGAAACTTTCTAAGTCTACATCACAAAAGCAATTTATCTAATTCTGGTAAACATATTCCACAATCTGGTTCACTCTTGGTTCTCAGTATAATTTAACTTTTTCACCATTTATTGGTATTGTGGCATAGGACAAGTCAAACTACACATTCCCTCCTACTGAAGTAGTCCATTGTCTTGATAAAAGCATCCCAAAGTGAGGAGGTGTATCTATCACCATTATGTCAATTGTATATGCTGCTTGTGGATAAGTAGCCAGTTTTACCTCTACATATTTCATGATTCCCACTACTGGGATAGGCCTACTATCCATTGCATAGCATTTACCACCTATAGTGTTCACCCACATGCCAAGTTGTTTCATGACTCCTACTGGCATGATATTAATAGCAGCACCTGAATCAATCATATAATTCCTCACCAACTTGTTGTTTATGAGTAAAGTAGTCAAAAAAGGATGAACCTGTGGAGGATTTATTAGTGTATCACTAAGACAAACTTCAGGGACCTTTACCTCTCTTTGCTTTCTATTACTAATTTGAGTGATCTTTCTGCCTTCCATGTTTGTGCTTTTACTAGTTCCATTGTATATTAGTTGAATAGCACTATCTCTATACTCCTTTATCTTCATCATTTCAAGAAGTGGCACAAAAATATTTACCTGACACAATGCTTGTGTAAAATAAAATGAAGAGGCATTTTCTATTTTGACAACTTTCTTTTGTTCCAATGGTTCCCCTTTACATTCTTCTTTTTCCTTTTTGTTTGTCTCATCCTATATTTGTTTGCTTATGTGTAACTCTTTGTCTTCTTCTTTAGGAGTATGATTTTTCTCCTTCTTATTAGGATATTTTATTTCCACCTTCTTAGGTTTTTCTTGTGTTGTCTCCTTGTCTTTCACAAACAATCCTCTTGGAGTGCCATCATTTGCATTTGTTGTTCTGCTTCTCAGCTTATAATTGATTTTTGCTTGTTCTACTGCAGCAATGGTTAACCTTTTGATCTCTTCCTTAGTTGGCCTCCTCAAGCTATAATTATTTGGAATAGATGGTGTATTAGGTGATTATGACTCATCATTTATTTCATCCTCCTGATTAGAGAAAACTTGTTGTTCATCCATGTGAATATTGTATCTTTGATTATTTACATCATACTCATAACCTTCATCCCCTGAGGATGAATACTCTTGTTCAATTGGATGCAAGGTATGTGAAGTCAAATATATTGTAGCATCTTCTCCTTTGTTATCATATGGCAAGTCTTCTTCTTGCATTGACTATGCTACAACATAGTGATCTTGAGAGGGGTAAATTACAAACTTGACACTGAGGGCTATTATTGACCATGTAGGCTCCCTTCTTCTTTAAAGGGTCAAGAGTTTATTTATACTTAGGCTTGTCAGTTATAGGTTTTCCATCCTTCCAGTTTGTATTGTATGGCATGTCATGCAACTTTGGTCTTTCATTTTTGTATGAATTCTCCTACTTATTCTGGGAGTTGTTAAAGTTTTGTGGAATTTTGAGGTTATCCCTTTTACCAATCATCCTTGTAGCTTTTCTATTGTTTTTTATTGTCAATGTTGTCTTTTGTACTTTAGCTAAACTTCTAAGGAACCTTTTTCTAAGTTCATAGCCTATTTTTGGATCAAAGGCTTTCAAATAAATACTCAAGGTTGCAGGATCAGTGAGTTTGGATCCTTGTGGTATTTTGTTATACAATTTGGAGAACATCTGGTTGAAGTCATAAACGGACTCATTTTAATATTTCTGAATACTGAGTAGTTCATGAAGGGAAAATTTGGGGTCACACTTATTCCCATATTGCTCAAGAAACTAATTGTGAAAATATGTTATAGAATCAATTGAAACATCAGGAAAAATATTGAACCAATCCCTTGCTTCTTCAATTAATGACATCATGAATAATCTTTTGTTTACATCCTCATACTCCATAGCAATATCTTGTATGAAAGCATTAAAATTCCCGATATGTTCCTCAGGTGATGTCACATTTTGTCCTGTGAATTTGGGAACCATATTTCTCCAATTGCTATCCATTGGATATGGACATAATTGGTGTCCTATTAGATCAAATTACCTACATATGCTTATGGGGTTTTATGGATGCAAATTAGGTGGGTATTGATATCCATATTGAGGCTAATAGTAGACACTCTATTGTTAAGGGTGTATATTTTGGTGTGGCACATGTTAGTGTTGTGATGGGACATACTGTTGGCCTGGTGGAGGGTGATGTTGAGGGATATTACCAGTATTTTGAGGTTGGGATCTTTGTGGTGGCATATTCTGTTGGATGTGTTGCCTTTAGTTACCTCTAGCATTATGGAGTACTTTAGAAGTACTTGGAACACCTATGTTCTGAAATGTTCCCTATGTATTATAATTACCACCCTGCTTATGTGGAGGGACATATTCTAGTGGTTTTAGTGCCTGAATGCTTAATTGTGCTAGTTGTTGGTCTATCTCTTGGGCTTCTTGTATCATTTGTTGTATCTCTCTGACTTGTTGTCTTTTCCACTCCAAATGTATTCAAAACTCTTGGTTGTTCATACCCTCAAATTCACCAGCAGTGTAATCAACAAACCCCTCATGGTTTTGTTTTCCTTGTTGTGATGACACTTTGTAATCATATTCATTTTGTATATGATCTCGTTCTACTTCAAATTGGGATTTAAATTATTATGCTTTCCTAGGATCTTCCTTCCATTGAAAAGTGTGTCTACTAGTGTTTTCTTGTCCAAAAGGAGTCTAAGGGTCTTTGTTCAAGTCATCACTATGAACTTCTGATTCATGCAATGGATCAAAAGTGTTGTTCGAGGTAAGGAGTTGTTCTGAAAAGTTTCCCCTATCTTCATTAGTGGTATCTTTCACTTTGCCTCTACTTTTATTTGCATCAATATTTGAGGGGGAAGACCCATTTGTATCTGTCCATCTACCATTGTTCTTCTTTGGGTTTTCTTGATGTAAGGATCTCATACCATTCATCTCGTAAGATGCTTTAATACTTCAACTCCTAGGGTTTATCTTTATTGATGTGTGCTTATGTTTTCTAGTCATGCACCTTTGCTTACAGAGTTGCCACTCACTTTCAAGAAAAGTGAGAGAAGTTCATAATTTCTTATTCCCAGCGAAGTCTTATACAAGGTGTTGACTCTATGATGAAGGCCTAGAATCAGATTTGACTATCCCCAACAGAGTCGCCAATTTGTTGGATGCATGACTTGGATGGGGAGCTACAAACTACAAAATTATGAATCTCTAGTTGAAGACTTGATTTGAAAGCTTTTATGACTCTATATGGCAAGGCTTCCTACCACCAAATTTTCTCAAGTTATCCCAGTAGAGTCACCAATCTGTTGAATCTCAAAAATGTAGATTGCAAATCCTAAAAGGATGCCAAGCTCTATGATCAGATTTTCAACGTTCTTGAACCAACCAATGAAGTTAACTCATGTGTTTGATAACTCCCCACACTTTAGGCTCTACTAACCTAGGCGGGTATACCTTTATAATGAAGTAGATTGGAAGAATGTATGATTTGGTTGAATTGACTAATCTATCCACGATGGAAAATAGCGTAGGACAGATGAAAGCCTACTGACTAATCTACTTCTAATCTGACAACTGGTAATTTATGATGTGAAATTGAATAAGTAATGTATGAATGAGATGGACCAGTGCTCTATTGGGTGTGCATAGTCAATGTAGTTCTATAACTGGTGGCAGATTATGGTTTTAACTCTAATTGTTTGACACTTTAATTTTTTTTGTACTTTATATAAACGTGCAAGGATGTGACTAACAGGTTCTCCTTACTAATCCAATTGACCCTACCAAGTTACTGTGATCTCTTAAAAGGATTTTTAACCCCTCTTTGAAGGAACCAATCAACAGAACCACACAATATCAGCAAATGTGTATTGACAAGTAACTTTAGCCTTAACTTGAATAACATGATAGCATCAATCTGGAGACAACATGACAATCATATAAACTACCTAACTCTTCTTTATTGATCCAATTGTTGCCCCAAATTTATTGTAGTCAAACAAAAGGATTTAATTCCTTAACAAAAACTAATTAATTTGACCACGCAACAACAACAAATGTGTTTTGATGAAATTGAAACATCAACTTGGATATACAATTCCAAATAACATAGAAGTAGCAATATGGAGATAGTTAAGTAATTGCTTCAAATCAACAAACAATAGATACCAATATTACACCACATAGAATTAAAGATCTTTCATTGATTTCAGCCAAAATTTATACATGCATCAAGGTCCATTTAGTATAACTTATAAGACAAACATTATGAAAATGCTTCTACTATATCTCCTATTTCCTCTCTATTCGTTCTCTTCTCATCCTATCACTATATGTCCAACATATATATCAATACTTTAAAGAGGACATGCCCTTTCATAGATGTCTTTTGAGTTTAACAACAATTAAACATAATTAATTACGCTCTAGTTAGCCATAAATGGACTTTTTTCAAGTGATCCAAATAATCCTGTCTTGAATGGGTGTCAGCATCTTCTTATGTGTTCCTAGTTGTGAATCTCTGTCCGCACTGAAATTTTGGCTTATGTTTGATCTTTCATCCTTCTCGCTATGAATTCTAAAAATCCCTTTTGTTTATTCCTCTCTCAATCAAAAGATATGCACATAATTCACATTCATGCAACCATTAATGTCTATCTTTGTGAATGAATGTAGAAGATTTTTTGAATTTTGAAATGTCAAAATGACAAGATCGTATCGATGAGACTCCTTTGGTTCTTGGCCGATCTATGTATCCATCTTGGCGCCACCCTTGTTTTATATTTTCTTATTTGATCACCAATACATAACCGAATTTCTTTTCAATGAGGAGTGACCTTTGATTTATCCTTCTTGGTCAGGAAGACTGAGTGATTCTTCTACTGATGCTACATGAATGACCCCTTTCTTGTTTTCCAACACGTACTACTTCAGGGAGATCATTGTGAAGTTTCCATGATTTAAAATTGTTCTGGATCATTAGAAGCCCTTTTCCATCATCGACCAATGTTACTCTGAAGAATATTGATCCCTTTGTATTATCATTGGCATGAAAAAAACCATCTCTAAGAGAATGAAATGTTGCTCTGATGTCATTTGGTCTCTCTGATATGTCTATCTATCGCTTCTTTCATTTGGATGGGTCGGAAAGACTCTTCCTGAAATCTCCTTCATCAATGTAACCGGTATGGTCAATAAGATCTAAGTGATTCATTCTGATTGCACAAGTCTTCCCAATAGTTCTTCTTTTGTCCTCTCGGTGAAAGAAAATTTGTGTCTCACCGATGTAATTTCCATCGATGTGAGTTAAGAAATCAGCTTGACCTGGCAACTTCGCTTTGATTGCTTTGTTCTTGCTAATAATTTTCATCGTTAAGATGACAAGCATTGTCTTACCGATTATTCATTCTCCATGACCTCTCATCGGTGTAACTTGGTTCACTTATTGTCGATATGTAGAAGATGCTCAAGTTAAGAAGCCATGATCTATTGATTGGAAATACTTTCCCTAATCTTGTCGATATAGAACAATAGTTTGAAACTATTGCTCAAAGATTTCCAGAGGAATTATCATGTATCAAAGGCTAAATTGGTGGGATTATTGGTGAACATGGATGGATCTTTTCACAAAAATATTAAAAATTTGTACTACTTATGAAATTATGATGTGGGAAGTTCCTGGGGAACATGAGTAAAGGCTAGAAAATGCAAAATTTTATAGTTCCAACACATTGGATCCTCAACCATATACCCTAAAACCTATATAATCAACCCCATAGCCTCAACCCTCAACCATAAACCATTAAACCCTAAACCTCATCCCTCAACTCTTAAACCCTTAAACCCTCAACCCTCAACCCCTCAACCCTTAAACGCTTAAACCCTCTACCCTCTACCCATGTATTAAACCCTCTACCCTATACATTGGAACCTCAACCCTAATCCTCAACCCTATAGGTCCTCAACCCCTATCCCTCTCTCTCTATCTCACCTCTCTCTCCCTCCATAAACCTTTAAACTCTCTACCCTAATACCTCAACCCTATACCCTCAACTCTTAAACCCTTATATTCTCAACCCTTAACCCTCAACCCTAAACCCTAAACCCTCTACCCTCTAAACCCTCACCATAATCCCTCAATCCTAAGCCCTCAACCCTTAAACCCTCAATCCTCTACCCTCCCTAAACCCTAAACCCTAAACCCTACCTAATCCCTAAACCTTAAACCCTAAACCCTCAACCTAATCCCTAAACCCCCTACTTAACCCTAATCCCTCCTTAAACCCTCAACCCTCAACCCTTAATCCCTCAACCCTATACATGCAACCCTCTACCCTCAACCCTAGACCCTCAACCCTCAACCCTTAAACTCTCTACCCTAAACCCTCAACCCTCAACCCTTAATCTCAACTCTAATCCCTCAACCCTTAAACCCTCAATCCTCAACCCTTAATCCATCAACCCTCAATCCCTAAACCCTCAATTGTTAACCCTTAATCCCTCAACCCTCAACCCTTAAACCCTAATCCATCAACCCTTAACCCTTAAACCCTAATCCCTCAACCCTAAAACCCTTAAACCCTCAACCCTCTACCCTATGTTGGCCTCCTACAATGATTTAATAACTAAACCCTTACATCCATGATTCAGATATTAGACATCTAACCTAAATAGCTATTTCAATCATTATGAAGGTGCATTTAACTTGTCAACCCAGGGACATGAACTTGAAATGGGTCAACACAGTATGTGCACTAGGAACTCAAAGTAGCCATTTCATTCTATAGCTAAGGAACACACAATGTTGAAAGTAAATTTATTAGAAGGAAATACCATAAATACCAATCATCAACCAACAACTACATCAAACTAAAATGCATAACAGGAATGAAAATCTAAGTAACAAACAGGGCACTACTCTGTATGCTTTGGCTACAGGAACAGTCACAGAATGAAATTCTAGTGGTTGCAGGAACAGTCGATGCCATATTTCTAACAAATTACTAAACATCAAGTAATACTAAACTAATGTTAAACTAAGAATACAGATTACTCACCAAGTGGGCCCCCTTGGATAAGTATCCTCTAAAACTAATGAGAACTCAAATGCTTGAACTTGGAACTTTATTTTATTCATTGTAAATCATGAGTACAAAAGAGTAGTGTATCTATATTATTGAAAACTTGAGAGTGCAAGTACAATATAAAATCGTGCAACCTCCTGAGGAAGGAGCATCAAATCTTTATTTATACTACCAGCTAAACAAGGCAATCAACTCCACAACTAGGAGGATGCCATTTAGGGAAAATAGAGAAAATGGAGAGATGGCGGTTACACATGCATGGAATCTGGTTAGACATGTAGGTCCAAACACAAATTTAGCACAATAGTAACACCTGTGCATGCTCAATCATTAAATTCCACTATGAGACAATTACGTTCGATTGCATGAAGAATCTTCTACCATCAACCTTCTTTGACTTTGAGCAATTCCTTTGTTGGGCGTTATGGTGCATGCCCAATTGGTGATGTCTTCCTCAACTTAGTGTATTAAATCTGCATGACAATGTTAGTACGCACAATAACTGCACATCTATAAGCACCTTAAGGAACATTCATTAACCACATGCAAAATCAATATAGATAATCCACATAATATGCCAATGTCATTAAAACTTGCAGAGATAGGATTTAAGTCCAATGTTTATGGTTTGAGGGAAACATTATGAAAATATCAACACTTAGCATCAAAGTCCATGAAAAATTTTAGCAAATAAACTATAGATTCTACCCAAAATTGGACCAAAAACTAGTCTCATCACTCACCCCAACCTAACATTTTGTTGGTCCTCCAGCAGGGGAAGGGTTGTTCTTTTGCTTGGGGCTCTAAAATTTGCAACTGATAGTTGTCCAACATCAATTGTTGCTATGCGTGAATTAGGATCCCAATAGAATCCTCCTAATCTGTCAAATATGTTCCATCTCTATTTTTTTGCAACAATATCATACTAGTAGAATCTAAGGTTTGGCACGGGTCACATGAGCATGGGTGGTTGGAAAGTCAAGGGAAGCCACAATCACCCCTGTGTTCTCCCAATTTGAATATACCTATCAATCCTTTTTAGTGCTGCAACATAATTGTGGATGGAATGAGGCTTAGCCTATTTCAGCTCATCATTTAGGTTATTCCATCTTTGTGATAGAAATCTTCTCATAGTTTCCTCCTTTGTTGTTGTATTTACCTCATACTCACTATAAACTGCCTCAATCCAAGGCATATTCATGTTTCCATAACTAGGTTTGAGAAGCATTTTGTGCCATTCTTTGTAAATATCCCTTGGGTTTCTTGATTCAGCTCTAACGGGTAGAGGGATGTTAGACTCCAATTGTTTATAAGCCCCATGTTGTTGTCCCCAACTAATATCATTTTGTACCCAAGACATAAATTCCCTTAATTGGACATCCCCAACATACAACAGTGGGTTCCAATCATGGTCTTGAGTTACAGCAAAATTATGCAAATAAAAATTACACAACAAATTTTTCATTTCAGGTGAGGCAATCCTATAAGCATTGAAAAATTCCACAAGGGTGTCAATAGAAGGATTCAAACTTGAGGCGATCCTTGATAGCTTAAAAGAGAGATATTTCTCCTTTAGGAGTAGAGCATAGACCCTTGGAGATATTCCAAAATATGTGGTGTCAAGGTTGCCATATCATCCACCCTTTGCTTCAGGGTGGTAATTTTTGCATCCTTATCCTCAATCTCCTCATCCCTCTTTTCAATTTCCTTCTTCAATTTTTGTTTTTCCTTTTTCCATTATTCCTCCCTCCTTTGTATTTCTTTCCATAAATTCAAAATTGTTGCATGTACTGTAAAATCAGGAGGATTATGAATTCCTACTAGTCTTTTTGTCGATGGTAGCTCCTCATATGGCACTATCTACATGGACTCAGGCTATCCAGTTATCTCTAGCTATAGGGGCATTGTTTCATCTTCCACTTCTTGCTACAGGACTTCCTACTTATGCTGTAGGAAATCTTGATTTTCCTCAAACTCTTCTGCAATGTTAGCAAGATCGGACAGTGTTATATTTGTTGCTCTCCCAAATGTCTTCTTCTTCAACATTCTCCTACCCTATTGGAGCTTCAGGGTCCTCATGTGATGTCTCACGAGGCTTAGGGCTTTCCTGTGGAGGTGTACCAATCACGCTTTCCTTTGGCTATAGGATGAATAGTGTCAACCTTCCTCTTTTTAGAACTTGACACCTTTCTTTCTACAAGATATGTTTTATCCTTCCCTTTTTCTCGTTTCTGCTTCTCTTTTGTGCCCTAGTTTTCATCAGGGTTTCAAGTGGAATGTCATCATCAGAATCTGATGAAGAGATTTCTTTTTCTGAGTGCTCTGCTCCAGAAGAACTAATTTCTATGGTTTCTTCTACTGCAGGAGGATTCACACTAGATCCTATGCCAGAGGTTGAAGCACCAAGAGTGGCTTCAGTCATGCTCAATCTCCTGCTAGACCTACAGGGATGAGGAAAATCCCTAGGTTGTAAGTTCTCAAGTCTAATTTGATCAACATTTATAAATTATTCCTAGGTTATTGCAGATACATCATGCAAAGACTTTTCAACTAGCAATTTAATCAGACAATGGTGGGAAACAAAATTATCCCTACCTTTTTGAGTCTCAGCTACCATGATTAAAAGAAGATTGCATAGCACGTTAGGCACATTCATCCTTCTTCTGTGCCTCATGTGATTCAAAAGCTTGAAGTGCACAAAATGCAAATGCTCTATAATTTCTTTCCTACAATTCTCGTCTGAAAATCAAGTTCACTTTCCTGCAATACCTGCAAAATTTCTAGTGCCAATATCGACTAAATTTCCTTTCTTTTGTTTCACCTTTTTTCTTGCAACTCAAGATTACAACAGGGTCAATAATGGCAAGAAAAGGAGTGATAAAGGATAATTATGATGGGAAGAAATGGTGGCTACAGTTAATGTCACTTCACACATGCAAGCCATCCTCTCACTCAGATTTAAAATCATCTCATTTTAAATTTTCTGATGTAGCCTAGCATAAATTGACACATGAGCAATATATTTGCATCTTTTTCTTTCCCCTCCCAACCTAAATTTGGACATGTTTCCACACATGCAAGATAGGAGTGGTGATTCGACGAGCAATAATGACATGTTATGTGAACGTCTATACCAATGTATGGTGATTAAATGAATTCACTTAAAAGATGATTAAAAGATAGCAATTAATGTGCACATACCTGAATGTGTGGAGGATTTATGGCAAAGATTGTGGAGAAAGTACTACTTTCCTTTTTAGAGAATAAATTAAGCAATTAATGAAGATGAAGTGGAATGAGGTGAGGTGGAATGAAGTGATGGAAGAGAGAGAAAGGTGGTGAAGAATGGGTGAATGGGCGGATGGGGAAAGAAATGGACTTCCACATAAGTGAAATTCTTTATTATGAGAAGTACGTACCTTAATTAGCTAGAAGGAGGGACACTAGGTCCACTTCCTTCGACTGTAGGAAGCTTGGGTGTTGCAGATTGGGTGAATTACTACAAGAACTCTTCTTTGGAAGCTGGCTTGTGGTATAATCTAAGGCGATGACCATTGACAAGTAACTTGAACTTGATAGGGTCAATGGTAGTAAGCTAAACAACTCAATTAGGAAAGACCTCAATGACTTCATATGGTCCTAGCCACCTTGTCTACAATTTTCCTGCATTGTCTTGATATCTCGAGTCATAGAGCAAGGCCCAAAATCCTAGTTGAAATTTCATGTCCTTGATAAATTTTTCATGCCACTTGATTTTTTGATTCTGCACTACTTCTGTATGTTGCAGGGCTGCTCTCCTTATCTCATCCAAAGCATTTAGCTGCATGATTCTTTCTCTCTATGCCTCAGAAATATCCATCGCCAAATCTACTACAGTCTGCAAAGTCTTATATTCAAATTCAACGAGCATCATAGTTGTCTTTCCATACAACAACTCAAATGGAGTGAAGTATGTAGTTATTTTCCAGGTTGTCCTATAGGCCCAAAGAGCTTCTTGTAATCTATTTTTCCAATCCTTTCTATGAATAGCTACCGTTTTGGTCAAAATGGCTTCAATTTCTCTGTTAGTCAGCTCAACTTGGCCATTAGCCTAGGGGTGATAAGGAGTAGACTTCCTGTGCCTTATGTTGTATTCATTGACTAGTGTTGCAACAAGGGTTGATCTGAATTGAGCCCCTTGATTAGTCACTATTTCTCTTGGGACTCCATATCTTGTGAAAATTTCCTCATAAAGAAATTATGCAACCTTGTTATCTCTTGCATGCTTCATGACCTTAACTTCTACCCACTTTGTCACATAATCAGTGCATACCAATATATAAGACTTACCATTTGATGGAGGGTCAATGGGTCCCACAAAATCTAATACCCACTTGTTAAAGGGAGTGATTACTACCTGAGGGAAAAGTGGAATCTCATCATATCTAGTTGGTCTACCCATTCTTTGACATCTATCACATTTTCTCATATACCTTTCTGTATCCTTGTGGAGTGTTGGCTAGTAATACCCTATGTTCAAAACCTTCATTGTTGTCCTCTTGGCTGCAAAGTGTCCTCCACATGGTTCATTGTGACATGCATGCAAAATTTCATATGTCTCATCTTCTCTCACACATCTCCTCATGACATGGTCTAGTCCAGTATAAAACAAGCATCCAACAATCCAAGAGAAAGGAAAATATTTTTCAATGAGTTCCCTTTTCTCTTTTGGAGAGAAGTGAGAAGGAACTCTACCTATGACCAAATAATTGGCTATGTCAACATACCAGGGTGTTTGTATACTGAGGGAGAATAGATGCTCATTAGGAAAAGAGTCATCTATGGGTTGATTGTCTTCTGATGTAGTTAGCTTTGAAAGAAAATAAACAACAACATTGGCTTTCCCTAGCTTATCTACAATGGTTATATCAAACTCATGCATCAACAATAACCATCTTGCCAATCTACCTATGATCACAGGTTTATTCATGAGATATCTAATGGTTGCATGATCAGTGTGCACAAAGATTTGGTAGCCTATTATGTAATGTCTGAATTTTTTTAGTGCATAGATTACTGCCAACATTTCTATCTCTGTCACTGTATAATTGAATTCAGCTCCTTATAAATTTTTGCTAACAAAGTAAATGGAATTTTCAATAGATCCTTTTTGTCCTAAGACTACTCCTATGGCATAATCTGATGCATCAGTATGGATGTGGAAAGGAAGCTCCCAATTAGGCCCTTTGAGTATAGGAGCATGAGTCAAAGCTACCTTCAAGTTAGAAAATGCCTTGTCATAGGCTTCAGTCCACTGAAATTCAACATCTTTAGTGAGAAGAGTGTACAATGGTGTTGCTACCTTGCTGAAATCCTTGAAGAAATTCCTATAATATCCTATATAACCCAAGAAAATCCTAACATCCTTATGTTTTGCAGGTGTGGGTAGATTTGTGATTACCTCAATCTTTGCAGGATCTACTTGAATTCCCTTGTGGGAGATGTAGTGGCCAAGAACTATGCCTTCCCACATCATCATGAAGTACTTTTCACTGTTTAAGGACAAGTTTTGGTCTTCACATCTATGTAAGACTCTCCTGATATTTTCCAACACTTGATTAAAATCAACACCATAAGTGGTAAAGTCATCCATATAAATTTCCATGCAATCATGAGAAATGTCTGAGAATATGCTAATGACTACCCTCTGAAAAGTTGTAGGTGCATTGCATAAGCCAAATGGGAGTACTGAATAGGCATAGGTCCCCCATGGATAGGTAAATGTGGTCTTATCCTAGTCCTCTGGTGCAATTTGGATCTCATTGTAGCCGCTGAATCCATATAGAAAAGAAAAGTATTGCTTTCCTACAAGTGTGTCCAAAACTTGATCGATAAAGGGTAAGGGAAAGTGGTCCTTCTTGGTGGCAGTAGTAAGTTTCCTATAATCAACAAAAACTCAATATTTTCCTCCTTTCTTGGGCACAATCACTAATGGAGACACCCACTAACTATCTGAAATGGGGTAGATAAATTCTGCATCTAGTAATTTTTGCAATTCTCTTTTCACAATTTCTCTTAGTGTAGGGTTAATTCTTCTTTATGGCTATCTTACTAGGGTGCAATCATCTCTGATGTAAATTCTGTGTGTACAAATTTTAGGGTCCAATCCCTTCATATCATGATAATGCCACACAAATGCATACTGATGGGTCCTTAATAAGCTTGCCAATAACAATTGTTGTTCTTCATTTAATTTACTATTAACATTCAGATATTTTCCTTCTAACACCAAGACTTGTGTAGTTAACTCTATCATGGTTGCTTCATTAGCACATGGTAGGTTTAGTTAATATGGAAGCAAAGTATGGGACATACCTGTTGCTGTAGGAAGTTTGTCTACAAGAACAATGGCTGTAGGAAGAGGAGGCAGAAGTGTCTTGACTGGAGTAGCAGAATGAGAAGATGATGCTTCCTCCACTTCACAATGGTTCTGAATGATGTTAGCCAATATTTCATCCTCATCTTGGAGTTGTATGAAAGAGCTTCTGCCTAACATCATAAGTTACGCCACAAAATTAACTTCTTCGACCTTTTCACCAACTTGTGGCCATACAGGATTATCTTCATCATGAGATGACTGAGCAGGTGGATAAAGAACAAAATTTTAGTGCTCCTCCCATCTGAAATGGTCATGTTTCCTGACCGAAATCTAATTTATGTGTTTGTAGTTGCTAACCAAGGCCTTCCAAGAATAATGGGATACCCGCCTAGTGTAGCTTTAGGAGAAAGAATCATAAAATTTGTTGGGTACTCCCAGGAGTCTAGAACTACCACAAGATCCTCCACTACACCATCAGGCTTAATAGTAGAGCTATCAGTAAGCTGTAGGACAGTAGGAGTCGATCTCATGCTTGAAATGTCTAGTTGCTACAGGATGTCTTTGGTCATTACATTTATTGCTGCCCCTAAATCAATAAGAGCATTCTTTACTTGGACCACGTTTATAACAACTGCTACCATAGGACTACCTAGGTCATTATACTTGGGGATAGTCACTTTTCCCAACATGATGTTAGCTAGTTGTCCCACCACATGAACTGTAGTTGGGTCCTTCTTTTTCCTACCTAGCTTCTTAAGGCATGCTTCCTTGATAGATTTGTTATATATTGGAACATCCTTTATGGCCTGAAATAGAGGTATCTGGACACATATATGCTTCAGTTGATCCAAGATATCAAAAGTTGTATCCTCCTTTTCTTTCTTCTTCTTGGCAACTTCCAATCTCTGAGGAAATGGTGGCTCTTGTTTAGTTTGCTTGACTTGGACTGGTTTAGGATTTTTTAGGTACACTTGGCTGAATGGGATCATTCAAAGGTTCCTCTTCCTCTTCCACAGGAAGTTTAGTGATAATGGGCTTGGAAGGGGCTGGTAGAGTAGTTCCTGAATGCAAGTGGATGTCACTTACACTCACAACATATGTAGGGAGTTGATTTGAATCAACAGAGTAGGCAGGCTGCTACTGTGGTTTGTTATTTGGATTGGGTGTGGGATGAGCTAGTAGCTAATTAGGTTTAGGTGCATTTGAGCTTGGATTAGTAGGTGGAGGCATTATAGCAGGTTGTTGGGGATGAGAAGGTGGCTGCATGTAACTGGTTGTCTGAGTAAGCCATTGTTTTCCTCCTCTCCATTGATTTGTTTACTGCCAATTTCCTGAAGGTGGCTGACAATGCCCTTGAAATTGCTGCCAATTCCCCTAAGGTTGCTACCACTGGGGTGGAGAATTCTAATGACTGGGCCAAGCATTTAGAAGGTTACTCCAAGGTTGTGGTGGATATCCTCCATAACTGGATGGATATGGGGGCTGCCATTGGTTACCAGATGAATAGGAATTAAAATATGGCCTAGCATAGGATAGTGGATCCGGTGGCATACCTTATCTTGGAGCCCAAGGATTTTTTTGTGCAACATAGTAGACTTGGTCTTCTTCAACCTAGATTGTCTTGAACTAAGGTGGAATCTACTTGCTTTCAATATTGGCTACCATCTTGCATCTATAGTCCTTCTTCTTTTGTCCGCAGTGGGGTAAATACTCTGTCAACATTGCCTCTGCCTCCTCTTGCTTCTTCTTGGCCTAAAGTGTATCTAGCTAAGTAGCTAGATTATTTATAATGTCTTTCTTGAAGTCTTCCAGCAAATGAGTAATCTCCATTCTTGAAACTCCACTGGTATTTGACTTACCCATGGAAGATTGGTAAGCTCTCCCCTTCTTTGAAACTGCTCTAGAGTAGTTCTGGCATATTTTCTTGGTATCTTCCCAAGGAACTTGGGAGATATCTCCTCCTCCCATGAGGTCCAAGAAATCAATACAACTATCATTGATTCCTCTCAGGAAAATAAACTTTTGTGAGTCTTCATTAAGTATATGGTGTGGAGATTTTTGTAGGCAAAACAAAAACCTTGCAATGCAATCTTCCAGGCTCTCATCTTCCTTTTGCCAGATCTTGAAAATGTCACCTCCTCTCATGTCACTGCCCCTACAATATTCCTTGTATTTCTCAAGTAATTTTGCCTTCATGTCTTCCCAAGTTTCTATAGTATCTCTTCCTAGGCTCATGAACCATCTTAATGCATCCTCTTTCAGAGTGGTAGGAAATAGCTTAAGCCTATGGGCATCAATAGTATAATCATAACTCCTGCAAAGTATGTCAAACTCAAATAAAAAGGTATCAGGATCTTCTATGATAAGTCCATAAAACTTGGGGAGTGCTAAGGCAGGAATGTTCTTGATGTTGTCAACTTCATTTTGATGTGCAATGGGGAAAGGAAAAACTAGTTGGTTAGGTTTGTTCCTATTTGCATCACCCATGTTTGCTTGATGTATTTCCAAAGCAAAGGGGTTCTCAAGCTGATTTTGGTCTTCAGAGGAGACTTCAGAGCTAGTCAAATCAAGATATGCATCAAAAAAGGGGTGTGGATCTTCTTCTTCTTCTTCTCTTGGTAGGTTCTGATATTCAACTAGCTGGAATGGATTAGGATTGTTAGGAAGGAATCTCCCATAAGCATCCCTTCTCCTTCCTCTATGCATGCGGTATCACTCACTATCAGTCAACTCACACAAAGAATTGGTAAAGAATAAGGGGGGTCATTACTTCCTAAATGAGGATATACTAAGAACAACTTCCAGAAACATTACAACAAGAAAAAAATATCAATAACTCCAAAAGACTCCCTAGTTTGACACCATCCCTGACAACAGCGCCAAAAATGTTAGCCTCCTACAATGATTTAATAACTAAGCCCTTACAACCATGATTTAGAGATTGAACATCTAACCTGAATAGCTATTTCAATCATTATGAAGGTACATTTAACTTGTCAACCCAGGGATGTGAAATTGAAATGGGTCAGCACAGTATGTGCACTAGGAACTCAAAGTAGCCATTTCATTCTACATCTAAGGAACACACAATGCTAAAAGTAAATTGCTTAGAAGGGAATACCATAAATACCAATCATCAACTGATAACTACATCAAACTAAAATTCATAATAGGAATGAAAATCTAAGCAACAAACAGGGCGCTACTCTGTCTACTTTGGTTGCAAGAATAGTCACATAATGGAATTCTAGTGGTTGCAGGAATAGTCGATGCCATATTTATAACTAATTACTAAACAAAAAGTAATAATAAAATAATGCTAAACTAAGAAGATGGATTACTCACCAAGTGGCCCCCCTTGGATAAGTATCCTCTAAAACTAATGAGAACTCAGATGCTCAAACTCAACTTTATTTTATTCACTGTAAATCATGAGTACAAAAGAGTAGTGTATCTATATTACTAAAAACTTGAGAGTGCAAGTGCAATATTAAATCATGCAACCTCCTGAGGAAGGAGCGTCAGATCTTTACTTATACTACTAGCTAAACAAGGCAGTCACCTCCATGACTAGGAGGATGCCATTTAGGGAAAACAAATAAAATGGAGCAATGGTGGTTACACATACATGGAATCTAGTTAGACGTGCAGGTCCAAATGCAAATTTAGCACAACAATAATGCCTATGCATGCTCAATCATTAAAGTCCACTACAAGGTAGTTACGTTCGGTTGCATGAAGAATCTTCTGTCGTTGACCTTCTTTGACTTTGAGCGATTCCTTTGCTGGACGTTATGGTGCATACCTAATTGGCGGTGTCTTCCTCAACTTAGCCTATTAAATCTGCATGACAATGTCAGTATGCACAATAACTGCACATCTATAACCACCTTAAGGAACATTCATTAACCACATGCAAAATCAATATAGATAATCCACATAATATGCCAATATCATTAAAACTTGTAGAGATAGAATGTAAGTCCAATGTCTATGGTTTGAGGGAAACATTATGAAAATATCAACACTTAGCATCAAATTCCATGACAAATGTTAGCAAATAAACTATAGATTCTACCCAAAATTGGACCAAAAACTAGTCTCATCACCCTCTACAATATACATTAAACCCTAAACCCTCAATTCTCAACCATCTACCCTATACATTGGATCCTCAACCATAATCCCTCAACCATATACCCTAAAACCTATATACTAAACCTTATACCCTAAACCCTCAACCCTAAACTCTGAAACCCTAAACCTCATACCTCAACTCTTAAACCCTTAAACCCTCAACCCTTAACCCCTCAACCCTTAAATGCTTAAACCCTCAATCCTCTACCCTATACATTGAACCCTCTACCCTATACATTGGAACCTCAACCCTATACCCTATACCCTCAACCCCTATCCCTCTCTCTCTATCTATCCATATCACATCTCTCTCCCTCCCTCTCTTCTACCCTCTCTAATTGTCTTTATCTACCCTCTCCCTCTTTCTATGTACCTTTCGCTCAATCAATCCCTACCTCTCTCTATCTCCCTCTCTCTCTCTCCCACCCACTCCCTCTCCATCAATCCCTCTCTCTCGCATCCCCTCTCTCTCCATATCTCTTAGGTCTCTCCCTGCCACCCCCCTCTCTCTCTTAGGTATCTCCCTCTAACACCCTACCTAGGTAACTCTCTCTCTCTCTCCCCTCTTTGTATCTCTCCCACCCTATCTAGATAAGTCCCTCTCACTCCACCCCCTCTCTCTTAGGTCACTCCCTCCCACACCCTCTCCCTCTCTCAGGTCTCTCTCTTTCACACTCCTCTCTCATTCCCTCTCTCTCGCACTCCCTCTCTCTCCCTATCTCTCAAGTCTCTCCCTCACCCCCCTCACACTCTCAAGTCTCTCCCTCTGGCACCCTACCTACATAACTCTCTCTTTCTCTCCCTCTCTCTCTCTCCCTCTCTCTCTCCCACCCCTCTCTCTATATCTCTCTCTCCCTCTATCCCTCCCACCCTACTTAGCTAAGTCCCCTCACTCCAACCCCTTCTCTCCCACTCCCTCTCTCTTAGGTCTCTCCCTTCCACCCCCTCTCCCTCTCTCAGGTCTCTCTCTCACTACCTCTCTCCCTCTCTCTCCCTCTCTTCCTCCCTCTCCCCTGCCCTACCTAGACAACTCTCTCTCTTAAAATTATCCCTCCCTCTAAATACATACATACATATATACAAGTAGACATACATACTTAGAGGCATACATACATACAAGCAAACATACATACTTAGAGGCATACACACATACAAGCATACATACATATGTACATACAATCTTACATACATACAACCATACATACATATGTACATACAATCTTACATACATACATACATACATTGATACATACATACATACATACATACATACATACATACATACATACATACATACATACATACATACATGCATGCATACAAGCATACATGCATACAAGTATGCATACATACATACATGCATGTCATACAAGTATACATACAAACATACAAATATATATACATACATTCAATAGACTATCATTTAACACAAAGAAAGACATAATGCGAGTTTGTTGTAACGTGCTCACATTATGTCTTGCTAGACATGTCTTGGGCACAAATGCAAAAAACATGTCAAAACTAAGAAATAATGTGAGCGTGTTATAATGTGAGTTGAGCGTGTTATAATGCACTTGCATTATTTCTTGCTTTGGGAACCCCCAAGCATTGGGCTTGGTATTTGCTTTGGAATACCAACCCAAAAATTTGGAGTGCCTTCCCAACGTCCAAAGATGTGTTTTTGTAAATTCTACAGTATTTCACATAATCATGTTCGTGCTAAGCATCAGGTTTGCACGTGTTTCAATTTCAAACAAATTGAACACCTGAGTAATGTTAGGCTCTCTCAGCTATCTAACGATGTAATTTTTTTCACATTTTAACAATGTTAAGCCTTTGATCTATAATTTATTTTGTTTGTGTGTCTATTTTTTGGCAAAAAAAGTGTTTGATGTTTTTTCATTATAAATTAACCGTTCATCAAAATTTCAAATAAATTACATTTTTAGAAACTAGACTCCATTCTACACATATTTAAAAAATGATTTTCAATTTTGAAAACAAAATTTATAGGGGTAGCATGACCAAAATTTTGTTTCTCAGGAAGTGTCCACTTTGAAAATTAGTAAAAAATCAAATATTCATTAAAAATTATTAGAAAAATCAGGCATAAACTACATACTATTAGATAATTTCTCACCAAAGCGATTTTAAAAATACTAAAAAAAGTTAACCTTTTGAGGAGCCACAAAAGTTGCTATGTTATGTTTTTTTGACAAAAACAACACCAATTTATGTGGCCCCCTCTTTTGAACCCCTTAATCTCTACCATTTAAAAAAAAATAGTAGTTTAGAAAGTAGACTTAAAGCACTACGATCCTTGTTTTTGTTGCATTTCAAAATTTTGAGTGTAACTATCCTCAATTTCATGTCCAAGGTTAGTATTTCTTAATTTCAAAAAAAAAAAAAAGTGGCCACTTAAGCCCCCTTTTTGGCCCCCCATCTTTTTGCACTTACCCTAATGAAAAGTATATGCAATGTGATTTGTACTATTAAAACTTGGAACATAGCTCAAGTATTATTTGATTTTATTTGCATTCACTATTGGGGATTAGTTTCAATCCTCATTTTTTCAACTTCTTGCCTAGGTTTAGATTCATATTTTATGCAAGTGACCTAGGTTGGTTTCTTAATTTATAAAATTGAATCTAAAATGATAAAAAAATAAATTCAAATTTATATTTGACCTAACCCTTCATACTAGATTTTAAGTGCCGACTCAAAGTATGAAATGTTTCACTTTTCATCATTGGAGTTGTATTTAAGAGCTAAACTATAGTTCATTTTTATACATCTAACACTTAGCATCTAAAACACATTCAAATAATATATAATATTAAATTAAACTATTCATTATTACATTAGTTGCTTGCATCAACATCTAGGACATGCTCTCCATGTTTGGTTATCATCTTTAATCTTTGTTCATAGCCACTAAATCAATCCATCCAATGATTTAACAAAAAAACAAATCAATTTCAAATTGGCCAAATGGACTTTGCAAGAATTCAAAAAAATCAATATCAAGATAAGAGGCTTAAAGGCAAATCTGCAGAATGTTCTGAAGGCCTCTATGTCTAACATCCTCATTGATAGAATGGTAGAACTGGAAGGCTCGTATAATGACTTTAGGGCATTGTGCGAGGAAAGAATGTAGGCCCTTGAGGCCAAGGTTGCCGGTATAAATGGTGATATCAAAAAATTGTTGCAGGTGAGCCACATCCCAGTCAAGAATAGTGAAAAAGCATTGGAAATTCTCTTTAAGAAAATTGGTCAACTCAGGGAAGATCATATTTTCTTTTCAGAGCTCATGGAGAAAGAGCAAGTGGCGAAGGGAAAGGCCAAAAAAGTTGTGAAGGATGATGACAAGGTACTTGTTGGTAGAGGGTCGGTTGAATGGAAGAAAGCATTTGATGCTGAGAAAAAGGAATTGTTGGATATGGTTGAAAAACATAAGAACCAACAAATTGAGGTGGCCAAAACTCTAAGTGGCCTTAACTAGTTTCTTGTTTCTTTCTGTTTCTGTTGGGTGTTAGTCTCTTGTAGGTTTTTTGGTTGGTGGGTGTTGCTAGTTGTTGTTTGTCTTTCTTTTAGTTTGGCACCTGTGGTGGTTGGTTTTTTGGCTGCTGGGTTGCTGCTAGTAGGTTCTTGAATATTTGTTGGAGCAACATTTTTTTTCTTTTATTGTAAAGGGTTTTGGATCCCTTTAAAACCTATTTTTCCCATATAATCAAAACAAAAACAAATCAATCCTTACCTAGAAAACTCCCAAAAGGTGTTCCTAAGCATTTCTAGTTAACTAAAGTAGATCACAAGCCTTCAAGTGAACCTAAAACTAGATGTTAAGGTTCAACAGAGATTGGATCCACACACCAAAGTTTAAATAGGTGTGCTTTTGTTAGATCCATTATTGTGTAGATCATTTCTAAAGTCACGAAAGTGATGCACAATGATAAACAATAGGTTTTTAGATTAGGGATATTCACTAAATTATTCTTATTTTATATATATTGATGAATCATCTTCAAACATTTTTTACAACATATCTACATTAAATTTCTAGTTAGGTACCTTTATTTTATTTCTATATTTATTTCAACACTCTATTTCAAAAAATATTCTCCTTAACTAAATTAATCCTAAAATAATTATCTAATTATATTTATTTAATTATTTTACCTCAAAAAATTATTTGAAAAAATCGGTATCAGGACATAATAACCCGGCCAAAATAATCCTGGACAGAATAACCTGACCAAAATAACCCAGGGTCATAATAACCCATGGACAAAATAACCCGTGGTCAAAATAGCCCATGGACAAAATAACCCATGGTCATTTTAGATCAAGCTAGTAAACTAGAAATGACATAAAATAAATTATAAATATGATGGTGAGGCACCATAGAGGCTATTTAGGTCATTTTTAGACCATATATCCATTATATACCCCTAAAATAGCCTTAAAACACCTTTAATAAAAATTTTTAGCAACATACATGTAATTTATAAATTTTGTTTTCCTTTCTCTATATTCTTATGGGGATATTTTTTCCATGGGTTATTATGACCACGAGTTATTTTGGCTTGGGTTATTATGAACCCGGGTTATTTTGTCCCTGGGTTATTGTGACCGGGTTATTCTATCCAGGGTTATTTTGGCTGGGTTATTATGTCTTGTAACTAAAAGAATCTCTTTTCAATTGTAGATCAAAGATCACGTTTGAAAGCTTAAATCACACACATCAACCACAAACTGTTAGAAATAAGCCTTAAAATCCCAATCCAACAATAAAGTACAAATTAGCATAAACAAAATGAAATGAAAACAATCAAAACAAGTTATACCTTTTATTCCATCATTGTTTGACCTCTATTGCTCTTCTCTCTTTCGCTTTTGAATTTGTGAAATGTAGCTCTCAAATTTGGAGTGCACAATTGATAGGCTTATGACAATAATAATGGCAAAAGTTCAAAGATCATGGTTGAAATTATGAAGAAATGAAGACCAAATTTATAGAAGTTGGCATGATCAACGAACGAGATCAAATAGAAGATCAATAGTCGAGATTGAAGGAGACAACTTGCATAGGAAAGTTACTCATTCAAAAAATGGCAAATATAAGAAGGATGGAAAAGAAAAGTGAATGAGGAAATATAAAAATGTAAGAGATGAGTGGAGAGAACAAGAGAAAGTGGAAGAGTTAACTAAAAGAAAGAGTTGATCAAGTGGAAGAAAGGGCCAGTCAAGTGAATAAGGAATAGAAGAATTAATTAAAATAGAAAATAGAAAATAGAAAAGTTAAGTAAAGAGGAAATTATGACAAGTTTTCAAAAATAAATAAAAATATTTATTTATTTTCCACCTCATGTGAATAATTAGTTAAATTAACTAATTTAATTAATTATAGAGGAACTTAAGTTAGGATGATTAAATAAATAAAAATATTTATTTCATTATAGAAGAATATTAGATTAAGGATTAAATAATTATTTTATTGATGATATGATGAGAATAAAGATTAACATAATTAAATAATTAAAATTATATAGAATAGAATTAGATTTAGATGAAAATTAAGATTAGAGGGAATTAGGATTAAACAAATAAAAAAAATTAAGATTAGATAGAATTAGTGTTAGAAAAAAATAGTTAGAAAATGTTGTTGAGTGTCTACATCAATATTCATTAATTTGGACATGAACTTTAAAGTATATAAAATTGAATTTAAAGAATCACCAATTCACATTGATTAAAATTTTAATACATTTAATTTATTTATCACTTTTTAAAAAAAAAAAAAAAAATAATAATAATTTAAATATCAAGATCATAATATAAATCATAATCTACAACAAAATGTATGATTAATTAAAATTAGAAAAAAAATATTAACTACAAATTATTACTATTCAAATATTTATATAATAAAAATAATAATACTAATATTAACTTTTTAATATCAATATAAATAAATAATTTTAAACTTTTTTTTTTTTTAATCTGCAAAACTTTAAATAAAATAAATGTAAGTTTTGTTAATTATACTGTTTTAGTATTGTTAATTAGTTTTTTGAATGATCTAACCCTAACTCTAACTCACACCCTAACTCTAACCCTAATCCTAACCCTAATTTTAACTCTAACAATAAATTCTAAACCATTATCTTAATCTTAAACCTATCTCTAACCTTAACTATGGTTGTAACCCTAACCCTCACAATAAAGAATTGTAGAGTGACATTATCCCTAGTGAATCCAAATCTCTATAAAATAGTTAATTGATTGTTGAATTTTTTTTTATAAAAAAAGAACAATTATATATATTAAAAAAATCATTTTTACAAAATGTATTTATTTATTTTAGAAAGATTTAATGAAATGACTTTATAAAGCAAAAAATGAAAAATCATTTTTTTTTAAATGTTAAAAAAATAGTTTTCCTACAAATTTGCCCATAACACCCCAAATTAATTTCTTAGTCAATTATGTTCACTTAAAAAAAAAAAATTATATTTGAAGAATATAAAACTCTAATTTTTAATTGATTCAAACCAACTTATTAATAACTAATTAATAAAATGAATTGAAGAAGTGCAATAGTACTATGCAATACTAATAATAATACTAATATTAACTTTTTAATATCAATATAAATAAATAATTAAAAAATTATTAAAAAATTCTTATATATCATTACATCTTCGAAAACTTCAAAATAAAATAAAGAGAAATATTGAGAACTTTATTTAACCTAACTTTATTATTATTATAATATTTAGTTTGGAGGGAGCCATTTCCATATTTATGATGGAGGAATCAATGCTTGGCAATATTGAATTCATATGTTGATGAATAGTCCATTTCAAATAATTTTCACTCAAATATATTTGACCATAATTATATTTCTGACAATCAAATCTAGTAAATTTTAAAGCATGCCTACCAATTCGAGGCTTCCCAAGCTTATGCAATAAAAAAAAAAAAATCTAAGTTAACTTTTAGAAGCCATTTCAATACTCATATGGTCTCTCTTTTTATATACTTAGTACACCTCTACCGACAGAAACGGGAAATCAAGAAACCGAATGGGAAAACGGTCTCCGTCAACTGACGTTTGCTCTTAGCTAATGTGGGTCACCACGGAATTGTGCCGATTTACGATTAAATGAAGGGCAGGGAGAAGGTGGTTACAGAATCCCCAGCCATTGTAGATGCCCATCTTCAACGCCCAATTCGAATTCAGTTCAATTTATCTTGCCCTGTCAATAAAATCTATTTTCTATCCTGTCCCGTGTCCGCAGGCGACCGGCACTGCACGGCCCCCGCTATTTCTACTCAATTCAATCTGTCTCTTAGTTTCTACATCGATTGGATCCGCCGACCTATAAAAACCCACGAATAAAAGAACTCGTTTGGCCCTCTGCGAATCACATTCAATTCTAGCCTGAGACTTGTTTTGGTTTTATTGAATTCCCATCAATTGACGTGCTCTCTGATGGCAAGCTCCAGGCAACAGCGCAGCCCAGACAGCAGCCCGAGGTCTGAGGACGAATCAGGCGCTCAGGCGTATAGCAATCCAGATGGGTCGGTGAAAGAGCAAGATCGGTTTCTACCCATTGCCAATGTCAGCCGAATTATGAAAAAGGCCCTTCCTGCCAATGCAAAAATATCCAAAGATGCCAAGGAGACGGTGCAGGAATGTGTCTCTGAATTCATCAGTTTTATCACCGGAGAAGCCTCTGACAAGTGTCAGAGAGAAAAGAGAAAGACAATAAATGGGGATGACCTTTTGTGGGCAATGGGAACTCTGGGATTTGAGAACTATGTAGACCCACTCAAGGTTTACCTGCAGAAGTACAGAGAACTTGAAGGTGAAAAGACCTCCATGGCTAAACAAGGTGGAGCTGACCACGACCAATCTCCCAATTCTAAAGATGGGGCCTCTGCTAGTGGAAATGCTGGAAATGGGTCTGGTTCCAATCCTGGTGCTTCTAACTCCGGAGGTAGTTCTAAATATGGTGGAAGCTACTATTCTTCTTATGGAGCCCCACAGATGTATGGGGGCCATCAGCAGCATCAGCAAATGTTGGGTGGGTCTTATCATCATCAGATGCATACCAAGACTTCCGCTGGTAACGCTGGTGACCATCATCCTAGAGGGCAGTGGTAGGAAGATGTAGGGACATTCATTTTTTTTCTCTTTAAATTGTATATTGAGTAGTTGTTAACGCAGAGTGCTGGATTAATTGGGTATGAGACAAAAATTTTGTTTCCTGTTTTTCACTTTCTTGACCTGTCAGAATGTGATGCCAGAACACATGGCCTGTTTGTTCTTTATATATACTTACTTCATGGGTATGTTAAAAACAATGGAGAGGATGTATATTTCTGATACATTAATTTTTCTAAGAAGTTGTACACATCTAATTGGTACTTATTGATGGTTTTTTAATTTTATATAAAAATCACTCCCCTGCTCAAATTGCTTTACTGTGCATGGCTTAAACATATTTTACTTTTGGCGGACATGCACCGGAATGCAATACAACATATCTGTTTATTTTCTTACTATTGGACTCTATGCATAAGTTAATGAAAATCTTGTAGAATCCAGTATTTTGAGTTTATATGACTTATCTGACAAGGGTCCTCTTGATTTACTACACTGCCCTTTCCCTCTGGACTTGTAGATCTACGTATATTATGTTTCTGACAAAATAGTGCTGGTTTCTAGTAGCAAGCTAATAGATAGCAAAATGGGCTGCTTTATATATATTCCATGGATATATCATTAACTGACATGAAAATGTATATTTCTGTTTTATTAAATATTCAAAGAAATCAAAAACCTTAATTTGAGTTTTATGCATATTTAATGTTTCCAAAGTGATCCTGGTGCTCAAGTTGCTTTTCTTCTGTTATTGGTTCAATTCGTTTTGCTTTTGAATTGCATGTTTTAGAATATTTTTGGACCTGTTGCATTCTGGCAAGCTGATTCCTTGTCATTTGGCCCTAAGAGTCTGTGCTGTTGTAGTCAATGGATGTAATGAGATGGGTTTTAAGGTCGCTCGAGTCTTTGCATGGATATGAAGTAGTTTGTGTGAAATGTCGGATTCTTGGATCATGTACAACTAGAAACTCTAGAGAGTCTCATAGATCTGGAAATTTAGTAAACTGATAAAAACTAGTTGTATTTGATATCTAACTTGATTCCTTGGCACTTATCCTCTGTCCTTTGCTCGCGTCTTGTTAAAAAAGTTCTGTTTTCATCTATGGGTAACAACCAGATTGATTTAAGGTCACTTAGAAAAAAAGAAAAGAAAACAGATATGAAGTTGTATGTATGCATGAAATTTTCTCTTCTGTATTGATTGATTTGAAGAGAACAAGTCTAATACACTCTTGAAATTTATTAAACAGATAAATGTCTAGTAAATCCATCATATTAGGTCCTTCGGAAATAATTTGCTTTACTCTGTGGTCAGTGCATTTCATTTTGATTTCTTGGACACTCTCTGGACTATAGTATAACATGGTTGTTTCTAATACTGAAAATGATGTTTTCACAGTCCACAAGAACAAGTAAACAGCCTCTGGTAAAAACTGTATGTGTTTGTTTCTTTTGGTCTTTGGTGCACAAGACATGGCCTGATTTGAACTGATAAGATCTGGTAGAATCTACCATATTAGATTCTATGGACTTACCTAATATGCCTTGCATGGCCTTCTTGACTTTCTACACTTCCATTTCTCTCTAGACTTGTAGATCTATCTTCTTTTATGTTTCTGACAACATAATCTTAGTCAATCACGAACCAAGGAAGGGATGTATATTTCTGGTACATTAATTTCTTGAAAGGTTGCATGGATTAATTTGGATTCTGTGGATATTAAATGTTACAAGGTGATGCCTGTGCTCCAATGCGTTTACCATGTGATGGGTTCAACTTATATTTCTTATAGAATAACATCTTTTAGTGCGAAAGAAATATTTGGATGAAAACTGTGTAGGAAATTTCCAGATTAGTTTTGGGCTTGTTGCATTTTTGACCTGTTTGAGTTCTGAGTGTAGTATGAGGATGTGTATACTGATTTGTGTTTTTAAATCAATGGTTGGAGCTGCGAGATATATTATAAGGTCAGTTGGAGTTATTTGAGAGGTGAAATAATGTGCATGAGATGACAGCTTTCTTTATCTTCGATCCTTGTGCTCAAGTTGCTTTACTATTTTATAGATTCAATTAATTTTGATTTGAGAATGACATTTTTAAGATTAGTACTCGATCTGCTTAACATTGAGTAATCTGATCTCTTGTCATTTGTTCTTTTAGATGTTTTTAGTTAAGAGGGTGTGCTGTTTAAGCCAATGGGTCTAGCTGGATAGATTTAAAGTTAGTTTAAAATCTTTAACAGATGTGAGGTACTGTGCTTGAGATGTAAATTTCCATTCTCCTTAATCCTTCTGCTAAATTCAATTTGTTTTGAGAATAACACATTTTAGATTAGTTTTCGGCCTGTTGGACTTTGGGTATTCTGTGTTCTCGTTTGCCCTTAGCTGTGTTTTGTAGCTGTGTTTTGCAAAGGGGCTGCATTGTTTCATTTAATAGGCCTTTTATTTTTTTTGCAGATTCTTTTATTTTTTTAGATTCGTCCTCATTCCCTATTGATTGATTTAGAGAGGAACTCTAGAAATTTCAGAAAAAACTGATAAAAATCTTGGAAGGTCTACAAAATCTGTGTTCTATGGAGTACAAAATCTGTGTTCTATGGAGTTTTTCGGATGATCCTTGTGCTTAAGTTGCTTTACTGTGTTTTGGGTTCAACTCATTAGGCTTTTTGCGGGCATAAAATGTTTGAATTCTTTTGTACCTGTAGCACTTTTTTAAAATTCCGTGTTATTTCTTCATTGTTAATTTTCTTTTTAAAACCCTGTGCTGTTGTAACTGATGGGTGCAACTACATGGATTTTAAGGTCACTCAAGTAAACAAATGTGAGGTACACTGTTAACGATGTAGTATATTTTACTATACTAAGTTTGTCTGTTCTATATAAAATCCATATTACAGGGAATTCGTATCTGGTCTAATCTAATCTGCCATTTTATAGACCTGTGGGCGTGATTTGGGTTATGGATTAGCATGTTTTAGATTGCTTACGTGTCTTCTCTGGAGAATTTGATTGTTGTAATCAATGAGTTTAATGAGATAGCTTTTAAAATTGCTTAAATTCTGTGAGCAGCTTTGAAGAAGTGCACATGAGATGTTATATTCATTGATGTTATCTGTGAGGATACTGGATAGTCAAATTGCTTGTCACTGGTTCTTTCCTGTTTTTTTTCTAGAATCTGATCTACTGTAATCAATGGCTGTAATTGGATGGCTTTTAACATTGCCCAAGTCTGTGAGCAGTTTTTAAGCAGTGAACATGAGATGTGAGATTGCTTGATCTTAGTTTTGAGAATATTTTTCCTTCCCTATTGATTAATTTTGCGACACGTTGCAAACTGATAAAACTCTAAATATACTGTATTGAGCTTGCATGGACATATCTGCTTTTCCTTTATAGCCCATATAGAATCGATAGATATAAAGTGTCAAGGGTGGCTATCAATAGATTTGTCTTCTCTCTTTTTCTTTTGTTCTGTTTCAGATAATATAGACCTAGTCTACTAGCAAACTACAACCAGTAAAGTAAAGGAGGGCACTAATCTGTTCACAAGAGTTAGATCAGACTAAACTGCCTTGCAGACTTACTCTTTCAAGTTTCAACAAGTGGTGCTTGCTTTAGGTACCATCCTTATTTTGTTGCCTGCTTGTTCCATCCTTTAAGTTTTACGTTTTCTGTTATAGAATGACAGAAATCAAGAAATTGGCCCCATATACGGCCTTCAAATGCATACTAAACGAAAGATATTTCAGAATGGTTTGAAGGTTCCTACATGGAAGTCGTCACAAACTTTGTGCCTTTTATGCTGATAAAAGATATCTTATTTTGAACTGTATTGAAAATCTTTCAAGTGTGGAGGCATCTTGGGTGATGTGCAAGAGGGGACTAGTTTGGCTTTGATGTACCCTGCTTTTCCGAGATCATTTGTCATTCCTTGTTTGTCACACTGCTCTCCTTAAATACAGTGGGATTTAAAGATAAATCTCAGACGTTTATTGAAGATTTTGTTAGGTTTTCTTGCCCTAGGGTGGACCTCATCTAAGTTTCAGTTTTGGCATTTCAGCTGTTGATGCTGAATCTGCAGGTTTTGGAGCTCTTGAGAATGGCACTGCCAATCAAGAAATTCAAGTTCATCCCAAGGTCTTTTACTAGGTAAGGCTTTTAATCCTTTGAATGTAGTTTTTATCTATTTAGGAATTTGATAATGCATGCAGAAGGCTTTAAATTTTACTTTGATAAGGTATTTTGTGGGAAGAGTCCCCTTAAAAAACACGCTTCAAAATTGGGTGACTGTCTTAGCCCCCCCATAGTGTTAGATTGGATGTAGTCCAAAATCTAATCAAGGGCTTCTTTCTGTTTTGTTTTGCTGATGCCATCCTCGGGTATGTCCATGATTGCTTGTCTTCCTTCCTTAGATTTGTGATTTTGTTGTGTTCAACCAACAAACTCTCAAAATCCATGTCTAAGTTGAATTTCTAAAGCTACCCTTGCCTTGTTGGCCTTTCTTGGACCCTTTAGCTTCCTCCTTAGGAAGAGCCATTTGTGTCGAACTTGATAAGTTTATAGACATTTAGATTGGTGACATTTGTCATGTTCAACGAGTGTTGTGCATTATTATATCTGATACTTTTTTATATGATGGAAAAGAAAATAAAGACCCAAATCCAATGAAATAAATCTTATACCTTGCTCTCCATTATACCTCTATTTGAACAAGAAGAGGATGAATATGTACCCAATAAGCTTGAGAAGCTCTCAATGGCCTCCAAGGATCCTCTTGATGTGCTGTTTGTGTTGATGTATTGATGGTGGAATGTGGATGCTTCTCAAACCTACAGCATGACCTTCCAATGGAGAGTGTTCTTGATGGTTGGATTATAGATTACTTGGATATGAGATGAATGGTTGAAATTTAATTTCGAAATTAATGGTGAGGATTCATGAGAGGTTAATGTGTTTGAGAAGATGCCAAGTGGTATTACTTGATTGATGGATTTGGGAGGAGAGGATTGAGGAATGATCAAGGGTTATGATTTGTTTGGCCAAATCTAATAGTGGAGGACGAGTCCTCTCACACGTGTGAGGGGATGAATAGGGAAGAGGGACTGAGGACAAGTGTCTTCTCACATGTGGGAGAGGTCGCCTATTTAAGAAAGGATTAAAATAATTGAATGGATTTATTGACGTTTCAAGAGGCAAAGGAATAGAATGATCTTTGGTTCCTTGTCAAGGCATTAGAAATGGGAGAAGTATGATACCTTGTCAAGGCATCAGAAATGGGAAAATTTTGATATCAAAGTATTAGAAAAAGAAGTCTAATACCTCATTGGGGTATTGGAAAATAATGGAGCTTGATACCTTGTTGAGTATCAAAAAAGGAGGAAATCTAACACCTTGTGGGGGTGTTAGGGGTTAGAGGAAAAGGCTAACCTCCAAAAAAGGAATAAATGTTAAAGGATAAAAATAAATGGCTAAGGGATCATATAAAAGGTCGATTAAATTGATATGATGAAGTGGAGTGTAGTCAGGTGTAGATAATCTTAGGTGTTTACATTTTTCCTCTCTTTGATATGGCATTACAACTTAGAGAAATGACATTGTACAAAAAGAAAATAGTGGCTAGAAAGAGGGTGAGACATAATGGCATGATGCCCTAGTCACTAGAAGGATGAGAGTGATGAGGAGGGAGGTTGGTGTGCCCCCTTAAGAGGACAAACAAGTTTGAAGAACACAAGTGTGCTCTCAAAATGGATAGGAGGATAAAAGATATAAGAAGACACAAGGATAGAAAAATGATGGCTAGATTAGGATGAGAATAATGGAGGGATGGGAAGATGGAGTAGGGTAGTCATGTTGCGTTGGTGAGGGAAACCTTTATTTAATGTTGCGCTTGATATTTTGCACCAAGGTATAAGGAATCAAGGTGATGATGTGTCAAGTTCGTAAGAATTAACCCAAAGTAAAAAACCATATGCAAGCATATGCCTTATGACATCATGATATGGGAGATTGTCATGCACTTGTGGCAAGATGCTACAAGGACCACAATAGATGTAAACAATGAAAATACACACACAAGCAACGTACAAGCATACACAAAGATCCAAAAATGAACCAAGTTTTTGCCTCTAGCCAAGCTAAAAATCCATTGATTGATTGATGAGGGGGATAACATTGTTAACGATAAGAATAATGCATATCTTAGGATTGTGTTAATGATAATAACACTTGGATTAAGAATATACCCTAATGACAATAATGTGAGTAATTTGGATCAAGGGTTTGTAGTGAGGCTTGGAACAAATTGATGGATGCTTTTGGATGATGTGCTAGATTGTTGAATTGGATTGCATGGACTAGGATTGCTTAGATTTGGATGGATTGCTTTGGGAAGATTTTCATTGCTTGTGGGATGAGAGTTAGTTTGATGGGTCATCTATGATAGGTGGATGGAATGGAAGGGAATGTAGGGAGATTGGAAGGTTATTTAGGATAGGGGGGATGGGATGGAAGGGCATTTAGGGAGATTGGAAGGTCATTTAGGATAGAAGGATGGGATTGGAGGTCATTTAGGAGATTGGAAAGTTAGAACCAATGACAAGTGAGAACCAAGGTCATAGACAAGGAAGAAATAATGGAGGTTTGGCTTAGCTAGGAGATATGGGAGGAGTGGATGGGAAATACACAGTAGGGGGACTATTGGATGGAGGATATCAGATAGGTGGATGATTGGAGGAAACTCTAAGGACTATGTTACATAAGCTTAACATGCTCCATGCTAGATGGATTGTGGTGGATAAGATGGAGGAATTGTAAAACAATTAGATTTGTATTATCCAAAGCATGTTGGGATATTTTGCCCATGTCCTTATTGAGATCAAAAGGAGGATGGATGGAGTGGACAAGATGGGATAATGTGGGTAGGTATGATGGATGGGGTAAATAATGTGGAAGAAGTTTTTTGTAGTGTAGGGAACTAGTGGTCAAGGGGGGTTTACACATGACACCTGTTTGTTAGATTTTCATCATGTTACTTGTCCAACATGCCACAAAAAGTGGTTTTCATCATTGGACAAATTATTATATATATATATACATATATTTTTGCATTTTGGAATATGATGTGTGAAAGTGGATAAGGGTGGAATATAAGGATTAAGATGGGGGATAGGTGGATTTGGAAGATAGTAGATGTGGGAAAGTGAGATGGAGAAAGGACTCAATCATCTATTTCCATGGATAGTATCCCTTACTAAATAACTACTACTATGGACCATGACAATTATGGTGGTGCTTACAGACATTGGTGAATGCTACCGAGGATGATGAAATGGATGAGAGAAGGATGGAGAAGGAATTATGCAAAAGATTGGATTAAAGGGGTGGGATGGTAGATGAATATGTGTGGATGGAAGGATGGGATGATGTCATTATGAGGAGATGTTAGCACCAACATTAACACACACCATGATGGATGTTGAAGATTTGGGTTAGAAGTGGATTGTGGATTGGGGGAGTTGGGATGATGGATTTTGGGATGTAAGGACTTGCAATGGATTTAAGAGATGATGGAGTACTTAGGATAGTGAATTTTGGGACATATGGACCCAAAATGGACTTAGGAGATGGAAGATTCTTAGATGGGGTAAGGGGATTTAGAAGTCGAGGAAGCCTTTGGAGTAGCAGATTTGGATGCTAGTTTAGATTTTTCTTTTAGATGTATTGCCTCTTGTTAGTTGGGATTCACATGGTTTTTGGTTTAGCTTTTAGCCTAGTGGGACTTTGTGGCCTTTAAGATTTAGTTTGAATTGGGATTAGATTTTTCTTTGCTTTTGCATGCCAATTTATTATGACATAGTGATCTTTGGGTTTTTGTGGATTCTTTTCTTTGGATATTATTTTTGTGGCATCCAAATTGCTTCCAAAGGCAATGGTGTGGGTGAATGAGGATGAATTGTTTGGATAGTACATGGAAAGAGTGATGGAGGGAACACGTTGGAAGAGGTTCAATGATGTATGTTTTTGTTGATACTAATTAGGAATTGTAAATGATGGATTTGTAGGATCTAGGATGTAAGGATCTGAAATAGATGGTGAAGACAAAGGACTTGGTTTAGGGACATAGGGTCCCAAAATGGATTTAGTAGATGGAGGACATGTGATAGTAGATTTTAGGACATAGGGGCTTAAAATTGATTTAGAAGATGGGGGAACAAGTATTGAGGGAAGGAATCTGCTTAGGATTTTTCAATGGATTATCAATATTTGGAGCATGAGATTTATAGCCAATGCCATGGGATGTTGGATTTGCTTTGATTTGAATGGGTTCTAGGAGATCTTTCTCATGAAGGCCTAACCTTTTTCTTTGATAATGTATGTTTTGACAAATTCAATTACCAATAGGATACTACTTGTGTTTTGAAACAAGATGCAAGTCCGTTTTGGGGGGGATAGGGGATGGTGAGGAGTATGGTTTTTTCAACAAAACTAGTTTGGATGACAATGGAAGAACCAAGGTGTTAGGATTGTGGTTCATGGATGGGGTTGATAGGGGTGATAGGGTTTTGAGAGGAAAAGGGATCAAATGAGAAGTTGGGAGGGATGTTTAGATCTTGAGATGTAAGGGAATCATGAAAGGGATTAAGAGGGATACTATGATCTTGATTTGGAAGAGGACATATTATGGGCATGCTTTGGAACAAGCCTTGACATAGGTAGATTTTCTTGGATGAAATGAGAGAAGAGTATCATTTTGTGTTAGTGATTATATCACCGAGGGACTCTTTATGTTGTGCACATGGATGTGAAAGGGGTTTGGGGTGTTTATGGATAAAGCTTGCACCATCATCATTATCAAATATGGGGTTTTTGGTTTGGTGAGGGGAATCATCAAAGAAAAACAAAATTATGATGTTTGGTCTTGGACGAGGATGAAGGAATGAAATTGGATGGGATTGGAGTGAATATGGATCTTAAGATTTGTTTTGATATTAAAGATGTTGGGGTTGACTTATTAATATCATATTTAAATTTATTAAGCTCATATTTTGGGATATATTTGGGTTTTGGGATTGGAAGACTTGGATTTGGGGATTAGATGTGAATTAAGATGAAGGTTGGATTTGAGATTTAGATTAGAAGGGGTTTATGATAGTTGAATGAGGTTGGATGAATGGATTAAGACTTGGATGAGAACATTTAGGATGGACGATTGATTTGATTTGTATGAGAGGTGGGATGAATGGTTCAACCTTTGGATCGCTTTGAGTTGTAAGATTGAAATTTTAGTTTAGGATATTGATTTGATTTCACAAAGGTTGGAAATTTGAATTTTATTAGGGATGGAGGAAAGGTTTGATGGAGAAAATGAGTTTAGGATATTGGATTGATGAGGGTGGACTAAAAATTAGATTTTGGGATGAGAGGATTTGGATTGATGAATTTGAATTAATGGTTGGATTGAAGGATTATATATTGGATTATAAGGGGATATATTTAATTATGATGATTAAAATGATTGTAGAGATTAGAATTAGGAAATGGAATTGATGAGGATTAGAGGATGATGATTAAGGATTATGGATTAATGAATGTATTGGGAGGATAAGAGGATATGGATTATATTAGGAATAAAGAGTTAGATGACAGGTTGGATAACTTGAGGGATGATTATGAAGACTAGGATTAAGATGAGGGAATTAAGGATTAGGAGAGATTTGGAGACATATTAAGAAATTTGGATTTGGATTAAAGGTTGGAATTTAATTTTGGATGGGGTTGGAAGAAAGATTTTTTCAAATTTTTGGAATGAAGTTGGAGGAAAAGAAATTGTTTTTTTATTGTGTAATGTCAAAAATTGCATGCTCTTACAATTTAACATTGTATTCCACAATTGCTTTGGTGTGTTAGTTTGCATTATCTAGATGCCAATATGTTGGCACTCTTTTGCTATTTTTTTCTTAATCCTTATATTGTTCCTAGCCTATTGAGATTTTGTATTGTCTGAATCATCCAAACATGAGCACCATGCATAGAAATATATGTGATGTGGTGTCCCATGTCAATTCACGCTTCTAGTGACCATTTTGAGCTTTTCACTCTTCTATGCTAGATTCAACTCATAGAAGGTAACCATCTCAAGAAAAAATTGAATGGTTATCCTTCCTTTAGTCTCCTCTTTGATCATGATTCAAATCACTCTTTCAATCCTCTCACAATTTATCGCTTGGAAAAATACTCTCAAGATTTACAAGAAAAAGCCATCTCCGATGTGGGTTCTTGAAGCTTTTACTAGTGTTATTTGCATGTGAAGGTTATCATCTTGTTATATTCATGGAGGTTTTGGAAACATTTTCTATAGGCCAACATCATCTATCTTCATACTTTAAGTATTGGAGGTTATTTTTTTTGGTGTTTGTTGTAGTCACTTCTATCCATTTTATTTATTTCATTCTTTCTTCCTAAGTGTCAACAAATTTGGTATTTGAGATTATTTTAATAGTATTAATGTTATTGTTGTGTTACATTTCATTTGGCATAGTATTTGTCATTTTTATTTAAAAAAACTATTAAAAACTAGTTGTTGTAAAAGTCAAAAGATCAATACAAGGATTTGATTAAGGAAAGTCCCCAGACAATCACAAGATATTTTTCTTTTGTTTTTACAAATTTGCATTGAAAAATAGGTGTTAAGTTTATAGTCTATTGGGTTACATCCTCTCATTTTTTTTAGACTATAGGAATCGGGTAGCCCCCTTATAAACCACAATGCGCTTGGTAAACTTTTTTCACATGATCGGTGATGTTGGTGCAACACACCCTCTGGTACCACAAGGATAGGAAGGAGACTAGACCTCGTGACCTCTGTTGCAAGGTGTGCACCCTTGGTCTCCTTGTGTTGTGCAATGCACTGCTCAGGTTCATGGCATGGCTTAATTGCCTCCCTTGGATTCATTAACTCTAGAGATTGTATCGAGCATTAACAGGTCAATCTTTTGGTGCAATGACAACCGTCTTTGCAATAATTGGTATTAGAGCCTAGGTCATGGGTTCAAACTCCTCACTTGCATTGGGGGGATTGTTGCAAGGTGTGTGCCCTGGTCTCCTTATGTTGTGCAACACAACGCTTGGGTTCGTGACATGGCTTAATCGCCTCCTATGGATTTATTAACTCTGGTGGTTTTATCAGACATTAACAGGTCAATCTTTTGGTGCAACGACGACCATCTTTGCAACAACCTCTTGCCTGCAATAGGGTGCTTTAGCTAATTGAGCTAGGCCCCCCACCTCGACATCCTCTCATTTTATCTCTTCTTCATTTTATGAATTTATCACATTAGAATAATTTTTTTTATTGTCTATTGAGTATCCAATCACTATCATTTTATCATACTTTTAGATTTTCCCCTACTATATGTATAGGTAACAATTTTTTGTCCATTTGGGACAACAATGCATCTTGTTGTAGTTTGTGCAAAGTTCTAGCGTCCAAGGTAGGAAGCTCTATTTTCAGTCCAAGTTCTTTATTTTCTATATTTTATATTTCTACATCAATTTGTGATTTCTATTTATTATTCTTTTGTAATTAGCAATATTTTATTTACTAAAGTGTTTTAGTTCAATTTTATAAGAACATCTTTGTTTAAAATGAACATTTTAAAAGGTTAAGTAATAAAAAATTCAACAATATATTAGAGTTAAACTCTTTTTTTGGCTAACTAGCCCCAATGTGGTGATTCAAAGCCACTTTCAAATAAAGCTTGTTTTTTCTTTAGTAGAGTCAAATTTCCTTCACTACATTTTGGTGAACCCAACATGTACACAAAACTTGAATCTTTATTTAAAACTTTAACAACTTTTCAATACTTCAAGCCAACCTTTTATTAACTTCATTTTTTATGGTTCTAAATCATGCATTGTGAGATCATTCATGAGTTTCACAAGTCATTCCTTATTCTTTGATAATGTAGTTCTGAAGTAGCATCCTAAACTTAACACATCTTCTTGAGGTATGATTACTCATATAAGAATTGATTTAGATTTCATGAAATCTAATTATTGAAATGGTAGAGCTAACATGAAGAAAAATAGGTCAAACCATTATGACACTAAAATATCAGAGAAATAATATATGTTGATTTTTGGAAGATTTTCAATGGCTTATAAAGCCTTCGTGTTGATGTGCCAAATTGACCCACAACATGCAGATAAGATAAAAGTGAAAGTATCTCACCTCTCCTGAAAGAGACAATCAGTAATCAAACTAATCACCTCCCAAGGTCTTTGATGTTGGTTCACAACGTTGTTGTTTCACGAAGTGGTCAATATAGCTGTAATGTCTAAGGGGCCTATTGGTTTTGAGCTTCTAGATTGTTGCAAGATCAAACATCTATCTAAACCTACTTTAACCAAGGGTTTTAAAGAAATAGAAAAAGATAAATCAAGGTTTTTAAATTGAAAAGAATGTTGATTCATTCAACTAATCAGACTTGTTACCTTCCAAGGAATTCCTAAACTAGAACTACAGAATAAAATTAGCCTATAATTGATACAAAGTTTCATTCATTCACAGTGCAAACTTTAACAGTAGATTGCAAATCATCATTCAAACAAAACATAAGATAAAATTTCATTCCTTGAAAGCTTTTCAAATCAAATGATTAACCCAAAATAAATACCATTCTAGAGCATAATATGAAGAAGGTTTAAATCTGGCTGCTCCTACTATCAATGAAATAGATAAGCAACATTTACAAATCTGGCAAGATCACCAGTGTACAGAAACCCATGTCTTCAAATTATCTCCATCTATGCTAAGAAAATTAGGAAGATACATCACCTCCTCCTCCTGTTGAACTACAAAAAATGTCTAACTTACTTAAAAAACCTAACTTGCTCTTCCTTTACACACCAAAAGATAGCAACAATTCGAGTCTTTTGTATTACAGTGATTGCTTAGAAAGAAAATACTTCTAACTCCCACTCTACTTATGCTCTACTGCTAAATTCGCTCTAACATTCAATCTTTAACTTTCTAACAACTTTTTTAACCCTTACAAAAGAGGCAAAATGCGATATTTATAAAACATGTCAGATGCGTCGGTGCAGTTTAGGGTTTACAATAAGTCGGTCACAGAGCAAGTTGGCCCTAGAAGAGTTTGAAACAAAGTCAAACATGCATTAAATGCAAGGGCACCGACCAGACAGCCCAAGATCTGCCACATAACTTGGACCAAAACGCGTGAAGAAGAGGCAAAGCGAAACGATGAGGAAGCACAACTTTCGATGCAGCTTTACATTAAGTGCTTCCCCCACGTCACCCATACCTTGCTCCATTCTGGTCTTCATCATCAAGAATTCCCTCTGCAAGCCGTCCACAAGTGGCATAGGTGAAACCCTAGTTCGCCATTCAATAACATCAATATCATTCTCCAACCGCCATCATATTGTCCCAGTCTCTCTTGTTGGATTTGATAATGATTGCACTGTAGGTCGACGCGCCATCTAGCTAGTGTCCAGTTACTGTATCCCATGATAGCCTTAGTCCTTCGCAGCAGGGTGTTCACATTCAGATCTGAAACCTCGAACCAGACTGACGTCATCCTGCCCTCAAGAATCCTACTCTTTTGTCCAGCTTCATTTTTCTTCTGCTTCAAAGATGGAGGATCCCTCTATGTCTCTCTTAGCCTTTCCAACCACTGTCTTGCTAGACTCAGCCTGAATCCATCAAACACCAATGTGAAAATCCAATTATTGACAACATTTTCATCCAATTGTTAGCTTAAAACCATGATAAAACTATTAAATCAACCCTTAAGCATCAAAACTAAGTAGTTTGGGATTTCAAGCTAACCAGGGAAAACAATCTAGAAAGAACTTCAAAAAATTCTAAACCAGGTAGATTCTCCCAATGAAGCGCCAACGTCAACAATAGATCATCAAAATGAACACAAGCAGCATACAACAGTGAAATTCATCAAGCTAAAGCAAGATATGTTCAAGCATTCATCATTAGATTCATCAATTTTACCAAATTTCTTAAATTCCACAGAGCATAGCAGAGAATTTAGAAAAATCCAGCCGGATAGGATTTCTGCGGATGATTTAGAACTCCGCACTTCAGAAAACTGAAGGAAACTGGGAAAATCTAGCCAGAACAGAGAATTCCAAAGCAGGCATAAGGTTTACCAATAGATCATTCGAATGAAGAAGGAATGCATATAACATTGTGAAATTCATCAAAATAAGCATGAAAACATAAGAATTTATCATTAGAATCATTCCTGTGCCATCAATCTCAAGTCACTCGAAGCTTGGTAGAAAATCCAAAAAAATCTGTCCAGACCGGAATTCCGCAGATGAACCAAAATTCTGAACTCAGAGCATGTCAAATCGAAGTGGGCTTCGTAAAACCCTACTCGAATCAAACTGAGGCATTGAAAAACAAGGAAAGGCATGGAAACCGTTCAAAAACACACATTGGCGAGAGATCCACTCGGGCAGAGAGAGTTAAGAAACTCACAGCGATTGGTAAGTCTCAATGACCCGAAATTCAAAAACCCGACGACGAAGCAAAATCTAGAAAAATCTGGCCTAGGAAGAATTTCGCGAAGGCTAGAAATCTCCGAACTCAGCATAAAATAGGTCGAGCTGGACTTTGAGTGCAATCCGGGAAAACAAAGGGAAGGAGGAAAAACTGGGAAAATCCGACCGGGGCGGACAATCCTGAACTGACTCAAAAACCTGAACAATAGCGTTGAAACCTAAGTTTGAAAGAAAACTGGGAAAATCCGGACAGACTGAAAAATCCCAAACTAGGGTAAAAACCTGAACTTCGCCCAAAACATAAGATTTTCAATATTCAACTTGGGAAAAACACTTGGGCAAGCAAGATAAACATATTAAGCACATGCCAAGGCAAATTAAAAAAACCTCAAAATTGAAGGGGGCAAAACACAAAGAGCGAAAGCAAAAGAGGGTCCCATTTTAATCAAATTTAAAATGGGGTGGTTATGCAAGGCATAACACTTCCATTTAAAAAAAAAAACTAACTTATCTAAGAGAATATAACTTCCCACAACTAATTTATTTATCAACTAGATATATTAATTTATTTAATCTAATATAAACTACCAACTAATAATGTAATACTAACTCTAACATTCCCTCCCTTATTACATCAATCTGAACAAAGGGAAAAATACAAGGATTATTGTAAAACTTGTAAAATACTTGTGAATTGAGACATACTCCATTATCCACAAGTATACCAATCCTCCAGAGTGAATCGAAAAAACTCGATATCCACAAGAAAAAACACCAACCAACTATGAATTGAGAGTCAGTCAATTATCCACAATAATAAAACCACCAACCAATTGTGAATTGAGACTAAATTATCCAAAGTAAATTTTATCCATTTTTGGATTAAGACTATCTTAATTAGCCACAAGTACATGCCTACAAAACTATGGATTGAAACAAACTCAATTATCTATAAACCAAAAACCAACATGCCCCCCTTGCTCCTGAAACATCAAAAAATAAGTTAGTTTAAAATTTGGGGTTCACCAAAATGATAATAGATAGACCTATTCTCCTTTATTTCATTAGGAAATAAGATCCAAACAATGAAATAACTAACAACCTTGAGGTGAATCAAGTCAAAGTGTGAATTTGTTGATTTCATTTTTTTGCAAGGACAAGGTTTTTGATTAAACAACACTTTGGGGAGAAAGATTAAAAATAGAAAAATAACTCCAAAATGCAATCTAAAACTTGGATCTTGAAGAATAAGCTCAATATTGATGGAACCAGAAGTCAAATTGCATATTAGAGAGAGGTAAGAAGGTGTGTACTAGTCAACAAAAGTGCTTTTCTAAAGTTGTCCTGGGACTCATTTGCCTAGGGGTGAATGGGTCCTAGTTTAGGGTATTTCTATAGCTTTTGGGAGCTTATGCAATAGATTTGATGTTGGATTTTGTGGTTGTGTTGATGATATGTGGTTGTCATTGATGTCAACACTATTAGCATTCATGTGTTTAAAGTTGTATATGTCAAGGATATTGAGAAAATTGTTAAAAATAAGTTGCAGGTTGTTAGTGGTGAAGTGAAGTTGTGTCTATTGGCGTATTCAGTACATTGATAATAAGAGGTTGTGGATTAAAGGGTTTCTTGTTGAGTATGTCTAGTTTATCCATGTTAAGTTTCAAAGATCCGCATGAAGATTTGATTGAGTTATGAGTAGTTGTGTTCTGATAGCTCTTTTGTTGCTTCAGTCGGTGTTCCTGATTGAAGATGATGTAACTCTAGTAATTTCAGTTGTTGTGGATGCTTCTCTGGTGATTCATGATGTTTTTGGATGTTTCTAGATCATTCTCTATCTGTGTTTCACATCCTCATTGATCGTTTGCTCGCGATTGGTGATTTTCTCCTACATGTTCATGTTTTTCATGTTCATGGCCGATAGGGTGATTGTAGCGTGTTGTGGATATTTGTGGAGTAATTGTTTGAATTTTTTTCATGTTCAAGATATTTTTTTGGGTCTTCACTATGTTGTGGCCGACTTTGGTTGATTCACATTGAAAATTATTTATGTTTTGGGCCGACAGTTTATATTCATTTTATTATTTTGTTGAAGCTGACATGTAGTGATGTAATTTCTTAGTAGTGGATATATATAAGTAATTGTTTATATAATTTAAAATCATTTGTGTGGCATATGTGAATGCGAGATGTGCGATTAATGTCCAAATTATTTGAAGGCACAACGAAGAGTGAAGAAGTGTTCATATGCTTAACCAAAACTGTAATCAGGCATTAGCAGATGCTATTTTGTTAGTTCAAAATCTTGCAGATGTAATCCAAATGTTTTTGTAAGACAGTGTGTCTTCCTTGGGTAGAAAGTCTTGTTGTATTTGAGCGGTGTGCTCTAGGTAGTGTGCTTGAATGCATGTGCATTCTCATTTATTATTTATACTTTTAATAGGGTATAATCTTTTGGACTAACCTCCACCATGGTTTTTCCCCTAACAGGGTTTCCATGTAAAAAATCTTGGTGTTATGTGTGTTTCTGATGTGTTGATGATTTATGCTTTCATGATTATTTATCAGATCTGAGAATAAGGTTAATAAGTTTAAATTGTTTAGACAACCGATTCATCCCCCCCCTTAGTTGTTTGCCCTTATGTTGCCAACACTTGGTATTAGAGAAGGTTCTTTAAAATAATTTTAATAGCTTGAGGTGATTTGGGATGGTGACATACAAGAAGGATAGTCTGAGATTTGATGGAGCAAATTACTCTCTGTGGAAGACTCGAATGGAGTGCCATTTGAGATGCATTGGTGAACCCTTCTGGAATATTACAAGTAATAGGTATGTTATTCCACATAATGGTCCTTCTACTCCTACTGAGATTAAGGAAGTTGAGTACAATATCAGGGCTAAGGAAGCATTGTTGAGTGCTCTAACTAATTCTGAGATGACAAATGTGATGTATATGAAGACTGCTTATGAGATCTAGAAAAAGTTGGAAACTTTGTATGAAGGTGATGCACTTGTGAAGATTTCTAAGTTGCAAAGTCTGAAAGGGAAATATGAAATGTTGAGAATGGGTGATGATGAGAATATTACTTCTTTCATGCAAAGAATGAATGAACTTGTGTGTGGTATCAAATGTGCTGGTGGAAAATTGGAAGAATCAGAGATTGTTGTTAAAGTATTTAGATCTTTTCCTGCTATTCACAAAGTCAAAGCTACTACTATTGAGGAGCTTTGGACTGTGACAAATGTTACCAGAGATATGCTGATTAGTAAGCTTACTACTTTTGAGTTGAGCGAATTTGGTGATGCCCTTCCTAAGACAAAATCTGCATTCAAGGCTACCACCTTCGGGAGAGATAAACAGAGATATAATCTAGGAGAAAGTTCATCTAGAAAAGTGTTCAAGTATGAGGAAGAAATGAGAGAGATTGAAGAAGAAGAGAGAGAGAGAGAGAGCTAGAAGAGATGGAAGCACTTATTGTCAAAAGAGAAGCCAAAGGACAAGGTAAGTATAAAGGGAAATTTCCTCTTAAATGTTTTTCTTGCAATAAGATAGGTCATTTTGCATCAAGGTGTCCGAAAAGAGTTCCTAAGCCAAGACCTAACAAGCCTATATTTTAAAGGAAGTGTTATTATGTTGCTGATGAAGGTGTGATAGATGATGAATATGATAAAGGGAATGCAAGTGATGATGAATGGGTATTTATTGCTATCAAGGAAAATAATCTGGTGTCTACTGAATCTACTAGTTGCACAAATGTGGAGGAAGCCCTAGCTGCTCCAGTTGAAGAGAAAGATGAATGAGTGACTGACAATGAATGCTCTCATCACATGACAGGTGATAAAAGTAAATTTGTGAGCTTGGAAAAGTATGATGGTGTTGTTGTAAGATTTGGTGATGACAAAGTTGGTATAATCTATGGCAGAGGATGCATTTCTCTTGATGGTAAGCATAATATTGATGTTGTCCTATATGTGGAAGGTTTGAAGTATAATCTTTTAAGTGTTGGAAAAATGATTGATAAGGGATACAATCTTCAGTTCGAGGATGGAAAGTGTAGAATATTGGGGAGTTATGGAAATGTGATTGCATCAGGTACAAAAACTAAAAGTAATATCTTTCACCTAAGTGCTGCAAGTAAAAGTTGTCTGATTGCTCAAGTTGATGAAAAATGGTTGTGGCATAGAAGAATGTGTCATGTAAAATTTGATAATATTATCAAGATAAGTTCTTGTAACTATGGGAAATTCTTAGGTTAGCATATTAGTAGCTAAATAAATCAAAACCCAAAGTAATAATGAAGCACAAAGGAGGAAAACATGAAAAAAAAAAAGAGATAACACTTTAAGTCTTCAACCTCCATGATTGACCTCCATTACACCTTATCTATTTGCTACAATGATGTAGTTTTCCCTCAGATTTTGTGTGAGCAATATGGGACCATGCCGAGACCAAAGCAAATGTTGAAGGATTTGAATGACAAAATGCAATACTATGCAACTATGCAACTAGTAAGCAATTCTAAACTATGACTAAAGTATGCAAAAATGTCAAGAATGATGAAATATGCCTAAGAAAAGAGCTAAGATGACAAGATTGCAAGAGCATGAGAGATATGAGATGCCTAAACAAAATTGCACGCGATGTCAAAATGAGACAAAAATTGCCATTTTATAGAAAATATAATTTTGAATGAATGGCCAAGATTGAAGATTGATAAGTGCCCTAGAAACAATGGACAAGATTCAATGTGACAACCCACAATTAGGGTTAGGGCAACATTAGGTCAAATTTGAAATGAGTGGACAAGATTTGCCTTCTAGAAGATCAAATCAAGGGTTGATAATGTATGTGACAAGGAGATAAGAATGGCACAGAAAAAGAGAGCTGAAAAATTAAATAATATTAGAAATTACTTGATTTATGGAGGAAAAAGGCTATTTTTGAATTAAAAATTAATTTAATTCAAAAGGTGGGGTCACATGACAGTAAATAATTAATTTAAATTATTTACTAAAAGAGGAAAAATTAGATAGTGAGACTATTTTAAATAAATAATTTTATTTAAAATGGGGAAAATGCCAAGGTGGACAATAATTAAATAAATTAAAGAATTTATTTAATTATAAGAAGAATTTTAGGAATTAATGACCTATTTAAATAAATAAATAAAATTTATCTATTTAAATAATCAAGAAGAAATTAGTGGACAAAGATAATTAAATAAATTAAAAAATTTATTTAATTATGGAGAGACATTAGACAATTAGTGACGTATTTAAATAAATTTATTTATTTAAATAATCAAGAAGAATAAAAAGACATGAATTAATTAAATAATTAAAAAATATTTAATTAATAGTTGAAAGTGGACCAGAGACAAATATTTCAATTATGTCAAGAAGAAATATGGTGACAATAGAGCTTGTAGGCCTAGGTCATTTTTATGTGTCTACATTTTCCCCCTCTTTGTCATAATGCAACCTGTCTCATTATGACAAAGAAAATTTAGCCAGAAACATGCCCCAATAAAGGTATGGAGTATCTATGCCCCCTTAGGAAAATTTTCAAATTTTGGCCTAGTGACAATTTTTTTTGTAAAGTGTCCCGACAAGTTAATTTGATGACTAGAAAACAATGACGTAAGAAGTTTTGGATTTTGACATGTTTAAGCGATCAACAGGCTAGTCAAAGGTGGTCAAAAGAGCTTCCAATAATAAAAAGGTTGAAAAATCCCACTTTGACCCTATAAATAGGTTGAAAATGGGGTAAAATTCAATTCATTTTCACATTCTCATTAGTAAATTTGGAGAGCCCAGAGCAAGGAGAGCAGATGTGAAGATGGTGATTCCACTCACAGAGCACTGCAGTGAGATCATATGAACTTTCAGATAGCCAGAGGGTGCAGACCCATCAGTAAGTACCTTGTACCCTCTTTGTCATTTTTTCATTTTTTGTGCATTTTTAGGGTTTTAGGGTAGTTAGACGAATGTTCCGTGATGCATATGCATTCACATAAGTCACATTTGAGGCCTTGTTCGACACATTTGATGTGTTGCAACATAAAAGCTAAGGACACGCTAGATTTTCATTTTAGTGCAACACATTTGCCAAAAGTCAAGACGCATTCACCGGATTGCAACACAAATGATAAGGCCAGAGACAATTTCCATACTGCAATGCATACTGGAAATTGAGCGACACATTTTTTTTACGATGATGCATTTGAGTGTGGAGCGACGCAATCGACTGAGGATGGCACATTTGTGATGCCGAGCGACGCAAGTGCCATAGTGTGACGCAATTGTTGTACAGAATGATGCAAACACTAAATTGTGATGCAAATGAAGTCAACACAACACATTTGAATTTGACCAGGGTTGACTTAGCTTTAGACTCACTTTTTTGCTCATGTTTAGCTAGATAGATGGTAATAATGATTTGTAATAATGTGCTAACTCTCATTTCTGTGTGTGCATAAACGACTAGTGCCGATCTACACGCGAGAGTTCAAACCATCGACATACACATTTTGGGATCAGATGTCACTACTGAATTTGACTCCATTTTTTGACGAACGTTTGTCGGTTGTTCAACAAACATTTGTTAGAAAATCGACAAATTGACGAAAAAAAATTCATCACTATTTTTTCGTCAATATTCTGACGATGAATTAAACGTCGAAATAACAATGCAGATTTGTCGGTCGTTGACATCATAAAATGGCTCAGATGTTCATCAGAATATCGACGAAAACTTTGTGTATCCACTGACGAATTACAACCAAAATGCAATTGCAATGGCTCTTCCGAAGCATCGAAACAACACCATAAGTTTGTCACCATTTCGATAAAATGGGCAAGGAGTTACGAAAAAGTCTTCATCACAGCTAAGCAACTTTGTTAGACATTTTCTGTGATTCATCGGTGGCCTTCGTTGAAATTGCGATGAAATGGGCAAGGAGTTACGACGAAGCCTTCATCGCAGCTAAGAAACTTTGTCAGACCTTTTCTATGATTCGTTGGTGGCCTTCGTCGAAATTGCAATGAAATGGGCAAGGAGTTATGACAAAGCCTTCATCGCAACTATAGCAACTTTGTTAGACCTTTTCGGTGATTCGTCGGTGGGTTTCGTCGAAATTGCAATGAAACAATGCAAATTTTTTTTTTAAATATTCGTTGAAATACCATCGCAAAGACTCTTGGCGATGACCACCGAAGCCAACCCATCGGTGAGAGATCAATCATCGGCACATGATAGAAAACTCACTCCAATAGTCCATGTCTTGCCGATGACTTTCATCGGCAAGACAGATCCAATGTCACATTGATCTGACCTCTTCAGGAGTTTTGAACACTGTTGGTTATCAGCAAGACATTCTGAGGGTCTCGCTGATTAAATAAATGTCTAAGAGAAAGTAAACAAATGGAACCTATTAATTTTCTTATTTTGGGGTTCTCTAAATCATAGAATAGATACCATCTTCTTGTGTATAATGTACTTATATTTAGATTTGAATTTGAGACCAATTGTCATTGCACATTCCATTTTACTTGCATAGAGTATTCTATAAGTAATATATTGATAATGCCAAATGATTTATGGTGTTGTACAACTCTATCTATCATCACAGTTCTGTTGTTCCCCCCAAGAGAATCATCCAAAGACAAGTTTACATTACCAAGTCAAATAATATGAAAAATACTTACTTCCATACAAATTAAATGATTATTCTCACAATGGCAATTGTCTAATTACAACAAAAATTCCATGAAAGGTTATCCATGCTTCATAAGAGATGACTGATCATACATACAGACTGCAAGATGCATAGAAAAATCATTACACTTGAGAACAACCAATGGCTAACAAGGGAAGAAGTTAAGAAATGTCTGGATTGAAGAAAAAATGTGTAGGGAAAATGTTGAGCAGTGTCAAGAGAATAGAGCTTGTAGAACATATTCTTGACCTAATCAAGCTCTTGAACAAGTTAAACAAAATTAAAATACTAACACATACATGAGACATGTAATGAACTTCCAATATCTGCTATCTTTTTCATTAATGCAGAGGTAGGTAAAGGATAAATAATTATAATTGTAACACTATTCATAGTCCAGTAAATTATGTTCATAATTTGTGTTCAATGGACCTTAGTTTTACCATTATACTGCCCATCTAATACCATATTTTAATCCAGGGTTCAACTATCTCAGATCTAAAGAAACACCTTCAACTAACCATTTAAAGTACTATAAAATAAGGCAAGACTTTTACTTGAGAAAGATTGGGTACACTTGTAGGATTAAAGTTCTTGCAATCATTAGGATTTATTGGCACACAGACACAACTTGCAACATATGAAGTAATGGATGGCTACAAGTTAGTGAAATGGTTCTTAATATGTGACAGGTTTGCAAATTGATTGGTAGAAAATAAGGTTACAAAAAAATCTACATGAAAAATTATGAGGACAATTTACTGTAATCATCAAAATAGATGAAAAGTGCAAAGAAAAGAGCTGAGCTACATCTCTAGAGCCTAAAAAAAAAACATGCAAGAAACATAAAAAAAAGAACAAACTAATTTTTGGATGAATACAAAATGATGCCTTCAGCAAGTGATTCATATGCTTTCACACCTAACACAAGACATTAAGAAGATTTTAGTCTTCCTCTGTGAAATTAACTACTTACAAAATAAACCCAGAAACTAATATTATATACCTCCATGTCTAGCCGAGGGTAGGTATAAGAGAAAAAATTCCTCAATGCAATGCCGAAAAATATCAATGTGTGTGTAGGTTTGTATTACTCAGAATATCATTTCACTGCCTAAGGAAAAATACCAAAGTGATATTTTAAATTTAAATCTTCACATAGGCTCCCTTATTGCTACACATGCATATACAAGCATTATTCGAGCCCTAAACTATTCAAATATTAAGGATTTAATTAGCTAGAAGATGGAAAGTTGTTGTTTAGACATAATCCATCATCTTTTACATATCTTTATTTAGTCCTAGCGCTTCAGATAAATTTGTGTAAATGAGACAGAAATGTGAATCTTTTATGACAAAGAAAATTCTTAAAAGGAGGGGGGAGAGAGAAAAGGGTAGGGGGCAAGAGAATGCTTGAATGTATAGCAAAGTATAACATTTTGATCATTATAACAATGAAACGAATCTTAAGTTTGAAGCATTAATATCATTTACAACATTTATGATCAATAATGAATGTAAGTAGAGAAACTTTTGCATACCTGCAGATGGTACAAAATTTCATGGTTAAGTGGAAGCCTCCCATCAACAACAAGATCCAAATATCCGTGTATCTATCTCAATCGAGCCTCTAAACCCTTCAGAGCTGTCAATTTTTCCACTAACCTATTATGCACAAAAGTCAAATTTTAGAGTTATGTCACCACTAAAAACAAAGAAACAGAGCTTTGAAACCAAATCCACACACAACACAATGTGGTATTCATACAAAGCCATACAAACAAACTAAACTCAGAACATTGGAATGGAAACAACTTCAAATTATGATGCAGAGCATGGATTCAGGGTATAAAGAATCATTTTTCTGCCACCATAGTGAAAAGTTAGCACTTTCTTTCATCTTTGCATATTGGTTTGATGCTTCAAACGATGCATTTCTTATATTGAAAAATGCATTACCTTATTGAGCTTCTCTTTGTTTGAGAATAGTTTAATATTCTCTACTTAACAGGGCCAACCACGTGACGGTGGAAGCTCATTTGGCCCCTCCCTCCCTCACATCACTCTCAATTCCCCATACCCAATCATATAACATTAATCATTCATTCATCCATTAATAACATATAACATATTCATTCATTCATCCATTAATAACATATAACATTCATTCATTAATGTATAACATTCATTAATTAACATATTCACATTCATTCATTAACATATAATATTCATTCTTTCAGCTTTTACATATTATCAAAATATGGTTGTCATGATATGATTACAATCACTTTTTTTTTGTTTCTTTTTTAAAGCTAAGAAAATCTGAAGTGGAGTATCATTTTCTAAATCATCCTCCCCCTTTAGTTGTTCTCCCTACTCATGATCTTAATGTATGCCTAGTCATTGCTCATGAAGTGGACACTGCAAGGGGGGGTCTGCAATAACAAAGAAATGTTAAACTGATATATTTTATTATTATTGTTACAGGTATTTCATTAATTAAAAGAACATTATAGTGGTTCTCTTTACCTAATGGGTCCACATCATGTTCCTGAACTTCTGTTATAGACTCATGCTCAACATGTTGAACACCCTCTAAATCCTGATCTGCAGTTGAAACACGAAAGGTTACATTAATTAATACACCAATTGAAATTAAATATGTTTAAGAGAACATGAGAGTGGTCCTCTTTACCTGGTGGGGCCATATCATGTTCCTGATCTTCTCTAGCTTGATCATGCTCAACATGTTGATCATGCTCTACAAGCTCTAAATTTGAAACACGAAAGGTTACATTAATTCATACACCAATTGCAATTAAATATGTTTAAAAGAACTTTAGAGTGGCCCTCTTTACCTGATGGGGCCACATCATGTTCCTAATCTTCTCTAGCTTGATCATGCTCAACATGTTGATCACACTCTACATGCTCTAAAGTACTGGGATGCACACCATGACCTTCATCTGCAGGTTGTGCTCCACCCTCACCAGGATGCATTCCAATGTCATGTACAATATTATCATTGATTGAATGTTTAAAACAAATAGGCATGTAATTACTTTATGCTGGAAATTAATATTGAATAGATTGCACAAGTATTCAATTTTAAATAAATTTTATTGAGTTTATTTACCTACATGTTAGATGCAGTGGAAGATTGTGTTTTCCCAATCAAGACTCTTAGGTGTTCAACCATGACTCCATAGCCTTGCTAGAAGGAAATCTTCAAGTCATCTTATGTGGGAACTATGTTGAATTCAGAGCCCTACATTTTTGCATAATATCATGAATTTTGCTTCTATGGTGTGATAAAACCAAAATTGTCTTCAATTTATTATTTGGATACAATATTTCATTTATTGATACTTACAATTCGTGTAGCTAATTTCATATAACCAGCAGAGCCAAGTTTGTGTTGCCCGTGTTTTTCTAGTTTTTCCTTTGTTTCCTTCGATGTGTCAGGCAGCCTATGAAAAGTTTGAAATACGTTAGATTATGTAAAAAGAAAGAGTATTCAGTATATAATTACATTGTTGATAGTATCACATACCTTCCTTGGCCTGGTGGTGTCTTTCCTTTTTTCTTTTTAGCCTTCTCCTTTCCATCCGACACTAGGTCCTTCCACTCCCTATCCGAAATCATTGGGGGACGCTTGCACTTTTTTTTCTTCTCTAAATGTGACCTATATTGGTCCCTCACATACTTTAGATAGATACTAGATTTCTTAAGGACCTTGGTTCGGTTGAATGTTTTATCACCAAAGAGCACAACTAAACAGTTAATGAGTTCATCTTTTAAATATTGATTTTGGGCATTTCACCATGTACGTATGGTGGGCCCGAAGAGCTCCAATTTAATATCACTTAGATGTTTATAAAAAACATCATTTCTTGCAAAATGATCATGGGATCAATAGTCTAAAAAGAGCGATCAATAAGTAAATTTCAATTGGATTATATATAATAATAATTAAAACATTTTAAAGTACCTGGGACCTTCTCTATCTTTATGGGAATGAAATCCTTGGTCACCACAAATGTGACTAACAATGTTCCCATACTAGTAATACGGGAAGATCTAGGAAATGCTGCTAAAATATCACTAGTACTAGTGGCCTCTGCATCCCCAGGTACATGTACTGACACATGTTCTGGCATGTGTTCACTACCAAAGGGTGCACTAATGGATGCCTACATGGTATGTGTTGCCTACATTTCAGATGACAATATAGGCATGGATGATGGGGTCAGATGATGTGATGTATGTGTAGGAAGATCAAGATGGACACTTGTACCAACCCCTACTCCTCGGGCAGCACTTGCAGTACCCTAATCATGGCCAGGAGCATCATGAGGATGCAAAAAATTCTATAAAAACAACACATATTTTAGTTCATGACATAAAAGAGTACAAAATATAAAACCATCAATGAACTTATGTTATAATTAAAGACCTCATGACAACTTACTTGCAAGTTTTGTGATCTCTCAGTCAATATTTAACCCTCTCTCTTATCTCATCTATTTGAGGCACTATGAATAACAACTTAAGAATTTCTTCATTGCATTTTTTTGGGGTCTTCCTTATCATATCGAGAGGGTTTGTTGAATAAGCGATGTCATCATCACATAATATTGACTACACCTCCCTATGGATGCTCTTGTCTACTGCTGGTGCCTTTCCCCGATTAGTTGATTGCAACAAGAATATTAAAAATATTATTGAAATTAACCCAATAAACTTATCAAAACAACATAATAATAAAATATTTTGCTCATATCTAATTTGTACAATTACAATGAGGTAAACCTGTTGGGTAGAAGCACCTGAAGATAAATCACGATCTGTGCTCTGGGACGAAGCCTTCTCTATACGATCAATGTCCCGCTGTGACAAAAATTAAATATAAAAAAAATTACCGAAATGAAACCAATAGACTTACGAAAAAAAAGAAAGAATAAAATGGTATATTGGAGTCATTAATTGGAGGTTGGGTAAAATGGTACATAGTACATACCACCCCTATAGTAACTATGTTTGTAACTAAGCGATTCAAATTGTAATCGATTAGAAACTCTTCCCCTATAGTTATTAATTTTATCGCACATACAAATACACGGTTTCCCTCGCACACCTTGAATATGCAATTGGGTTGCTTATTTGGTGACCTAGGTCGTGTATTGTTTATAAACCCTACAATATTCCCTGTTGCTTTTTTCCTTCCGTTAATGTACTTAGCCACTCCTTTATTTTGATCCTTATCTTTTAGTTGTATATAATTTTTTGACAGTGCATACCTACGCATACTTTATGTATATCGAACCAGTTGCATCCAATATTTGTAACTGTAACAGGGTCCAACATACTTCAACAATTTAGTAACTGTCATAACAGACCTTTATGCTTTCCATGAAAAATAGGCCCAAACAATGTAATGACGATCGTGTTATGCGATATATCTTCTCTTTGACACAAAAATCAATGTTTATTGGAGGAAGTTCCTTGGGTACCCATTGTTTCCATAGATGTTTGTACCTCAAGGGCACCTCGACATCACCTATGCGCTCATCATCATAAGAACATGACCCCCCTTCAACAAGAAAAAATTTCATGCGTTTACAGAATTTTCTTCTAATATTTTGACCTCTAGTTGATCTCCCTCTTTTAGACATATTACATGTCTCTCTTTCCTCTTTTCTTCCCGAATTTCCCTCACTCGAGGAAGACATATCTGACAAATACCTATTTGGTGGTACCTGCACTCATAAGGATGTTGGATGAATTTCTTTCATGGTGATGTGATTCTAAGGTGACATGATTAATCTATCATTTCATCACTAGAATTTCATAGGTTATAAGGTAATAAAGTCTTGATAGATTGCAAGTTATTGTTACTGCCGTCCAAATGTGTCCATCACAAATCAAATCTACTTAACCTTTTAACTCCCAAACTTTGTAACAAGTGTTAAATGTGACTATGGTCTACCAGTTACACAACCAAGGCCTCAAATGTATTCTCTAATTGAAATCAAAGGACTTTTTCTCTTCATTCAAGTAAATAAACTTGAAGGGAAACAGCACCAAGTGGTTTATTGGACACCTACATGACTAAAAATAGTAGAAAATTTATATTTAATTTCCATATGTCTAAGTGGTTAATGGGGAGGGAGTGTGTACTAGGCCTGGTTAAGTCATCATAAGTTTATGCTTTGGAAATAATTTTTTTTAAGTCATCTTAAATCTTCCTATGTCTAATTGCTAGGAGACTTTTGGTATGTTTTAAGGTAGGATGATTGATGAAAGAGCCCAAAGAGCCTTTCTCCATGGTATCCAGGTACACATAGCAGCGGTCTTCTCTTATATGGTTAGACATGATTTAAAGAACTTAGCTAGGAATTATTCATTTAACCTAAGGTTTTCTCATAATGCCATCATTGGAAAAGTATGATCAAATTCTTCTATTATGAAGAATTGGTCTATGTGCCTCTAGTAATCACTATCAATGTTTGTAAGGATAAAATGACTAATTGCATCAGGTAGGAGAGAATCAACTTTGAGTTCTTCAAAGATTATATTCCTCTATTCATAATTTTTAAGGGTTGTGTGTGGAGGAGGTTATCACTACCAAGAAGGCAAGCGACCTTTCCTTGTATTCTTTTATAATTTTCATTATTCTTATTTATTTTACACTTACATTTACAAATACACATACATATACATTTACTGTTTTCATTTATTTCTCATGTAGTTTAATAGTTTGATCGATTTCATATTATATGTGTTGAAGACTTTAGAATTTCAATTACATTAATTTATGGATATGTTGTATCTATAACACTACAAAACCATATGCTCTTTGCATTTACACTTGCATTTAGAAATACACATTTATATACATAGATATAGATTTCTTTAATGATATGTTGCATTTATTGTTCTAGGAGAGCATCCAAGTAATTGCATTTACATTTACATTAAAAATACATATATATACATACATACATACATACACATATATATATGTGTGTGTGTTTGTGTGTGTACCATTTATATTCAATGTTCAGAAACAACCCATTAGGTCTGCACATGGATAAAAATTCATAAAATCATATCTCCCATACATATTTTGTTGAAACCTAGGCTTGAACCTCTCATTTCACATGCTTTTCTTCACAAAACTATTGAGGAAAACAGTTATACCATCTTTATTTATCATCCTACGCCTTATTCATGCATCCTACAATTACAATAGTATCCATGGGGCCTCTTACACAAGCTACAATAATCACAAAAGTGTAAGAGCCCCTTTATATCATGTTTGGACTACAAAACCCTCAAAAGCAGGGTAACTCAGATTATAATTTTTTGGTGAGCTATATGGACAAAATCATTAGCACCAACTCATTCTTGGAGACTTTTGAAAGAGAAGCAAATTAGGTGGCAGTTAAGTACAAACCTTATAGTGTCAAGGTGAACGAGGTGATCAATTTTGATTGGCCAACTGATGAAGAGTACTAGAAATGGGTAAATGTATATTTAACTGATGAAGAGTGAAAAGGAGTAGGCTTCTAACGGTTGACAAATCAGCTGTTGTAGTTACAACAGATTCCAATTTTGTTTTTTGGTGACAGTCTAGGCACAAAATTCTTGAAGTTTTTTGTTACTGCATCAACTATTCTCAGCGGGCACGATGAACAAGAAGATTCTCTAGGGAGATTGTTGTTGTAACAAATTTTTGGAATATCACAAGGCAGTCCAATTGGCTAGTGACACGTGTGCTTTCTGGCCCGATGCTTTTTTTCTCCTTCTTTTTCTATAAGAAGGATTTCAAGGATAGAAGTATGGGTCATCAAGTTAGATATTTTTGGTCGAGTCGAGATGAAGTTGCAGAGCAAATTGTAAAGTCTGATGGTTTTAGGGAAAATGCAATTTAGGTTTTTAGTCATTCTATAGTAGGTTTTGAATTCATGGGGATTTGATGTTTTATGATATTGGAATTTGAATTGATATGATTAATTCAAACTCGTGTCTCTTCATTGTACAAGCATATCTGAATTTTGAATAAAATGATCAAGGGTTGTTTCATTCATCTCACTGTTGTGGTGTGTATGATTCTTGTTTTAGCTTTAATTCAAGGAATTAATTAAAATGCTTGAATGGGATTGTAGGTGGATATGTTCTGTATAAGGATTTGATAAGTAGTATTGGGTTAGAATACATACTAATGAGATTGTAAAGCAATGTTATCAAAGATCTTATATGTTATGTGTTATATCTATCATAAACCCTTAGATGCTTATAAATTTGACTCCTCCAATGGATATATGGCACTGATCTAAGTTGTACTTATTCGTATGGTTCAATTTTTTTTTTCCTTTACCTAGAGCTTGCTACAAATTACAAATCAATGACTATTTTATACTGTGAAATGTTGTTGTAGTTATCTCATGCTCCAAATAGTTGATATTATTGATAAACAACCAATTCTATTCAGTATTATCCTATTATGTTGAGCTATTAAATGAGATTATCTATTGTTGTTAATGTTGTTTATGATGATGGTGGAGAGATTATAAACACATTAAGGGATCACCCTCCTAGGTATTGTAGAGCCCAAAGTGTAGGAGGTCTTTCAAATCCTCATCAGTTGGTCCAGGTCCTTCGAGCTGCCCTTTATTGGAATTGGAAATTCCATAGGTAGATTAGAAGATCAACCTGCTTACCGTAAAAACAACCAACACCTTGCATATGTTTGTGGTGGAGGTATTAAAGAAGAATTGTATGCCTATATTTCCATTCATTAGATCTACCTTAGCCTAGCATATACTTGGGCTAAGTCTACAATTGCTTCAGACTCATGAGATGAAGGCTATGTGTGATGAAATCCTAGACCTCAACCAAGATGTGGGTAGATTATGGGGGTTTTTCCAAGACCCGAGGCTGGTCAATAAAAATGTGAAAGACTAAGCTATTTTATTTTTTCTATCTTATCTTATACCATTTTACGAGAATGGGGGTGCCAATGTACGAGAAGATATTTGGAAACTAGGCATGAAAATTGAAGGTTAAAGAGAATGGGGGTGCCAAACTTACCGTACTCATTGCCCCTTGGTCGTCTATTTTCCCTGAGTGCCCTCAACTTCATCCTTGGTGCTAGTATTGACCTTGTTTTCACTCCTCCAAACTCTTCCTTGGTATTGATATTGACCTTGTTTTCACTCCTCCAAACTCTTCGTCGGCACTAGTATTGACCTTGTTTTCACTCCTCCAAACTCTTCATGGGCATTGGTATTGACCTTGTTTTAACTCCAAACTCTTTCTCAGCGCTGGCATTGACCTTGTTTTCACTACTCCAAACTCTTCCTCGGCGCTGGCATTGACCTTGTTTTCACTACTCCAAACTCTTCCTCGGCGCTGGACCTCTTTTTCACTACTCCAAACTCTTCCCTCGCATCTGCATTGACCTTGTTTTCACTACTCCAAACTCTTCCTCGACGCTGGCATTGACCTTTCACTTCTCCAATTTGATGAGCTACAACTTGGTTTCGTTAGCTTTTATAGTATGTTAATTAAGTTCAAAATTTTGGCACCATTTAGTTAGGTTTTAATATTCTACAATATAGTTAAGTATATATTAGCTATATTTTACATAATAAATAATATAATTATTCAACTTATTATAATTATATATTATATTCTTTAACAAAATTATTAAATACGTATAAAATTATTATAATTAATAATTAATAATAAGTATATTTTTATATAATACAAAATATAATTAATATAATATATATTTAATATAATAGTAATACATATTAATAGGAGAGATAAACTAAATTTTGATTGGTTGTTTCATGTCAACAATCCAAGGATGGCATGTGTCCTTGGGGAGTTATGCTCAAGGTAGCATGCCATTTGATTAAAGATATGATAATTCTCCTTTAAGACCTCTTCAATGTACCCATTTCATGCTTAAGGAGACAAAGATAAATATAGGGAAGAAATATAGAGAGAGAGGGAGATAATGACAAACATACAAATAGAAAGGGAGACAAAGAGATAGAGAGAGGTAGAGAGGTAGAGAGATAAAGAGATAAGGATGAATAGATAGAGATATAGGGAGGGTGATTGATATATCTCTCCCTGTCACTCTCTATATCTCTATATCTCCCACTATCTATGTCACTCCTCTTTTCCCCTCTATCTAACGAGCTATTCTCCTTCTCTCCTATTCACTCCACCCTCCTACTCTATATCTCTATCTCCTATTTCTCTTTTATCTCCTTCAATTCTCTCTCTATTTCTATCTATATCCCTTTCTCCTCCCCTCTCTATCTCCCCTTCATCTTCTCAATATCTCTCCTTCCCTATCCCCCTCATCCATTGACTCTCATCTCCACCTCTCTTCCTTTCTCTTCCCATATATCTCCATCTCTCTTTCTCTTCCCATATATCTCTATATCTCTCTCTCTTTCTCTCCCATCTATCTCTATCTCCCCATATATTAACTAAGAAGCCATGCAAGAATACAATAGTATATGTTGGTAAAACTATAATAGTGTTTTATTAAACTATAAGTAACACTTATCTTTCTAATGTCAAGCCTTCTTATAAAAATAGTGTTTTATTAAACTATATGTAGATTATTGTCACCACTCTTCATTCAACATGAAATGCCAAATGTAGAAATTGTTTTGTTGCTTTTGTCAAGTTTCATTAACCAAGCTATTTACTGGGTTGAATAAATTTGTGTTATGACCCTTCATCTCTTTAAAATAATTAGACAATATTAGCGAGATCAGGAAGGGGAGAAAACTAAACTCCTTCAAAATAGGGGTAGTTGTGGGTTTGTTGGTTTTCTTTGTATACTATATACTTAGTTCCTCTAGGATAAATAAGTCACTTTAGATCATTTTCTTAGTTGTGTATCCTAACTAATATAGAGTAAGCTTTTTCATTTTAATTGACTACAACATAATAGTTTATGTGTTGAAAGAATTGTTTCCATTCTTTGTAGTTTTTACATTGGAATACAAATCATATTTAATTTCATGCCAATATACTTCTTTCATAAAGATATTTGTTTGAAATAAGTTCTTCATAACCCATCTAATCAAATCATAATTAACCTATCAAAAAGGCAATAGGAATTTTCTAAAGAAAAGAACACTTGACCCAATCATAAGTGTATGGCCTTCGAAGAAAGGAGTGATCCACCTTAGCAATAACAACTACCTGATTTAGACTTGGGTATGTGTAGGATCATGATGGGCCAAAAGTGGCAACATGAAAATAGGAGCATTTTGAACTCGCCAAAAACGGTGAAAATCCCGAGTTGACTTTTTTTTTGGGTTGGGTGTCAGTACATTGCTTTATAGCAATTCCCAAGACAAAGTACTCAAAATAGGATATCCGATTCAAATTGGATATCCAATTCATGTCTAATATCTAATTTGAAAAACATTTTAAAATGTAATATTTTGGTGCTATA
>VDFB02193867.1:151130691-151149420 GCA_007258455.2 Sequoia sempervirens
CCAATTTCTCAACTGTTCTAGACTCAAATATTTGGGCGCGATCCTCCTTCTTCCCATCATAATTTCAAAGAAGGCAATGGAGCCATTATATACACCACTTAGGGTGTCATCAATCTACCTTCTTTGTTTATAAATCTTCTTCAATACTTTTTTCCTAATCTACAATGTCTCATACCACTCCCATGGTTCGACAGCTCTAGAGGAAGGAAGAATTCCATCACCTATCAACCTATCCCAGGTGTACTCCATGATAGTTCTAGTTTTCTCTAGAAGGAGATCCATGTCTCCCTTATCTTCTGCCAACACCACCTTCAACCAATCAGTTGCCATGATAGCATCCCTCCCAGTTGACATAATCTCTTTAATAGCTTCATCACCCTTTATTTGCACCCCTTTTTGCCAATTCATTGTGGCAACATCAGAGGTTTTCATCTTTTCTAGCTCGGTGATAGTCTCTTGAGGTAGAGGATTCACAGCAGAGATCGAAGGGTTAATGGATTGAAGGGGCTTCATTAACTCCTCCAAACATTTCTTGAGATTTTCATTTTCTTTCTTCAACTCATGCTTGGTCTTTATTTCCTTTCTCAGCCTACCCATGATGACTACACTAGAACCCTCATAATCTTCAATGTGTTGCTTGACTGATGTGGGTCCTAGATTGAAAGTCTGAATATTGTAATCCTTTCCAACCACATCATCTTTGTTTTTATCTAGAGCAGGGGTGGCAATGTGAACTACTCTATCATGAGCTTCATCTCTTTCAATCCTCGAGATCACCCTAGCCTTCTTTTTACCTTTATCTTTTCCAATTTTGGCTAGTAGTGCATCCCAATTCGGTGGACTATCTTCCACAACAACTTGTTTCTCTTTATTTCTTTGTCCAGCCAACCAGGGACAGTGGATTCAAATTGCACCTCACTTTGTTTCTCGTCCTGCTGACCCTTAGGTGCCTCCTCACTCAAATTATGTTTATCAGGAGTCTCATCTGTCTTGCTTTCCTTCTCCTCAGCATGCTCTTCTTCTTGTTCAAGCAAGGGAATCTTCACTATTTCCTCTTCTCTTGGAGGGACCTCTTTAGTTATGATAGGGGAATCCACATATACAACCATAGGGGACTGCATTATCTTTTCAATTTCTACCTTTGCACTATGTAGATCACCTTCATGAAATTCCTCCCCTTCAGTATCCAGATGATCCTCAACATCCTCTGAATCACTAGGCTTTCCTTGAGCTCCATGAGCGGAAGGCACATCATCATGCTACTCCTCATGAGAAACCACCAGAGGGAGATCTACCTTAGGCACACTGTCCCTAGGAGAAGGAGTCCTAGACCTCCTCATATACACCCCAACCTTCTCCTCTCAACTTTCAATATCTACCACAGGTGGGGAAACTTCTTCCTCCCCAACCTTGGAGCTTGCCTTGTCACTCAATTTTATGATTCTTCTCCACTTGGGCACTGGCACATCAACCTCAAGACCCTGGTTTTCAGTCCCTTTCTACTCAGATTTCCTGGTCCTTGTCCTTTGCTTGGCATTTGGCTTTCTCTATTTTTCTTCTTTCTGGGCCTCTGTTTCTTGAATACCTTTTATCTTGATTTTGAACGGAGAGTCCAACTTACCCTTTCCCTTAGGATCCTGCTTGATAGATTCCTCAGAGGTGGAGTGGGGATCCAAATCTCCCATTAGCACATAGGTGCACTATACACCATTATTTTCTAGCTCCCACAGCTTATGGTTTAGCCACATCTTAGTAAATTTGAGAACTGGATCCACTAGTTGTTTCAATTATGTCTTTTCCTCCTCTAACCAATCCACATCACCAATTGGTCTGTCTTTTATGGCCTTATAAGCATGATCTTGGATCAAGTTTCCATCATCTTCCAATTGATCTAGAACCGCCTTTACATTATACAATCGAACTATATCAACTAGAAGCTGGGAGAATTTCTTCTTTCTGACCTCAAATTTGACACTGCAGTTGGCCCAGTATGCTCCAAATTCACCTTATGGTAATACTCCTTGTTGGCCTTCTTTTGGGCCTCTCCTATAATATCAAACCTTGATCTCCTAGAATGAAAAGACACACTGAGGGTATTCATTTCTTCATCTAAAGTTTGGGCAGAAATAATGGAAGGACATGCTTCTCAAGTGCCAATCCTTAGGGGAAAATCTCCACCAAATCCTGTCTTGTGTTTATCCTTCTTGACAATAGCATCAAAGCCACAAATCTACCTAGTTACTTCCAACAAGATAATGTGATCAGTGGGATACCATGGAAGTCTATATGGGGCCCTTTGGTAGCCATCAATCCGAATGTAGGAGAAAGTTGGGAACTGAATAAACCAAGCCCCATATTTCTTAATGAGTTCCTTTGCTAAGTCAAAAATATTAACATGCTCTGCCTCCTAAAGAATTCTGGTGATATACATGGTAAATGCATCATTTTACCTCCTATAGTTTGAACCTCCCAAGTGCAACTGAGGGAAAAATTCATAGATAATATCCTGCCCAAAAATTCCCTTTGTATCCAATCCTTCGTAGGGGTGGAATCTTGCAAGTGCATAGACCAGATATGAAGTCGTTGTGAAAGTATTGGTCTACAACACATTGGATAATTGTTCATGGAGTACTCCACTAATGACCCCTGCCCAATGGTAATTAATCTTCTCTTGCTCCATTCTCACAATCACATGGCACATCCAATTTTCAAATGTACCAGCATTCTTCAATCCAACCACCCTACTGAGAAGAGTGATGGCATTGTAGTACTCCTTCTTGAACTTTATCCTGAATAGCTACTTGGGTAATTTAGAATAGTGTGACTTAGGGTCTCCAGCCAAGAATTGAGAAGTTGTTGTGACTTCATGACCTACTCGTCATAGAACTCTTGAGCTACTCCCATGCTGAATCCCACCACATGAGATCTGTCTGGCATATCAAATGTTTGGGCCATGGAAATAGGGTTGATATTTGCTACAACTCTCCCTTGAGGACCAATAATTCTTTGTGTCTCCTGATCATAGTGCCTGGTGCACTCAAGGACCAGCTCATAACACTACACCATAGAAGGAAAACCAGCTACATGGGACAAGCCTGATTCCATCATCCTTCTAGCCACCAAAGGAGAATCCTTAGTCGCCATTCTTTCTTTGAACTCTTCATAATCCCATGATCCGACATTTGTATCAGTCACCTCTAACCAAATTGAAGTGATTTTTCTCTTAGGAATCTTTCTCTTAATGTCCATTTTAATCCTTTATGCATCAGACATTGAGGACCCGACTGCTACCTTGCTAGATTCAGCCTCCACTCAACATGGAAATCATAGTAAAAACCATAGGAAAGGGAAGGTTAATTCATCAATACATTGTTAGAATGAATCTCATATAGCCAGAGTGTTATTAAAACTCATATGAGATGACCACAACAAATTTTGGGTTTCAAGACCATCCACAGAATCTGAGCTAGAGAGGAATTTTGGGAAATTCCAGATTGATCGGATTCTGACGGAATAACCAGGAAACACCTACTTTTACCATTAAACCTGATCATGATCAATTAATAAATTACACGAGAAATCCAAATATGACATGAAATAATCATTAAATGTATCACAAATCATAATGAAATCCAATTATCCCACATTCCTTTATATTTCATCAGATTTTGGGAAAATCCATGAGGGATGGATTTTTGTGAAGAACGATCCGGAGAGGAGACTTCAGAAAATCAGAGAGATGGCAGATTTTAGAGAAATTCGGACCCGACATAAATCTGTGGATAAGTCAAAACTCTGAAAGCAATGCAGATTCTGAGAATGAAGGACTCAGCAAGAGTCAGTCATCTTGCTGAGAAGTCTTGGTGACTTTTGGGAGGTCACGCCGAAGGATGTCATCGGAAAAGGTTTTGCTAAGACTTAGTGGTTTCGATGGAATGTCTTTCTGACTAGGGGGAGTCTCAGTGAAGCAAATGAATGTACTTCAACCAAATAAATCTCATTCAAAATGAGGTCACACCGAGTGGGGCATGTCTTGCTGATTGGCGATATAGCAAATATATCGATATGACCAAAGGGTAGTCGGGGTAAGGTCCTGGTGAATCCTTTTTGTCTCACCAACTTTGTCCAAGAAAAACACGCTGCATCTAAAGGTTTTTTACCAGGTCCAAGTGAAGGCGTGTGTCTTGCTAATGGCGATAGGTTTTGAATTCGGCCAGAGGTCTTTCCAATCACGTAATGTCTCACTGACATGAAGTCCCATCGGTATAACCTCTTGTCGACAACATGTGGTCTCCCCAAAAGAAGATCCGAGCTCACCAAGGAAGGAAGGCTTTGTCGTGAAGTCTTGGCGACCGCTAGTAGTCTTGCCAAAAGCAAAGGTCTTAGCAAGAGTTGTGAGCTCACTGAAAGGTCTCAGTGAAGGATGGATGTCTCGTCGAAAGAAATGAATATCGGTATAACTAATGGAGCCCGCTATGACCTCTTGCCGACAGGCTTGTGTTGCCGATGGTGTATAAGGAAATACATGTCGATGAGAGACATTCTTTCGAGGTGAGGTCCCAACTATCAAATACGAACTTAGGAAGGCTTCTTGGTGAAATACAGGGTGATCGATATGACATCTCCTTGACTTTGAAGGGTCATAGCGAAGAAAATTCAGAAGGGACGGATTATCTCAGAGGGACGAAAAAAATTCTGGACTATGACGTCAAGTCACGATTTTACCCAAACACCAAATCAATCATGAATTTCAAAATGTTTAACTCAAGACAAGTCATGGATGGACCTTTCATAGATTTTCTTTACATTCTAGGTCAATTTTAAGATAGAATCCCCTGACATGGGATTGCCCTAGGTTTGAAACCCCACTCATCCGCCATTAGCGCACAGGAAAGTTTAGAATTCAGTTGTTTCAACTGCTAAGTCATCACTAGGGTTTACTAATTACTTCTCAAGCAAGATTCATCAAAATGTAGATAGACAAATGAGCTCAAGACTCACCTGGGAGATGACAAATAATGCAATACTGAACAACCCTAGCATGAACTAATCAAATACGTAGGAATTTGAATCCCACAAGCTCTCATAACATCAATGTTCCATTCATAATTCTCAATCAAAGGCAGGGCAATAAAAACATACCATTATAATGCGGAAATCAATCTTAGAAGCAAAAAATGCGAAGCCCAATGGCGTCCACAAAGAACAGATGCAGGAATGCACAAGAAATCGCCACTAAATCGATCAACTCAATCCCAAATGCCCCAAAAATGAAGTCAATCAACCGCAGGAAAGCACTCCTCAACTCAAATGATGGCAAATAGTAAGCATGATGGCACAAAAGATTCCAGAAATCAAGTTAAATACATCCTTCAAAGCACGCGACAAAGCCATTAAATGCAATCAACAAGATAGTCAAAACTCAGAAAGTCTATGACAAGGTGGAATCATGAGAATCCAGCTCCACGGAAAACCCGCGGAAGACCTCAAGAATCCCCAACCATGGTGCACGTACCTCTAATCCAAATAGGCTATGGGAAAATTCAACTGTGGTGGAAAATCTTAGAATTTAGGGTAAAACCTAACTCTTATCCAAAACTTAGGATTTTCAATAAATAAGCCAGGAAACACTAGGGGCAAACTAAAAATAAAAATTTAAGCACATGCCAAGATAAGACAAACCTCAAAAAGCAAACCAAGTTCCAAAACCGAAGCGAAAGAGGGTCCCTACTTTCAGCGGGACATGTTTGTGAAAACTGCACAACAATAAGTACTAATGAGTGCTTAGTAAAGTAGATCAAGAAAGAGTAGGGTTTAGAAATGTATACCTGAACCATCAAGGAAGTAGACCACGACCTAGTGAACTTGAAGGTACAAGGAAAGTGAAAGACCTCATAGCTTCTGAGAACTATGAAGTTGAAAAAAGAAAGTGTCTTGCAGGCCTGCGGACCTACAAAGGAGGAAAGCCCCAAGATCTCTCACATGAAGGAAGCCCTGTGAAGTGAGCACCTTATAGGCCCACAAACCTACAAGGAAGGTGTCCTCCAAAAACTCTAGCATGGAGGAAAACTGAAGGAAGCACCCTAAAGGCTCTCAATCCTACAGGGAGGTATCCCCATAAAACTCTAGCATTGAGGAAACCTAAGAAAGTGGACTCCGCAAAGTTAGGAAGAAGAGATGTATGCAAGTTAGCTAGTGGATAGTCATACGAACCATCAATGATTAGGAACTCTTTCAAAAGGGTCCCTCGGGAACCCTTGAAAAAAGAGAGTCCCACTCAAGGGATGCATTGTTTCAAAAGCAAGGTCTGGTCAGGCTACCCCCATGCTAGATGCAAAAGAATCAATTTGAGATAAAAAAAATTCAAAGGGGGCTCCCTCAGGAACCCGCCGTGAAGAAAGGGGTTCCACTCAAGGGACACATAGTTTGAAATCAGATGTTTTCTTTTCTTAGAGTAATTCATCATCAAGGGATCCTTTCAAAAGATATTCATTTCATTAAGGAATTTAAAAGGAAGGATATTCCCCCACATGAAGGGAAGATCAAAGCTATTCCCACTTTGGAGGAAAGTCTTCGAGTCCTTTCTTTATGAACCCATCATGAAGGAAACACATTTAGTTAGGGTTCCAAGTTGAGAATGTGATTCTAGGGAAAAGTTTGCAAATATTTTTGAGAAAAGATTCATTGGAAATGAATGCATTTTCTGAAAATTGAAATGTTGAAGAAAGGAATTGTCACACATGAGAGGGAAAACTCAAGAAAATAAGAAAAAAAGATAAGGGAAAATAAAAAGAGAGAAAAATGAAAATAAAGGACACAAGGGTAGCCTGATATTTTAGGGTCAGAACTACTCATAAATATATATATGTGTGTGTATAATAATAGTATATAAATGAACTAACATCAATCCCCTACTATATCAGGCCATGTGAAGAATGCATGAGAAGACAAAGTGAAAATAAAAAATTGGGTCAACATGGAAGGGAAGCTTAAATGTCCGCAACACTTTGCATCATCCCCAATTTATCAAAAATCAAGCACAAACATGGAAGAATGATGATACAAATAGAAGAAGGTTTATGACACAAAAACCACACATGTATCCAAGCACCAACAAGGGTGACAAGGGTCATCCAGGAACACATAGCATGAGCATGGGGGAACACATCACGATACACACACACATACATAAGATCAAGAAGAGGCCACTCCCCCCTAACATTGATCGACCAAGAGGTCATTTGCTTCCCAATCTAGATCATCATAGGTGGAAGGAGGATGAGATTGCAATGGTGGGATGTTAAGAGGAGGAGCGTCTGACCCTCTCACAAAAAGGGCTAAGGAAGAATCCCCCACAAGGTCTTATTCACTGAGCTCTTGTGGAGCTAAGGTCAGAGATTTTTCGAAGATCGCTGACAAGGCCAATACTTCATCCATGGAGTTAAACACACACGCTATAGGAGCATTGTGTTTAACTTCAGTGTAAGAGGAAGGATACACCTGAGATTCACTGCTAGGCTCATCGAAGGACTTGGGAGTGGTGACAAACTCAGGGGAGGCTGGGACTGTCTCTGTCACTAGGACAGAAGAAGTCAATGCAAGGCCACCTTATGGAGAATGTGGGCTCGTCTTTCATCCTTCACTACTAGAAGGACCACCCTCCACCTTTTTCTTCATTGGAGGAGTTGAACTCCCCACATATGAGGTTAGAGGCATGGAGGGAGAGGAGGAAAGAACCACAATAGATATAACCAAGGTATTAATCATATCCATGGGCTTCGAGAAAGGCTGGATATTCAGAACGGACATCAGCAAAAGTAGCTCCACCAAACGAGCGATGAAAACCTATACCCCCTTGGGGTTAGGTACATTTTCACTCATAGTAGAAGTCAAGAGTAGGGCGAAACTATACTAAAGAGAAGTAGAAGGAAGGGGAGAGGAAGATGCTGCAAGAGGCCCTAAAGTAGAGGTGATCATTTCTTCCTCCTTCCTTTGTGAGGCAGCCTCCTCAGCAAAGAGATTCTTTCACTGGCACTTTCGCTCGCATGCAAGGCAATTTCCACAACTCTTGGAGTTAGATGTCAGAGGTTATGAAGGAACATAAGGCTCCTTTTCAACCATGGGAATTACCACTACAACTGTTTCTAGTGAAGGAATAGGTTGAGGAGCGGTAAGAGGAGTTGGCTCAAGAGCCTCGACAACAAGCCTCTTTCCATTCACTATCTTAGGAGTAGGAGTGGTAGGAGGAGTCAGCTCAAGAGCCTTAGTAGTGGGCCTCTTCTTGTTCACTGCTTTAGGAGTAGCAGTGGTAGGATGAAACAAATCAAATTCTCTATGATAACCTTTCTTTCTACTATATAAATAGTACCATGGTCTGGGGTATCCATTAGGGAGATCCGTGATCCTGAGCTTGGGTCAACACCAAGGAGGGATCATTAGAGTTAGCGAATAGCCATCGCGATGACTCATACAATAATTTTCAAAAGAAGGGGGAGATGATAAGGCAGTCCAGGAGGAGGTAACCTGCTCTTTCCCTTTACAGGAAGGAGATAGAGTTAGTGTGGACTTCTCCTTTCCTTTTTGGGAAGAGGGAGCAGTCGGTATAGGCTTCTCCTTCTCCTCTCAGGGAGAAGAGGCGACTGCTTGCTTTATCATAGGAAGGGTTAGTTTCAGCTGTCCCTTTCCCCTAGTCTTATACTTAACATAATTCTTGTAAAGTAGGTTCATTCTTGGAGGAAGCAGACCAACTGGCGAGGGCCAAAGGTAATCCAATGGATATCCACCACAGGACACTAGGGGATGATATCCAATGCCATGCACTACATGCATGACACCTTCATGGGAAAACTTTAAACACTTGTGAATAATGAAGGCCAATCCATTCATGGAAGCTAGCCAAGGGATACCTAGATTTAGCCTGAATAGATTTGACTCTGAGATAACATCAAAAACCATGTCAATAGCCTTGCATCCAACTAGGATGGAAAAAGTTATCGAGTCGTAAGGTTTGAGACACATACCATCATGTGTACAAATGGTAGATTTTGTTTCTTCATATTTTTCCTTTTGTAATGAATTTAATACTAATGTTTCCTCAATGATAACATTCATGTAGATTGCGGGGTCTATCAAGACTCTTTTCACAATGTTACCATTGACACAAGCGGGAATGTAGAGAGGTGAGGGTTTATTGTTTAAGGTTAAATCTTGTGATGTGAATGTAATGTCTAGAAAACTAGGTGTAGGTAGGGCAATAGAAGTTACCATGACCATATTGACATAGGCCTTGGGTTGGGTAACTGAATCAGTGGGATCATTAATCATGTTAGCAGAGTGCGATGAAAATGGGTCTGTGTATATCTTCAATTCACTATTAGCTTTTGTCACTATTTTTTTAGCATTCTATTTACTCCCATCGAGACAAAAGGTACCATCCTCGATGTGGTCCTGTATCTCATGATGCAACCACATACAGTGTTTGATATCATGTCCATTAACTCAATGGTACTGACAATAAGTTCTCCCATCATACCAATTAGGGTAAGGCTCTTTAACAAGCTTAGGACTCGACAAGGTTACAATCTTATCCTTCAACAACTTTTGCAAGATAGAAGAATAATATTTTGATAACTTTGTGAACTTTTGGTTACAATTGAGGTCATTGTCATCAGCAATGACAACTACATTCGTAACAGACTTACCTTTCCCAGAGATTGATATGATGGATTATCCCTCAAAATGTGAGTCTAAGGAGGATCCCCCAAACTGAACAACCATCTGTTGGTACTCTTGTAAGGTTGCACACAAGTGTGTGAAAGAATGGTATTTCATAAGGGAAAACTTCTCTTTCCAAGGCCTTTGTAAGGTCCCTATGAATACCTTCTGCACATCAAAATCGGGTAGCTTATACGAGATTTTTGAAAGGAGCACTTGGTAGTGTGCTATGAAATCAGTGATTTTTTCATTATCTCCTTGTTTACATTAGAAAAGATTTGAAAAGGTCATATTTAGCCCAATGTTTGCTTAAAATTTTCTAAGGAATTGATTCACAAGTTGGTCAAATGAGAAAATAGAGTTCTTAGGAAAGGAACTGTACCACTTGAGCATCGTGTCCTTGAGAGATTAGGGAAATAGTTTAGCCATCAACACATCATGATGGAAGAATTCCATGCATAGGACATTAAAAGTAGAAACATGTGTCTGTGGATCTCCCTTACCACCATACTTATCAAATTTATGGATCTCCATTCCTTGGGGGAAGGGAGTGTTTAAGATTTTCACCAACAATGGGTTGTACTAGAAGAAGGGTTGGAAGATAGGTTGGTCAGAGGCTTGGAAAAGACTCGCTAACTGGCTCTACATCTTAGCCATATTCTAAAGAAGAGTGTTTAGAATAAGGTCATTAGAAGATAGAGGGCCAGAGGAACCTCCACCAGAACCACCACCAAGGCCACCTCGAGAGCCACCATCGGTGTGACTTCTACTAGAACCACTACTAGAGCCACTACCACTAGTAGGGCCTCCATCAGAACCATCACCATGACCTCTATCAGAGCCACTTCCACTAGCACCACCTCCACTACTAAATCCACCACCACTACCAAAGCCTCCACCACTCATCCCGCCAAAGCCTCCACCACTAGAGGTGATAGGGGGTGAAGATAAAGCCTAAGGGGACCTTGTTTACTCTGATAGTTTTAGGTTGTTCAAAGACAGAAGGGTTATTGATAGATGGGACCATGTCGGCCATGTAGACAGATGTGGGAGGTATTGATACTCCTAAATGTCCTTCACGCTCTTTGAAAGTGACTCCTTGTACGAAGCTAGGATTGTTTGAAGGATCACATGATTTAGCAAGATTGAGGAGGCTAGTCAGAAGTTTTATGTCTATTCAATCTTTTCCCATCATATGTTTTAACTCACTAACAACCTGAGCGGCTCTAGCCATCTTCGGATTTCCTTCCAAGTGATTCTCTAAGTTTCCCAATCCTTTAGTGACAATGGCAACATATTCTATAGGGATTTGAATGGCCTCATACTCATCCACCGATGATGGCATAGGAGATGCAAAGTGAGTGGGAATGTGATTAGTTTCATCAATGAATCCCATCTCGTTCCTTGATAACTACTCCTGCATGGCCACACTAATGATGGGACCAGAGAAAAGGCCTATAGAGAGACCAATTAAGACCTTTGTCCTTTCCATTGGGAGGTGTCGTATACTTCTCCTAATGATATACCTAGAAGTTGTAGACTAGGTTGTGATGCTCATAAACTTTCACAACACTCAGGAACACAACAATCATAAGGTACACAAGAGAGGTCTCAACACCAATGCATGAACAAAAGTTGGCTTACGTTGGGTTCATGAAAAATGTAAGAGAGGCAAATCACCATGTGCAAGGCCCCAAGTCACAGTGGGCCAAGATGCAAAAATTTGTCCTAACTTATGTCAGCTAAATGGGGTGTTAGGATATGAGGATGAGAATGATGAGGATTATAAAGTCCTATAACCACTCTACAATCCCAAGATTCAAAATGAGACTTGGCGGGCTATTTTTTGAGCTCAACATTGTATCTTATATAGCTCTATATTCAAGGATGATAGTGCAGCTCGGGATGACATTGTTAGTGCCATTTGGTTTTCTCATTGTCTAGTTATGTACTCTGGTTTTTCATGATAAAATTTTAGCTATGGGGTGTTTCTCATTTTGGCATGTGGGATAAGTGGGCTCCTAGAAGGGTTGAGCTCAGCATGTTTGAATTCACTTCTGGTGGGTGTTTCTCCCTCTGGTTCTGTTAGAACTGTAAAATTTTGTAAATTTTCATAGTCAATTGCATCAATGAGTGTTCAAATTGGGCCCTTGTCATTAGCATATTGTCCCTTCCTCATATTGCCTTGCTCATATTCTATTGTGTGATCCATTTGAATCCATTGTGTCATGCATATTTTTCATTCTAGTTTATGTCGGCATAGGTACCCAATTGTCTCCCCGACCTGTGTATGTTCCACTATTCTTCGTTGCAGGTTGTCGGCGAGACATTCCTCATGTTGTGGCGATGATGGGAACCCTTATCAGCGTATCTTCTGGCTATCGGGCTAGCCTCTTGCCAAGTTTCTAATGTCTCGGCAACTCTTATCTGTCTCCCAGAGGTCTTCTTTTCTCAGCCGGTGTTAGTTGCGTCAGGGAGATGTCTCCCCGACCCCTTTGTGTCTCACCAACTGACTTTTCCCTTCAGTATGTTGGCATCTATTAGGGTGATGTCTCGGTGGTGTCATCTTGTTACACCGACCAGTGATGGAGGATTTAGTGCTTCGGTGAGATTTTTTATTTCGGTGTGTGGTCATGGCGATGGGGTCGGGTCTTACCGATAGCGGTTCAATATGTGGCTTTCGATGGAGGTCCTAAATTCTCTCAGCAAATAGGTGTATGAAGGTCTTCTCAGTATAACAATGTAATGTCTACATAACCTCTCACCAAGGATTGCGTGCTACAGCGACATACATTTGGCAAGTGAATTCGTCGGCGGGAGATGTTATAAGTCACAACGACTTGAAATGATGTCTTCGATGAAGCTTGGTGAAATCTCTATAGTGTCTCGCCGATGGTAGGTGACTATAGCGACTGTAAACAAAGTGAAAGGATTGCTTCAGTGAGGGATATTCCCTTGTCTTGGCGAATGGATAGTACATAAAGGAAATGCATTATGATGAAGCATTTTGACTCTGTATGATGTCTTCCTAAGTCAATCTTCTCTTGTCGATAGTGCGTTTGTTCAGGGGTCGCCATGACCTCCTATCGAGTGAGCTTTCTCTCACCGATGGGGCATTATTCTAAGTTGAAATCTCACGCTGATGTGTGCCCGGTCTCGCTGACTTGACTACTCGATCAAACACATAGATCTTCACCATGATGTCTGGCCGACTTGGCCATCTCTCCCCGACTCTATGGTGCACTCGGTAACCTTTGCGGATTTCGCTGGGATGTTCCGCTAACCCGATTGCCTCTTGCCGACTATGATGAGCGCTCGATGTAACATAAGATTCTCGGCCTGTGGTCCTCTCAACACCACTTTGTCTTGCCGACAGTGGTTGCCTACCTCAACGGCTAATGATATTTAAAAGACAATCATCTGATCTCAGTGATCGACGGCGGAGATTCAAACATGCATGTAGTCGGGGTTTCAAAGATGTTTGCACGCGAAAAACATAAGACTTGGACCATTCATGGTGGCAGATGAGAGGGTCGCTGGTTCCACTGAACCAGCATTCATGGCAATAGCTCTAGGACAAGGACGACATGGCTCGAGTATGGGCGCCCGGATTCAGTAGCGGATTTGACATTGATTGCCTAGCTTCATTTGTACGGGAATGTCTTTCCTATAGCAACCTAACTAGTGGCATTTATAAGACCTAAGAAGTTGTTGAAGGTCACAGTGAGTGTTTTGATTGGTCACAATGCAGTTAGGGTCTAACATGGCATGTTGATGTGGCTCTAAGCTAGATGGCGATCCCTGGACTGTTTAAAAGGAATTTTTAAATCATTTGTAAAGGTCTTCGGCTAGATACTGAAATAAGAACAAAAAGAGCACTAAGTCATAGAGTCAGGTTTTTACCAGATTTTGAGGTCTCAGGTTGCAGTCTGTAAATTGTAAGGTTCTTGGATGCATACTAGAACCCAAATGTATTTGTTTAGGTCTTTGAGTCTCTCCTTTGGATTGTACATTTGAATTGTTAATGAAAATGATCAAGGATTATTCCATTAGCCTTTGTAATACTTTCTTGCATTGTCTATTTTGATAATAGCCTTTGTTCAAGGAATAGGTTAAATTGCTTTCATCATCTCAGAAATTTATATGTATGATTGAATGATTTGATAAGTAGTCTTTGAGATCTGATCACTAGCTGTGGGATTAATAAGGTTAATTTCAAAAAGGCTTTATTTTTCCAAGTAGTCATTCCTTCTGTTTGCAGATTGTCTTGACTCCTAGCCCAATGGATATGGCACTGATCTGATATATGCTATTTGTCTTTAGGGTTTCAGTTATCTTGCTTAAGAACATTCATTTTATTTAACCAGTCTTGTTTGATGTCTTGCCCTACCTCCTGGTTGCTGCAAGTATTGTGTTACTGAGAATCAAAGCCATATTTGAGGTTCTCAATACTTGGCATTAGGAGTCATTTGCTATAAAAAGCAATGTCTGGTCTTCTTTGAGGCATTGTGTGGGTAAACCTGCCTTGGTTCTGTAGAGCCTTAAGAGCAGAAGATCTCAATATTTGATGGAATCTTGTTAGTTGGTCCAAGTCCTCTGAGCTGCCCTTGATTGGAGTTGGCTACTCCATAGGTAGAATAGGAGACCAACCTGGTTTGCAAGAAAATCAACCAACAAGTTGGCGACTCCGCTGGGGACCTATGTTTCATACTGAATAGAATCTCCAAGGTGTTTTATCCCATAGTTTGTTCATAGAGTCGGTCATTTGAGAACATTGATCAAGCATAGCTTCTGTCCCTGCCTTTGTGTTTATGTTCCTGAGTGATTCCTAGTCTTATTCTTGTCAAAGTTGTAGTTACCAAACTCTGAAAGTCTTGTTGTATTCCAAAAAGTAACACCATTGTTACTGATCTATCCCAAGAGGCTTGGGTGGCGACTCTGAAGTATTTGTACCAGTGCGACCAATATTTAAAGATATAGAAGAAGTTCGGAGCAGAAATTCAAAGAGATTCAAGAAGGCTGAAAGAATCCCAGTTTAAATGAAGAGAACACGAGGTTATTACAAAAACCATCCAGAGCAGGAGTTGGAAGAAGAGTTTCCTAGAAACAAAGGCAAATGGGTAAAGCCAAAACCGGCACAAAAAGGTATGCCTACACCGCATCCCACCCTTGAACATCAAGTTTCTCCTCATTTCGGTTCACAAAGTGAAAGAGATTTGGTAGATTTAGATGATAATGTATTCAATGAGAGAGAGGAAGTGCATATGAAAAATATTGTAAATGAATATTCATTAGATCATGGCCAAAATGCCATACAACAAAGGGGAAAGGGTAGATTCCAAAGGAATAATAGGAATACCCGGCATGCTAGGACTATAGAATGCCCCACTCCCACACCTCTTAGGGCTACCTTTGTCCCAAATGATTCATCCACTGGGGATGACTATTCCCACAACCCGCATCTATACCAAATTGCTAGTACAGCTTCTGATAGAGAGTCTACATTACCTGATGAGGATGAGATCTATGATGATATACAAAGACTTAATCAGCAAATTTCTGCACTAAATGAGAATAGGAAATAGATAGAAGCAGCAAAAGAGAAAAAGATAAGAGATGCTATGGATCAGAGGGATGAGCTGTGTAGAAGAGTTAAAGAGATGGAAGCCATGGATAGATTGGCAGCCCAACAAAATGAGGAGGATACCCTGGTATTGCCAGAAACTTCAGGAAGGATCCTCTCTGACCCCCTGGTTAATAAGATCACAAATAAACCTCAAAGTCATAGAGTTGAGGAACATGTTGTTTCTCCTCCTAGGAATACTAGTAAACATCCTCAAAATGTGGACAAAGGTAAGCATCCTATGCAGGAAATGAGAGGAAATGAAGGAGTAAGGATAAATGAAGGAGGTGCTGAGAAGAACACAGATCAAAATAACACTGCCTCACTTTTTGATAAGCTAATGAGAGAAACTGAGGAGTTGGAGAGAAAAACAAGGGAGATGGAATTACTTGCAGCAAACAAAGAGATGAAGAGGAAGCTTAGTTTTCTAGAATCTACTTTGAAGGATCCTATCCCTGATGCTCATAACACATGTGGTCGATCTGTTTCTTCAAACCCTAATAATGGTGATAGAAGCTCACCCAAAGGATAATCCTTCCAATTCCTTCCACCCCCTAGAGGTCATGAAAAAGCTGTCCATTTTGTTGATCTACAAGAGCCTCAAGGTCAGTATTTAGGTCATCAAAATGAAAGACAAAGAGACAGTGATACTCAAGGTGAAGAAAGAAGACCTGTGGGAGGAAGAGTGACTCATACTGATAGATACAGGCAGTTATGTTTTGATAATATCCTTGGTTACCCAAATCCATTACCTGATAATGCTAGAAAACATGTGCCAAAGTTTGCAGGCAATAATGCTATTAGTGGTGAGGATCACCTTAAAGCTTTTCAAAGTTTTTTGGAAGAATATAAGCTATGGGATGAGGATGTAGCCATGAAATACTTCATGCAATCTCTGACAGAGGATGCAAGAGACTGGTACAGAAGTCTACCCGATTTAAGCATTGATTCTAAGAATTCTTTCTTCAGAATTTTCAGAGAGCAGTATGGTGACCAAACTGACCCAAGGTTTAGGTTGCATGATTTCAATAATATCACAAAGGGACATAATGAAATGGCTATTGAATTTAATGCAAGATTCAAGAAAGCAATGGCTAAGGTCCCTGTTTCTCTCCGACCTAATGAAAGATCATTTCTGTTTACTTACTGTAATGCCTATGACAGCAAGATGTGCTACTTGCTTAGAGACAAAGACCCACAATCCCTGCAAGAGGCTTACAAGATGGCTGTAAACATTGAAAATAATAGAAGAGCATCTGGTAAGATGGGTAGGAGAGATGATCCCAGGCTTACCAAAGCTGCAAAGCCTTCGAATGAGAAAGGGGTCAAGGATGCAGCACCAGATGACAAATGGGATCAAGTTTTGAGTTTGTTGCAGAAACAAGCAAAGGTTGAAAAGCCTCAATTTCAGAGGAATGAGAGGCCCCCAAGGTTGCAAGACTATCCATATCACACTAACTAGAATAATGGGAGGCCTATCCAAAATAATCAGAGGAACTTCCATGGGGTGCCTGACCCGCTACAGAAGAATACCTCAAACATGGTAGATGATTTGCCATGGTGTGATGCCTGTGAAATGCCACACTCCTCACATCGGTGTGCTATTGCAGCCAAGGTAGTGGAAGAAAAGCAAGGTAGTTATGAGGAAGGTGATTATCCTGGTAACCCTAATGAGACTTCGAATGTGTTCATGACCAAGTCAGATTTGGAGTCTGAGGAATATTCCTCTGACTGTGGTGCTGATACAAATAAGATAGATATGCAAAGACAAGAAGGTCTTCATCAGCAACAAGTATTTTCTGATGGAGAAGGAGATGATCAGTTTACTACTTACAACCTTGAAACCTGTGGCATTTCTTTGAGGAGACCTTCTAATGAGGAGATAGAAAGGTATGCAGTTGCATTGGCCACCAGAGCTCAGGCTGAAATGATATTCACCTCAGAAATAGGGTGGTAAAGGCTAATCCAGGTCACCAAGGGGGAATATTCATCAAAGAAAATGATACTGATCCTAAAGATGCTAAAGCTGAGAGCATAAAGGTGAGCACCAAGGCCAAGGAAGTCAAAGAGCCAAGAATTTGGGCTAAAAAGAATGACAAAGCTAAGATAACCAATGAAGCTACTTCATCAAATAATTTAGGCCTGCAAATCACAGTGATGGTAAGAAAACAGATGCACTGACTTCTCATGAAGTTATATTCCCAAAGATTCCAAGTAATGCACCAGTTGACATGTTTCAGGTCCTATCTCAGATAAGGGTCATAGTCCCACTTCTTGAGATGATGAGGATTGATGACCATAAGCATAAAACAATGGCAGTCATCAAGAGTATTGTTGGGAACAATCAACCCAAAATGGAAGCTCAAATACCTGAAACAAGTGCAGGTTAGGTGAAGGATGATGCAGTTCGACTGAACACAGATGAGAATCCTAAAGTCTATCTAGGAACTACAATCACTACTAACCCTGATCTGGTCAACCCCTTCTTTCTAAGCCTGATTATCAATGGAAACTTGCTTAGAAATTGTATGATTGATTCAAGTGCCTCAAATAATGTAATGCCTGTCAAAATCATGGAGGAAATGGGCTTAAAGGTGGATAACACTTATGGAAAATGCTATGCTATGGACTCAAGGGAGATCCATGTGATTGGAATCATAAATGAAGTATCATATAGACTGGTTGCTTGCCCTGAGAAGGAACTTGTCATGAATGTCATAGTAGCTGACATCCCTCCAGCATATTGAATGCTGCTCTCAAGGAAGTGGAGTGCTTCTATGGGAGGAAGTATACAATGTGACTTATCATTTGCTACATTCTTAATTGATCAGAAGGATGTTAAGATTGTCTGAGAGTCAAGTTGCAAGCATATGATTGAATCTGCTGATAAAATAGAAGAACCTCCACTCATCAACTTTGTTGACACTGATATGGATACCTTTCGAGTAGAGGAAGCAGAACAAGAGGATGGAGAGACCAAGTTAGTACCAATAGTCAAAGAAGTCATGCAGACTACCTTAGAAGAGTCAGTATGGACCATGTACTTTGATGGAGCTTGCTCCAAGGATGGCTCAGGTGTTGGTGTCTTGCTGGTTTCACCACAAGGTAAGACTTTTAAGTATTCCTTTCTACTCCAATTTGCATGTACAAACAATATAGCTGAATATGAAGCCTTGTTGCTTGGCCTAAAAATTGCCTCTAAGCATGGGATAAAACTCTTAAGGGTATTCGGTGACTCAGAGCTGATTGTTTCTCAAGTTAGATCTAGATTTGTCACTAAAGATAGGTGCTTGAGGCAATATAGGAATGAAGTTTGGGATACCATTGAGGCATTTGATGCCTTTGGCATAGATTAGATAGAAAGAGGGAAAAATGCCAAGGCTGACTTGTTG
>VDFB02193867.1:151149520-151288745 GCA_007258455.2 Sequoia sempervirens
TTTCAACAATCTGATCCTGACCCATTTCCTAATTTTCCTCCGCCATCAAAACCCATGTCTTGAAATTTTGACAATTGATTTTTGATTTTTGATTTTTACACCGAAACTTCCGGAGGCCATAACTTTTGACTTGGGTGTCCGTTTGCGCTGAAATTTGACGGGTAGTTGCGTTACAAGATAACGAATGGATTTCCAATTGGTTTCTTTGAAAGCCATTGGAACCCGTTTTGGCACATTTTTGGGGCCTCAAACTTTCATCTTGACCCTCAAAATCCCAATTTAATATTTTTTTCTAGCATTTTAAAAAATTGTTCACTCATAACTCGAAATGCATATCTTGAATTTGGGATGTTAGTTGGAAATTCATCCTATCTCAATATTGGGTATTTCTTGGACCAAATTTGGACTCCCAAAAGTATATCCATGAGGTTTCCTAAAATGGCAAAATTTGATAATTTTTGAAAATTGTCAAATCGGGAAAAATCTAATTGTCAACACTTTACGCCCTTTAAACCCCGGAACTCGGTGTAGAATCAATCCAATCATATCTTTCACTCATTCTAGTATTCAATCCAATCCTTATCTGAGCTTTAATCTTATCCCAATTTGAGTTTAACCAAACCTCTAATATGAGCTTTAGTCCATCTACAGTACAAATCTTTGGATATCGAACCAAATCTTAAATCTTCTCCTCATCTGTTCAATCTCATACAAATCACCTAATCAAATCCTTGGTCTTGTCCCTAGTCTCGTTACCATCCTTGACCCATCATCATCATCATCCCTTAGTATCATTCCCTATCCCTTTGGTGTTGTTTTGGGATGTATCCTTCCCTTATCAACAACACTTTCATCATCATCATCGGGAGGCATTCTTCCCTATCCTTTAGTGGTGTTTTGGGATGTATCCTTCCCTCATCAATACCACTCAGTGGGGTGTATCCTTCCCTCATCAATACCACTCAGTGGGATGTATCCTTCCCTATTCTCGTGTTGTTTCGGGATCCTTAATTCCTTCATTGACAACACTCCATCCATCATCAACCCATTTTGGCTTGTACCTTGACTGGGGCAACATCACCTTTTTTCCTAAAATCCATTTGCGCTTCATCCATCTCCTATCCCTTCTCCTTCTCTCTTTTCCATCACTTTGCATCATCTCCCTCATCTCATCTATTTCGAGAGCACACACGTGTTCTCTTCAACCTGCATGTCCTCTTGAGGGGGCATCCTCAATCCCTACTCTTCATCTTCACCCCCATCGTCTTTCTTCCTAGTCATCCCTTTGATGACTGGGGCATCTTTTCCAATCTAACCATCTTCTTCTAGGTTCTATATTTTGTATTCTTTGAGTAATTAACAAAATTTAACATACCCATCTCCAAAGGGGCCAAAAATGTAAGGACATCCAAATTTGGACACTTAATTTATCCAAATTTATCACTTTTTGTCTAAACATCCTCTTATCCGAGTTAATTAAGTAATATTACTATTATTTAATTAATATCTTTAATTCTGCCAAATCCCTAAGGTATTTAATTAAATAAATATTACATTTATTTAATCCTCTTTCCATCAAATGAATTAAATAAATATTACATTTATTTAATTCCTCACATGTCATTTTCACCTAATCCTAATCCATCTCCTAATTTCTTCATTAGGGATGTGCACATGCCTAATCCTTGATTAGGATGTGTCACATCCTCCAATTTTTGCAAGTTGGTTTATAATCCTCATTTATCTTCTAATTACTGATTAATTAAGCTTAATCAGTACCTTGGTCAACTCTCTCCATCCCCCAAGGAATTTTTAATTCCTTTTTATTCCTCCAAGAATCCCCTTTTCCCATGCATCTTCTAAAACCTTTGACTTGTCACATCAAGTCACATGTGACAAACTCCCACCTTTTCAGAACATTGTCTTATCCACTAGATTCTTCCAATCATTGTGAATTTAAAATTCACTTTTATTCACCCAAGATTCTTCCCATCTCTCAATGTACTTGCAAGGTACTTGTACTTCCTCCACATCATGTACTTCTCTTCCACTTCACTTACACCTCATATCCCCTTAGCCACTTCACCATCCACATGTCAAGATGTGAGGGCTTGTGGGTTCTCAACCCACCATATCCCTTCATCTTGACCTTGTTGGATGCATTTCAACCGTTGAATTCTCTAGAGAATTCAAATTCTCCTATAAATACCCCCTCCTCAAGGGCATTTTTAAGACTTTTGATTTTCATAACTACATGCTGCCAATTTGCATTCTCAATCATTCCCTATCATCTAGTCATCCACTTTGATCATTTTGCACATTCAATCTTGCATCTAGCTACATCACAAGTCATCAAGCCATCTAAGGAGCACACAAATCATCATAATCAAGGGTCAACCAAGGAGTCTTCAATATCAAGGAAGGTGAAATCATTTGTATCTTGTTTTGTCTATTTTCCTTCTTGTTTTATCACTCTTTAGGCTAATCTTGAAGTGTCCTTAGTCTTTTATCACTTCCATTTTTAAGTTATTTTGCACATTAGAATATGATAACATTCTTAGGATCACAAGATGGTGTTGGCCTATAGAAAAAATTTCCAAAACCTCTATGAATATAACAAGATGATAACCTTCACATGCAAATAACACTAGTAAAAGCTTCAAGAACCCACATCAGAGATGGCTTTTTCTTGTAAATCTTGAGAGTATTTTTCCAAGCGATAAATTGTGAGAGGATTGAAAGAGTGATTTGAATCATGATCAAAGAGGAGACTAAAGGAAGGATAACCATTCAATTTTTTCTTGAGATGGTTACCTTCTATGAGTTGAATCTAGCATAGAAGAGTGAAAAGCTCAAAATGGTCACTAGAATCGTGAATTGACATGGGACACCACATCACATGTATTTCTATGCATGGTGCTCATGTTTGGACAATTCAAACAATACAAAATCTCAATAGGCTAGGAACAATATAAGGATTAAGAAAAAAATAGCAAAAGAGTGCCAACATATTGGCATCTGGATAATGCAAACTAACACAACAAAGCAATTGTGGAATACAATGTTAAATTGTAAGAGTATGCAATTTTTGACATTACACAAGAAAAAAACAATTTCTTTTCCTCCAACTTCATTCCAAAAATTTTAAAAAATATTTCTTCCAACCCCATCTAAAATTAAATTCCAACCTTTAATCCAAATCCAAATTTCTTAATCTATCTCCAAATCTCTCCTAATCCTTAATTCCCTCATCTTAATCCTAGTCTTCATAATCATCCCTCAAGTTATCCAACCTGTCATCTAACCCTTTATTCCTAATATAATCCATATCCTCTTATCCTCCCAATACATTCATTAATCCATAATCCTTAATCATCATCCTCTAATCCTCATCAATTCCATTTCCTAATTCTAATCTCTACAATCATTTTGATCATCATAATTAAATATATCCCCTTATAATCCAATATATAATCCTTCAATCCAACCATTAATTCAAATTCATCAATCCACATCCTCTCATCCCAAAATCTAATTTTTAGTCCACCCTCATCAATCCAATATCCTAAACTCATTTTCTCCATCAAACCTTTCCTCCATCCCTAATAAAATTCAAATTTCCAACCTTTGTGAAATCAAATCAATATCCTAAACTAAAATTTCAATCTTACAACTCAAAGCGATCCAAAGGTTGAACCATTCATCCCACCTCTCATCCAAATCAAATCAATCGTCCATCCTAAATGTTCTCATCCAAGTCTTAATCCATTCATCCAACCTCATTCAACTATCATAAACCCCTTCTAATCTAAATCTCAAATCCGACCTTCATCTTAATTCACATCTAATCCCCAAATCCAAGTCTTCCAATCCCAAAACCCAAATATATCCCAAAATATGAGCTTAATAAATTTAAATATGATATTAATAAGTCAACCCCAACATCTTTAATATCAAAACAAATCTTAAGATCCATATTCACTCCTATCCCACCAATTTCATTCCTTCATCCTCGTCCAAGATCAAACATCATGATTTTGTTTTTCTTTAATGATTCCCCTCACCAAACCAAAAACCCCATATTTGATAATGATGATGGTGCAAGCTTTATCCATAAACACCCCAAACCCCTTTCCCATCCATGTGCACAACATAAAGAGTCCCTCGATGATATAATCACTAACACAAAATGATACTCTTCCCTCATTTCATCCAAGAAAATCTACCTATGTCAAGCCTTGTTCCAAAGCATGCCCATAATATGTCCTCTTCCAAATCAAGATCATAGTATCCCTCTTAATCCCTTTCATGATTCCCTTACATCTCAAAATCTAAACATCCCTCCCAATTTCTCATTTGATCCCTTTTCCTCTCAAAACCCTATCACCCCTATCAACCCCATCCATGAACCACAATCCTAACACCTTGGTTCTTCAATTGTCATCCAATCTTGTTTTGTTGAAAAAACCATACTCCTCACCACCCCCTATCCCCCCCAAAACGGACTTGCATCTTGTTTCAAAACACAAGTAGTATCCTATTGGTAATTGAATTTGTCAAAACATACATTATCAAAGAAAAATGTTAGACCTTCATGAGAAAGATCTCCTAGAACCCATTCAAATAAAAGCAAATCCAACATCCCATGGCATTGGCTATAAATCTCATGCTCCAAATATTGATAATCCATTGAAAAATCCTAAGCACATTCCTTCCATCAATACTTGTTCCCCCATCTTCTAAATCAATTTTAAGCCCCTATGTCCTAAAATCTACTATCACATGTCCTCCATCTACTAAATCCATTTTGGGACCCTATGTCCCTAAACCAAGTCCTTTGTCTTCACCATCTATTTTAGATCCTTACATCCCAAATCCTACAAATCCATCCTTTACAATTCCTAATTAGTATCAACAAAAACATACATCATTGAACCTCTTCCAACGTGTTCCCTCCATCACTCTTTCCATGTACTATCCAAACAATTCATCCTCATTCACCCACACCATTGTCTTTGGAAGCAATTTGGATGCCACAAAAATAATATCCAAAGAAAAGAATCCACAAAAACCCAAAGATCACTGTCATAATAAATTGGTATGCAAAAGCAAAGAAAAATCTAATCCCAATTCAAACTAAATCTTAAAGGCCACAAAATCCCACCAGGCTAAAAGCTAAACCAAAAACCATGTGAATCCCAACTAACAAGAGGCAATACATCTAAAAGAAAAATCTAAACTAGCATCCAAATCTGCTACTCCAAAGGCTTCCTCGACTTCTAAATCCCCTTACCCCATCTAAGAATCTTCCATCTCCTAAGTCCATTTTGGGTCCATATGTCCCAAAATTCACTATCCTAAGTACTCCATCTCTTAAATCCATTGCAAGTCCTTACATCCCAAAATCCATCATCCCAACTCCCCCAATCCACAATCCACTTCTAACCCAAATCTTCAACATCCATCATGGTGTGTGTTAATGTTGGTGCTAACAACATTTCCTCATGATGACATCATCCCATCCTTCCATCCACACATATTCATCTACCATCCCACCCCTTTAATCCAATCTTTTGCATAATTCCTTCTACATCCTTCTCATCCATTTCATCATCCTCGGTAGCATTCACCAATGTCTGTAAGCACCACCATAATTGTCATGGTCCATAGTAGTAGTTATTTAGTAAGGGATACTATCCATGGAAATAGATGATTGCGTCCTTTCTCCATCTTCCTGTCCCACATCTACTATCTTCCAAATCCACCTATCCCCCATCTTAATCCTTATATTCCACACTTATCCACTTTCACACATCATATTCCAAAATGCAAAAATATATGTATATATATATATAATAATTTGTCCAATGATGAAAACCATTTTTTGTGGCATGTTGGACAAGTAACATGATGAAAATTTAACAAACATGTGTCATGCGTAAACCCCCCTTGACCACTAGTTCCCTACACTTGCAGAAAACTTCTTCCACATTATTTACCCCATCCATCATACCTACCCACATTATCCCATCTTGTCCGCTCCATCCATCCTCCTTTTGATCTCAATAAGGACATGGGAAAAATATCCCAACATGCTTTGGATAATACAAATCTAATTGTTTTACAATTCCTCCATCTTATCCACCACAATCCATCTAGCATGGAGCATGTTAAGCGTATGTAACATAGTCCTTAGAGTTTCCTCCAATCATCCACCTATCTGATATCCTCCATCCAATAGTCCCCCTATTGTGTATTTCCCATCCACTCCTCCCATATCTCCTAGCTAAGCCAAACCTCCATTATTTCATCCTTGTCTATGACCTTGGTTCTCACTTGTCATTAGTTCTGACTTTCCAATCTCCTAAATGACCTCCAATCCCATCCTTCTATCCTAAATGACCTTCCAATCTCCCTAAATGCCCTTCCATCTTATCCCCCCTATCCTAAATAACCTTCCAATCTCCCTACATTCCCTTCCATTCCATCCACCTATCATAGATGACCCATCAAACTAACTCTCATCCCACAAGCAATGAAAATCTTCCCAAAGCAATCCATCCAAATCTAAGCAATCCTAGTCCATGCAATCCAATTCAACAATCTAGCACATCATCCAAAAGCATCCATCAATTTGTTCCAAGCCTCACTACAAACCCTTGATCCAAATTACTCACATTATTGTCATTAGGATATATTGTTCTTAATCCAAGTGTTATTATCATTAACACAATCCTAAGATATGCATTATTCTTATCGTTAACAATGTTATCCCCCTCCTCATCAATCAATCAATGGAATTTTAGCTTGGCTAGAGGCAAAAACTTGGTTCATTTTTGGATCTTTGTGTATGCTTGTATGTTGCTTGTGTGTGTATTTTCATTGTTTACATCTATTGTGGTCCTTGTAGCATCTTGCCACAAGTGCATGACAATCTCCCATATCATGATGTCATAAGGCATATGCTTGCATATGGTTTTTTACTTTGGGCTAATTCTTACCAACTTGACACATCATCACCTTGATTCCTTATACCTTGGTGCAAAATATCAAGCGCAACATTAAATAAAGGTTGCCCTCACCAACACAACATGACTACCCTACTCCATCTTCCCATCCCTCCATTATTCTCATCCTAATCTAGCCATCATTTTACTATCCTTGTGTCTTCTTATATCTTTTATCCTCCTATCCATTTTGAGAGCACACTTGTGTTCTTCAAACTTGTTTGTCCTCTTGAGGGGGCACACCAACCTCCCTCCTCATCACTCTCATCCTTCTAGTGACTAGGGCATCATGCCATTATGTTTCACCCTCTTTCTAGCCACTATTTTTTTTTTGTATAATGTCATTTCTCTAAGTTGTAATGCCATATCAAAGAGAGGAAAAATGTAAACACCTGAAATTATCTACACCTGACTACACTCCACTTCATCATATCCATTTAATCGACCTTTTATATGATCCCTTAGCCATTTATTTTTATCCTTTAACATTTATTCCTTTTTTGGAGGTTAGCCTTTTCCTTTGACCCCTAACACCCCCACAAGGTGTTAGATTTCCTCCTTTTTTTATACTCAACAAGGTATCAAGCTCCATTATTTTCCAATACCCCAATGAGGTATTAGACTTCTTTTTCTAATACTTTGATATCAAAATTTTCCCATTTCTAATGCCTTGACAAGGTATCATACTTCTCCCATTTCTAATGCCCTGACAAGGAACCAAAGATCATCCTATTCCTTTGCCTCTTGAAACCTCAATAAATCCATTCAATTATTTTAATCATTTCTTTAATAGGTGACCTCTCCCACATGTGAGAAGACACTTGTCCTCTGTCCCTCTTCCCTATTCATCCCCTCACACGTGTGAGAGGACTCATCCTCCACTATTAGATTTGGCCAAACAAATCATAACCCTTGATCATTCCTCAATCCTCTCCTCCCAAATCCATCAATCAAGTAATACCACTTGGCATCTTCTCAAACACATTAACCTCTCATGAATCCTCACCATTAATTTCGAAATTAAATTTCAACCATTCATCTCATATCCAAGAAATCTATAATCCAACCATCAAGAACACTCTCCATTGGAAGGTCATGCTATAGGTTTGAGAAGCATCCACATTCCACCATCAATACATCAACACAAACAGCACATCAAGAGGATCCTTGGAGGCCATTGAGAGCTTCTCAAGCTTATTGGGTACACATTCATCCTCTTCTTGTTCAAATAGAGGTATAATGGAGAGCAAGGTATAAGATTTATTTCATTGGATTTGGGTCTTTATTTTCTTTTCCATCATATAAAAGTATCAGATATAATAATGCACAACACTCGTTGAACATGACAAATGTCACCAATCTAAATGTCTATAAACTTATCAAGTTCGACACAAATGGCTCTTCCTAAGGAGGAAGCTAAAGGGTCTAAGAAAGGCCAACAAGGCAAGGGTAGCTTTAGAAATTCAACTTAGACATGGATTTTGAGAGTTTGTTGGTTGAACACAACAAAATCACAAATCTAAGGAAGGAAGATAAGCAATCATGGGCACACCCGAGGATGGCATCAGCAAAACAAAACAGAAAGAAGCCCTTGATTAGATTTTGGACTACATCAAATCTAACACTATGGGGGGGCTAAGACAGTCACCCAATTTTGAAGCGTGTTTTTTAAGGGGACTCTTCCCACAAAATACCTTATCAAAGTAAAATTTAAAGCCTTCTGCATGCATTATCAAATTCCTAAATAGATAAAAACTACATTCAAAGGATTAAAAGCCTTACCTAGTAAAAGACCTTGGGATGAACTTGAATTTCTTGATTGGCAGTGCCATTCTCAAGAGCTCCAAAACCTGCAGATTCAGCATCAACAGCTGAAATGCCAAAACTGAAGCTATAGATGAGGTCCACCCTAGGGCAAGAAAACCTAACAAAATCTTCAATAAACGTCTGAGATTTATCTTTAAATCCCACTGTATTTAAGGAGAGCAGTGTGACAAACAAGGAATGACAAATGATCTCGGAAAAGCAGGGTACATCAAAGCCAAACTAGTCCCCTCTTGCACATCACCCAAGATGCCTCCACACTTGAAAGATTTTCAATACAGTTCAAAATAAGATATCTTTTATCAGCATAAAAGGCACAAAGTTTGTGACGACTTCCATGTAGGAACCTTCAAACCATTCTGAAATATCTTTCGTTTAGTATGCATTTGAAGGCCGTATATGGGGCCAATTTCTTGATTTCTGTCATTCTATAACAGAAAACGTAAAACTTAAAGGATGGAACAAGCAGGCAACAAAATAAGGATGGTACCTAAAGCAAGCACCACTTGTTGAAACTTGAAAGAGTAAGTCTGCAAGGCAGTTTAATCTGATCTAACTCTTGTGAACAGATTAGTGCCCTCCTTTACTTTACCGGTTGTAGTTTGCTAGTAGACTAGGTCTATATTATCTGAAACAGAACAAAAGAAAAAGAGAGAAGACAAATCTATTGATAGCCACCCTTGACACTTTATATCTATCGATTCTATATGGGCTATAAAGGAAAAGCAGATATGTCCATGCAAGCTCAATACAGTATATTTAGAGTTTTATCAGTTTGCAACGTGTCTCAAAATTAATCAATAGGGAAGGAAAAATATTCTGAAAACTAAGATCAAGCAATCTCACATCTCATGTTCACTGCTTAAAAACTGCTCACAGACTTGGGCAATGTTAAAAGCCATCCAATTACAGCCATTGATTACAGTAGATCAGATTCTAGAAAAAAAACAGCAAAGAACCAGTGACAAGCAATTTGACTATCCAGTATCCTCACAGAAAACATCAACGAATATAACATCTCATGTGCACTTCTTCAAAGCTGCTCACAGAATTTAAGCAATTTTAAAAGCTATCTCATTAAACTCATTGATTACAACAGCACAGGCTCTTACCAAAGAATGAGTGACAAGCAATCAGATTCTCCAGAGAAGACACGTAAGCAATCTAAAACATGCTAATCCATAACCCAAATCACGCCCACAGGTCTATAAAATGGCAGATTAGATTAGACCAGATACGAATTTCCTATAATATGGATTTTATATAGAACAGACAAACTTAGTATAGTAAAATATACTATATCGTTATCAGTGTACCTCACATTTGTTTACTTGAGTGACATTAAAATCCATGTAGTTGCACCCATCAGTTACAACAGCACAGGGTTTTAAAAAGAAAATTAACAATGAAGAAATAACACGGAATCTTAAAAAAGTGCTACAGGTACAAAAGAATTCAAACATTTTATGCCCGCAAAAAGCCTAATGAGTTGAACCCAAAACACAGTAAAGCAACTTAAGCACAAGGATCATCCGAAAAACTCCATAGAACACAGATTTTGTAGACCTTCCAAGATTTTTATCAGTTTTTTCTGAAATTTCTAGAGTTCCTCTCTAAATCAATCAATAGGGAATGAGGACGAATCTAAAAAAATAAAAGGCCTATTAAATGAAACAATGCAGCCCCTTTGCAAAACACAGCTACAAAACACAGCTAAGGGCAAACGAGGACACAGAATACCCAAAGTCCAACAGGCCGAAAACTAATCTAAAATGTGTTATTCTCAAAACAAATTGAATTTAGCAGAAGGATTAAAGAGAATGGAAATTTACATCTCAAGCACAGTACCTCACATCTGTTAAAGATTTTAAACTAACTTCAAATCTACCTAGCTAGACCCATTGGCTTAAACAGCACACCCTCTTAACTAAAAACATCTAAAAGAACAAATGACAAGAGATCAGATTACTCAATGTTAAGCAGATCGAGTGCTAATCTTAAAAACATCATTCTCAAATCAAAATTAATTGAATCTATAAAATAGTAAAGCAACTTGAGCACAAGGATCGAAGATAAAGAAAGCTGTCATCTCATGCACATTATTTCACCTCTCAAATAACTCCAACTGACCTTAAAATCTATCTCGCAACTCCAACCATTGATTTAAAAACACAAATCAGTATACACATCGTCATATTACACTCAGAACTCAAACAGGTCAAAAATGCAACAAGCCCAAAACTAATCTGGAAATTTCCTACACAGTTTTCATCCAAATATTTCTTTCGCACTAAAAGATGTTATTCTATAAGAAATATAAGTTTAACCCATAACATGGTAAACGCATTGGAGCACAGGCATCACCTTGTAACATTTAATATCCACAGAATCCAAATTAATCCATGCAACCTTTCAAGAAATTAATGTACCAGAAATATACATCCCTTCCTTGGTTCGTGATTGACTAAGATTATGTTGTCAGAAACATAAAAGAAGATAGATCTACAAGTCTAGAGAGAAATGGAAGTGTAGATAGTCAAGAAGGACATGCAAGGCATATTAGGTAAGTCCATAGAATCTAATATGGTAGATTCTACCAGATCTTATCAGTTCAAATCAGGCCATGTCTTGTGCACCAAAGACCAAAAGAAACAAACACATACAGTTTTTACCAGAGATTGTTTACTCGTTCTTGTGGACTGTGAAAACATCATTTTCAGTATAGAAACAACCATGTTATACTATAGTCCAGAGAGTGTCCAAGAAATCAAAATGAAATGCACCGACCACAGAGTAAAGCAAATTATTTCCGAAGGACCTAATATGATGGATTTACTAGATATTTATCTGTTTAATAAATTTCAAGAGTGTATTAGACTTGTTCTCTTCAAATCAATCAATACAGAAGAGAAAATTTCATGCATACATACAACTTCATATCTGTTTTCTTTTCTTTTTTTCTAAGTGACCTTAAATCAATCTGGTTGTTACCCATCGATGAAAACAGAACTTTTTTAACAATACACGAGCAAAGGACAGAGGATAAGTGCCAAGCAATCAAGTTAGATATCAAATACAACTAGTTTTTATCAGTTTACTAAATTTCCAGATCTATGAGACACTCTAGAGTTTCTAGTTGTACATGATCCAAGAATCCGACATTTCACACAAACTACTTCATATCCATGCAAAGACTCGAGCGACCTTAAAACCCATCTCATTACATCCATTGACTACAACAGCACAGACTCTTAGGGCCAAATGACAAGGAATCAGCTTGCCAGAATGCAACAGGTCCAAAAATATTCTAAAACATGCAATTCAAAAGCAAAACGAATTGAGCCAATAACAGAAGAAAAGCAACTTGAGCATCAGGATCACTTTGGAAACATTAAATATGCATAAAACTCAAATTAAGGTTTTTGATTTCTTTGAATATTTAATAAAACAGAAATATACATTTTCATGTCAGTTAATGATATATCCATGGAATGTATATAAAGCAGCCCATTTTGCTATCTATTAGCTTGCTACTAGAAACCAGCACTATTTTGTCAGAAACATAATATACGTAGATCTACAAGTCCAGAGGGAAAGGCAGTGTAGTAAATCAAGAGGACCCTTGTCAGATAAGTCATATAAACTCAAAATACTGGATTCTACAAGATTTTCATTAACTTATGCATAGAGTCCAATAGTAAGAAAATAAACAGACATGTTGTATTGCATTCCGGTGCATGTCCACCAAAAGTAAAATATGTTTAAGCCATGCACAGTAAAGCAATTTGAGCAGGGGAGTGATTTTTATATAAAATTAAAAAACCATCAATAAGTACCAATTAGATGTGTACAACTTCTTAGAAAAATTAATGTATCAGAAATATACATCCTCTCCATTGTTTTTAGCATACCCATGAAGTAAGTATATATAAAGAACAAACAGGCCATGTGTTCTGGCATCACATTCTGACAGGTCAAGAAAGTGAAAAACAGGAAACAAAATTTTTGTCTCATACCCAATTAATCCAGCACTCTGCGTTAACAACTACTCAATATACAATTTAAAGAGAAAAAAAATGAATGTCCCTACATCTTCCTACCACTGCCCTCTAGGATGATGGTCACCAGCGTTACCAGCGGAAGTCTTGGTATGCATCTGATGATGATAAGACCCACCCAACATTTGCTGATGCTGCTGATGGCCCCCATACATCTGTGGGGCTCCATAAGAAGAATAGTAGCTTCCACCATATTTAGAACTACCTCCGGAGTTAGAAGCACCAGGATTGGAACCAGACCCATTTCCAGCATTTCCACTAGCAGAGGCCCCATCTTTAGAATTGGGAGATTGGTCGTGGTCAGCTCCACCTTGTTTAGCCATGGAGGTCTTTTCACCTTCAAGTTCTCTGTACTTCTGCAGGTAAACCTTGAGTGGGTCTACATAGTTCTCAAATCCCAGAGTTCCCATTGCCCACAAAAGGTCATCCCCATTTATTGTCTTTCTCTTTTCTCTCTGACACTTGTCAGAGGCTTCTCCGGTGATAAAACTGATGAATTCAGAGACACATTCCTGCACCGTCTCCTTGGCATCTTTGGATATTTTTGCATTGGCAGGAAGGGCCTTTTTCATAATTCGGCTGACATTGGCAATGGGTAGAAACCGATCTTGCTCTTTCACCGACCCATCTGGATTGCTATACGCCTGAGCGCCTGATTCGTCCTCAGACCTCGGGCTGCTATCTGGGCTGCGCTGTTGCCTGGAGCTTGCCATCAGAGAGCACGTCAATTGATGGGAATTCAATAAAACCAAAACAAGTCTCAGGCTAGAATTGAATGTGATTCGCAGAGGGCCAAACGAGTTCTTTTATTCGTGGGTTTTTATAGGTCGGCGGATCCAATCGATGTAGAAACTAAGAGACAGATTGAATTGAGTAGAAATAGCGGGGGCCGTGCAGTGCCGGTCGCCTGCGGACACGGGACAGGATAGAAAATAGATTTTATTGACAGGGCAAGATAAATTGAACTGAATTCGAATTGGGCGTTGAAGATGGGCATCTACAATGGCTGGGGATTCTGTAACCACCCTCTCCCTGCCCTTCATTTAATCGTAAATCGGCACAATTCCGTGGTGACCCACATTAGCTAAGAGCAAACGTCAGTTGACGGAGACCGTTTTCCCATTCGGTTTCTTGATTTCCCGTCTTCTGTCGGTAGAGGTGTACTAAGTATATAAAAAGAGAGACCATATGAGTATTGAAATGGCTTCTAAAAGTTAACTTAGATTTTTTTGTTTTTATTGCAAAAGCTTGGGAAGCCTCGAATTGGTAGGCGTGCTTTAAAATTTACTAGATTTGATTGTCAGAAATATAATTATGGTCAAATATATTTGAGTGAAAATTATTTGAAATGGACTATTCATCAACATATGAATTCAATATTGCTCAGCATTGATTCCTCCATCATAAATATGGAAATGGCTCCCTCCATACTAAATATTATAATAATAATAAAGTTAGGTTAAATAAAGTTCTCAATATTTCTCTTTATTTTATTTTGAGGTTTTCGAAGATGTAATGATATATAAGAATTTTTTAATAATTTTTTAATTATTTATTTATATTGATATTAAAAAGTTAATATTAGTATTATTATTAGTATTGCATAGTACTATTGCACTTCTTCAATTCATTTTATTAATTAGTTATTAATAAGTTGGTTTAAATCAATTAAAAATTAGAATTTTATGTTCTTCAAATATAATTTAATTTTTTTAAGTGAACATTTAAATATTTAATTTTAAAAATTGTAAAAATTATTTTTCTTCCACATAATTGACTAAGAAAATAATTTGGGGTGTTATGGGTAAATTTGTAGGAAAACTATTTTTTTAACATTAAAAAAAAATGATTTTTCATTTTTTGCTTTATAAAGTCATTTCATTAAATCTTTCTAAAATAAATAAATACATTTTGTAAAAATGTTTTTTTAATATATATAATTGTTATTTTTTTATTAAAAAAAATTCAAAAAATCAATTAACTATTTTATAGAGATTTGGATTCACTAGGGATAATGTCACTCTACAATTCTTTATTGTTAAGGTTAGGGTTACAACCATAGATATAGATAGTGTTATAACCATAGTTAAGGTTAGAGATAGGTCTAGGATTAAGATAATGGTTTAGAATTTATTGTTAGAGTTAAAATTAGGGTTAGAGTTAGGGTGTGAGTTAGAGTTAGGGTTAGATCATTCAAAAAAACTAATTAACAATACTAAAACAGTATAATTAACAAAACTTACATTTATTTTATTTAAAGTTTTGCAAATTACAAAAAAAATTAATAAGTTTAAAATTATTTATTTATATTGATATTAAAAAGTTAATATTAGTATATTATTTTTATTATATAAATATTTGAATAGTAATAATTTGTAGTTAATATTTTTTTTCTAATTTTAATTAATCATACATTTTGTTGTAGATTATGATTTATATTATGATCTTGATGCTTATTTATTTTTTATTTATTTTTTTATTTTTTTAAAAGTGACAAATAAATGAAATGTATTAAAATTTTAATCAATGTGAATTGGTGATTCTTTAAATTCAATTTTATATACTTTAAAGTTCATGTCCAAATTAATGAATATTGATGTAGACACTCAACAACATTTTCTGACTAATTTTGTCTAACACTAATTCTGTGTAATCTTAATTTTCATATTTGTTTAATGCTTATTCCCTCTAATCTTAATTTTCATCTAAATGTAATTCTATTCTAGATAATTTTAATTATTTAATTATGTTAATTTTTATTGTCATCACATCGTCAATAAAATAATTATTTAATCCTTAATCTAATATTCTTCTATAATGAAATAAATATTTTTATTTATTTAATCATCCTAACTTAAGTTCCTCTATAATTAATTAAATCATTTAATTTAACTAATTATTCACATGAGGTGGAAAATAAATAAATAAATATTTTTATTTATTTTTGAAAACTTGCCATAATTTCCTCTTTACTTAACTTTTCTATTTTCTATTTTCTTTTTTAATTAATTCTTCTATTCCTTATTCACTTGACTGACCCTTTCTTCCACTTGATTAACTCTTTCTTATAGTTAACTCTTCCACTTTCTCTTGTTCTCTCCACTCATCTCTTATATTTTTATATTTCCTCATTCACTTTTCTTTTCCATCCTTCTTATATTTGCCATTTTTTGAATGAGCAACTTTCCTATGCAAGTTGTCTCCTTCGATCTCGACTATTGATCTTCTATTTGATCTCGTTCGTCGATCATGCCAACTTCTATAAATTTGGTCTGCGTTTCTTCACAATTTCAACCACAATCTTTGAACTTTTGCCATTATTATTGTCATAAGCCTATCAACTGTGCACTCCAAATTTGAGAACTACATTTCACAACTTCAAAAGCGAAAGAGAGAAGAGCAATAGAGGTCAAACAATGATGGTATAAAAGGTATAACTTGTTTTCATTGTTTTCATTTCATTTTGTTTATGCTAATTTGTACTTTATTGTTGGATTGGGATTTTAAGGCTTATTTCTAATAGTTTGTGGTTGATGTGTGTGATTTAAGCTTTCAAACGTGATCTATGATCTACAATTGAAAAGATATTTTTTCAGTTACGAAACATAATAACCCGGCCAAAATAACCTTGGATAGAATAACCCGATCACAATAACCCGAGGACAAAATAACCCGGGGTCATAATAACCCAAGCCAAAATAACCCATGGTCAGAATAACCCATGGACAAAATATCCCCATAAGAATATAGAGAAAGGAAAACAAAATTTATAAATTACATGTATGTTGCTAAAAAAACTTTATTAAAGGTGTTTTAAGGCTATTTTAGGGGTATGTAATGGATATATGGTCTAAAAATGACCTAAATAGCCTCTATGGTGCCTCACAATCATATTTATAATTTATTTTATGTCATTTCTAGCTTACTAGCTTGATCTAAAATGACCATGGGTTATTTTGTCCATGGGTTATTTTGACCACAGGTTATTCTGTCCATGGGTTATTATGACCCTGGGTTATTTTGTCCTTGGGTTATTTTGGTCGGGTTATTCTATCCAAGGTTATTTTGGTTGGGTTATTATGTCCTGATACTGATTTTTTCAAATAATTTTTTGAGGTAAAATAATTAAATAAACATTTTTTTTATTCAAGGGGTAAACGCTTTTGACCGGAGCTATGAACCGAAAAACAACCATTCAACAATATCACCCCAATGAGGTTTGAACCTTGGTGACAAGAACAACATTGTCACCTATAAATCATCACACCATGCCAATACCGGCAAAAGAATTAAATAAATATAATTAGATAATTATTTTAGGATTAATTTAGTTAAGGAGAATATTTTTTGAAATAGAGTGTTGAAATAAATATAGAAATTAAATAAAGGTACCTAACTAGAAATTTAATGTAGATATGTTGTAAAAAATGTTTGAAGATGATTCATCAATATATATAAAATAAGAATAATTTAGTGAATATATATAATCTAAAAACCTATTGTTTATCATTGTGCACCACTTTCGTGACTTTAGAAATGATCTACACAATAATGGATCTAACAAAAGCACACCTATTTAAACTTTGGTGTGTGGATCCAATCTCTATTAAACCTTAACATCTAGTTTTAGGTTCACTTGAAGGCTTGTGATCTGCTTTAGTTAACTAGCAATGCTTAGGAACACCTTTTGGGAGTTTTCTAGGTAAGGATTGACTTGTTTTTGTTTTGATTATATGGGAAAAACAGGTTTTGAAGGGACCCAAAACCCTTTACAACAAAAGAAATAAAATGTTGCTCCAACAAATATTCAAGAACCTACTAGCAGCCAAAAAAACAACCACCATGGGTGCCAAACTAAAAGAAAGACAAACAACAACCAACAACACCCACCAACAAAACAACCTACAAGAGACTAACACCCAGCAGAAACAGAAAGAAACAAGAAACTAGTTAAGGCCACTTAGAGTTTTGGCCACCTCAATTTGTTGGTTCTTATGTTTTTCAACCATATCCATCAATTCCTTTTTCTCAGCATCAAATGCTTTCTTCCATTCAACCAACCCTCTACCAACAAGTACCTTGTCATCATCCTTCGCAGATTTTTTTCCCTTGCCCTTAGCCACTTGATCTTTCTCTATGAGCTATGAGAAGAAAATTTGATCTTCCCTAACCTAACCAATTTTCTTAAAGAGAATTTCCAATGCTTTTGCACTATTCTTGACCGAGATGTGGCTCACCTGCAACAATTTTTTGATATCACCATTTATACCGGCAACCTTGGCCTCAAGGGCCTATAGTCTTTCCTCACACAATGCCCTAAAGTCATTATATGAGCCTTCCAATTCCACCATTCTATCAATGAGGATGTCAAACACAGAGGCCTTCAGAAAATTCTACAAATTCGCCTTTAAGCCTCTTATCTTGATATTGATTTTATTGAATTCTTGCAAAGTCCATTTGGCCAATTTGAAATTGATTTGTTTTTGTTAAATCATTGGATGGATTGATTTAGTGGCTATGAACAAAGATTAAAGATGATAACCAAACATGGAGAGAATGTCCTAGATGTTGATGCAAGCAAGTAATGTAATAATGAATAGTTTAATTTAATATTATATTATTTGAATGCTTTTTTAGATGCTAAGTGTTAGATGTATAAAAATGAACTATAGTTTAGCTCTTTAATACAACTCCAATGATGAAAAGTGAAACATTTCATACATTGAGTCGGCACTTAACATCTAGTATGAAGGGTTAGGTCAAATATAAATTTGAATTTATTTTTTATCATTTTAGATTCAATTTTATAAATTAAGAAACCAACCTAGGTCACTTGCATAAAATATGAATCTAAACCTAGGCAAGAAGTTGAAAAAATGAGGATTGAAACTAATCCCCAATAGTGAATGCAAATAAAATCAAATAATGCTTAAGCTATGTTCCAAGTTTTAATAGCACAAATCACGCTGCATATACTTTTCATTAAGGTAAGTGCAAAAAGATGGGGGGCCAAAAAGGGGGCTTAAGTGGCCACTTTTTTTTTGAAATCAGGGAATACTAAACTTAGATGTGAAATTGAGGATAGTTACATGCAAAATTTTGAGATGCAACAAAAACAAGGATCATAGTGCTCTGAGTCTACTTTCTAAACTTTTTTTTTTTTAAATGACAGAGATTAAGGGGTTCAAAAGAGGGGGCCACATAAATTGGTGTTGTTTTTGTCAAAAAAGCATAACATAGCAACTTTTGTGGCTCCTCAAAAGGTTAACTTTTTCTTAGTATTTTTAAAATCACTTTGGTGAGAAATTATCTAATAGTATGTAGTTTATGCCCGATTTTCTAATAATTTTTAATGAATATTTGATTTTTTACTAATTTTCAAAGTGGACACTTCCTGAGAAGCAAAATTTTGGCCGTGTTGCCCCTATAAATTTTGTTTTCAAAATTGAAAATCTTTTTTTAAATATGTGTAGAATGAAGTCTAGTTTCTAAAAATGTAATTTATTTGAAATTTCGATGAATGGTTAATTTATAATGAAAAAACACCAAACACTATTTTTGCCAAAAAATAGACACACAAACAAAATAAATTATAAATCAAAGGCTTAACATTGTTAAAATGTGAAAAAAAATACATCGTTAGATAGCTAAGAGAGAGCCTAGCATTACTCAGGTGTTTGATTTGTTTGAAATTGAAACACGTGCAAACCTGATGCTTAACATGAACACGATTATGTGAAATATTGTAGAATTTACAAAAACACATCTTTGGACGTTGGGAAGGCAATCCAAAATTTTGGGTTGGTATTCCAAAGAAAATACCAAGCCCAATGCTTGGGGGTTCCCAAAGCAAGAAATAATGCAAGTGCATTATAACACGCTCAGCTCATGTTATAACGTGCTCACATTATTTCTTAGTTTTGACATGTTTTTTGCATTTGTGCCCAAGACATGTCTAGCAAGACATAAAGTGAGCACATTACAACACACTCACATTATGTTTTCTTTGTGTTAAATTCTAGTCTATTGAATGTATGTATATATATTTGTATGTTTGTATGTATGTATACTTGTATGACATGTATGTATGTATGCATGCTTGTATGTATGTATGCCTATATGTATCTATGTATGTATCAATGTATCAATGTATGTATGTATGTAAGATTGTATGTACATATGTATGTATTCTTGTATGTATGTAAGATTGTATGTACATATGTATGTATGCTTGTATGTATGTATGCCTCTAAGTATGTATGTCTGCTTGTATGTATGTATGTATGTCTTTAGAGGGAGGGAGAATTTTAAGAGAGAGAGTTGTCTAGGTAAGGTGGGAGGGAGAGAGGGAGGGAGAGAGGGAGAGGTAGAGAGATAGTGAGAGAGAGACCTAAGAGAGGGAGAGGGGGTGGAAGGGAGAGACCTAAGAGAGAGGGAGTGGGAGAGATGGAGGGAAGGGAGAGATAGAGGGGTGGAGAGAGGAGAAAGAGAGCAGGAATGAAGGGGGGTGGAGAGGGAGGAGAGAGGGTGGATGGAAGAGGGAGGGGGGGTGGACGAAAGGGTGGAGAGAACCGAGAGAGAGGGGGTGGAAAAGGAGAACTGAGAGATGTATGGAGAGAGAGAGAGGAGTGGAGAGAGGCATTGATGGAGGGAGTGGAGGGAGAGAGGGAGGGAGAGGGGATGGATTGAAAGGAATGGAAAGAGGGTAGATAAAGAAGAGGGAGATGTGGATGGATAGGGAATGGAGGGAATGGAGGGCAGGGATGGTGGAGCAGTGGATGGAAGGAGGTATGAGGTTTAGGGTTTAAGGGTTTAGGGTTGAGGGTTGAGGGTATAAGGTTTAGTATATAGGTTTTAGGGTATATGGTTGAGGGATTATGGTTGAGGATCCAATGTATAGGGTAGATGGTTGAGAATTGAGGGTTCAGGGTTTAATGTATATTGTAGAGGGTGATGAGCCTAGTTTTTGGTCTAATTTTGGGTAGAATCTATAGTTTATTTGCTGAAATTTGTCATGGAATTTGATGCTAAGTGTTGATATTTTCATAATGTTTCCCTCAAACCATAGACATTGGACTTAAATCCTATCTCTGCAAGTTTTAATGAGATTGGCATACTATGTGGATTATCTATATTGATTTTGCATGTGGTTAATGAATGTTCCTTAAGGTGGTTATAGATGTACAGTTATTGTGCGTACTGACATTGTCATGTAGATTTAATACACTAAGTTGAGGAAGACACTACCAGTTGGGCATGCACCATAACGTCTAGCAAAGGAATCGCTCAAAGTCAAAGAAGGTCAACGAGAGAAGATTCTTCATGCAACCAAATGTAACCGCCTTGTAGTGGAATTTAATGATTGAGCATGTGTGGGTGTTACTACTATGCTAAATTTTCATTTGGACCTACATGTCTAACCAGATTCCATGCACGCGTAACCGCCATCGCTCCATTTTCTCTATTTTCCCTAAATGGCATCTTCCCAGTTGTGGAGTTGACTACCCTTTTTAGCTGGTAGTATAAATAAAGATTTGATGCTCCTTCCTTAGGAGGTTGCATGATTTAATATTGTACTTGCACTCTCAAGTTTTCAGTAATACAGATACACTACTCTTTTGTACTTATGATTTATAGTGAATAAAATAAAGTTCTGAGTTCAAGCATTTGAGTTCTCATTAGTTTTAGAGGATACTTATCCAAGGGGTCCCACTTGGTGAGTAATCTGTCTTCTTAGTTTAGCATTAGTTTACTATTACTTGTTGTTTAGTAATTAGTTAGAAATTTGGCATTGACTATTCCTACAGCCAATGCAGACAGAGTAGCGCCATGTTTGTTGCTTAGATTTTCATTCATGTTATGCATTTTAGTTTGAAGTAGTTGTCGATTGATGATTGTTATTTATGGTATTCCCTTCTAAGCAATTTACTTTCAACATTGTGTGTTACTTAGCTATAGAGTGAAATGGCTACTTTGAGTTCCTAGTGCACATACTGTGCTAACCCATTTCAAGTTCACGTCCCTGGGTTGACAAGTTAAATGCACCTTCATAATGATTGAAATAGCTATTCAAGTTAGATGTCTAATCTCTGAATTATGGTTGTAAAGGCTTAGTTATTAAATCATTGTAGGAGGCCAACATTTTTTGTGCCGTTGTCGGGGATGGTGTCAAACAAGGGAGTCTTTTGGAGTCATTGATATTTTTTCTTGTTGTAATGTTTCTGGAAGTTGTTCTTAGTATATCCTCATTTAGGAAGTAATGACCCCCCTTATTCTTTACCAATTTTTTGTGTGAGATGACTGATAGTGAGTGATACCACATGCATAGAGGAAGGAGAAGGGATGCTTATGGGAGATTCCTTCCTAACAATCCCAATCCATTCCAGCTAGTTGAATATCAGAACCTACCAAGAGAAGAAGAAGAAGAAGATCCACACCCCTTTGTTGATGCATATCCTGATCTGACTAGCTCTGAAGTCTCCTCTTAAGATCAAAATCAGCTTGAGAACCCCTTTGCTTTGGAAATACATCAAGCATGCATGGGTGATGCAAATAGGAACATACCTAACTAACCAACTTTTCCTTTCCCCATTGCACATAAGAATGAAGTTGAAAACATCAAGAACATTCATGCCTCAACACTCCCCAAGTTTTATAGACTTGTCACAAAAGATCCTGATACCTTTTAATTTGAGTTTGACATACTCTATAGGAGTTATGATTATACTACTGATGCCCATAGGCTTAAGCTATTTCCTACCACTATGAAAAAGGTTGCATTAAGATGGTTCATGAGCCTAGGTAGACATACTGTGGAAACTTGGGAAGACATGAAGACAAAATTCCTTGAGAAATACAAGGAATATTATAGGGGCAGCAACATGAGAGGAGGTGACATTTTCAAGATGCAACAAAAGGAAGATGAGAGCCTGAAAGATTACATTGCAAGGTTTTTGTCTTTCTTACAAAAATCTCCACACCATACACTTAATGAAGACTCACAAAAGTTTCCTTTCTTGAGAGGAATCAATGATAGCTGCACTGATGCCTTGGACCTCATGGGAGGAGGATATATCTCCCAAGTTCCTTGGGAAAATATCAAGAAAATATGCCAGAACTACTCTAGGGAAGTTTCAAACAAGGGGAGAGCTTACCAATCTTCCATGGGTAAGTAAACTACCAGTGGAGTTTCAAGAATGGAGATTAATCATTTGTTGGCAGAATTTAAGCAAGACATTATAAATAATCTAGCTACTTAGCTAGATACACTCCAAGCCAAGAAGAAGCAAGAGGAGGCAGAGACAATGTTGAAAGAGTATTGCCCCCACTGTAGAAGGATTGTAGATGCAAGATGGTAGACAATCTTGAAATAAAGTAGATTCCACCTGAGTTCAAGCCAATCCAGGTTGAAGAAGACCAAGTCTAATACATTGCACAAAGGAAGCCTTGGGTTCCAAGACAAGGTATGCCACCAAATCCACTATCCTATGTTGGGCTGTATTTTAATTACTATTCATCTGGTAACCAATGGAAGCCCCCATATCCATCCAGTTATGGAGGATATCCACCATACCCTTGGAGTAACCTTCCAAATTCTTGAGCCAGTCATCAGAATTCTCCACCCCAGTGGCAGCAACCTTAAGGGAATTGGCAGCAATTTCAAGGGCATTGGCAGCCACCTCCAGGAAATTGGCAGCAAACAAATCAATGGAGAGGAGGACAACAATGGCCTACTCAGAAAACTAGTTACATGAAGCCACCTTCTTAGCCCCAACAACCTACTATAATTCCTCCACCTACTAATCCAAGCTCAAATGCACCTAAACCTACTCAACTACCAACTCAACCCACACCTAATCCAACTAGCAAACCATAGCAACAACCTGCCTACTCTGTTGATTCAAATCAATTCCTTGCATATGATGTGAGTGTAAGTGGCATCCACTTGCATTCAGGAACTACTCTACCAACCCCTTCCAAGCCCATTATCACTGAACTTCCTATGGAATAGGAAGGGGAACCTCTGAATGATCCCATTCAGCCGAGTGTACCTAAAAATCCTGAACCAATCCAGGTCAAGTAGACTGAACAAGAACCACCATTTCCTCAGAGATTGGAAGTTTCCAAGAAGAAGGAAGAAAAGGAGGATACAAATTTTGATATCTTGGATCAGCTGAAGCATATATGTGTCCATATACCTCTATTTTAGGCCATAAAGGATGTTCCAATCTATGACAAAGCTATCAAGGAAGCATGCCTTAAGAAGCCAGGTAGGAAAAGAAGGACCCAACTATAGTTCATGTGGTGGCACAACCATCTAACATCATGCTAGGAAAAGTGATTATCCCTAAGTATAATGACCCAGGCAGTCCTATGGTAGCGGTTGTTATAAACAGGGTCCAAGTAAAGAATGCTCTAATTGATTTAGGGGCAGCAATAAATGTAATGACCAAAGACATCTTGCAGCAACTAGACATTGCAAGCATGAGATCTACTCCTACTATCCTACAACTTGTTGATAGCTCTACTATTAAGCCCGATGGTGTAGTGGAGGATCTTGTGGTAGTTCTAGACTCCTGGGAGTACCCAACATATTTTATGATTCTTTCTCCTAAAGCTACACTAGGCGGGTATCCCATTATTCTTGGAAGGCCTTGCTTAGCAACTACAGACACATACATTGGATGTTGGTTAGGCGACATGACCATTTTAGATGGGAGGAGCACTAAAAAGTTTGTTCTTTATCCACCTGATCAGCCATCTCATGATGAAGATAATCCCGTATGGCCACAAGTTGGTGAAGAGGTCAAGGAAGTTAATTCTATGGCACAACTTATGATGCTAGGTAGAAGCTCTTTCATGCAGCTCCAAGATGATGATGAAATATTGGCTAACATCATTTAGAACCATTGTGAAGTGGAGGAAGCATCATCTTCTCATTTTTCTACTCCAGTCAAGACACTTATGCCTACTCTTCCTGCAACCATTGTTCCTGCAGACAAACTTCTTGTAGCAACAGGTATGTCCCATACATTGCTTCCATATGGACTAAACATACCATGTGTTAATGAAGCAACCATGATAGAGTTAACTACACAATTCTTGGTGTGAAAAGGAAAATAGTTGAATGTTAATAGTAAATTAAATGAAGAACAACAATTGTTATTAGGAAGCCTATTAAGGAACCATCAACATGCATTTGCATGGGATTATCATGATATGAAGGGATTGGACCCTAAAATTTGTACACATAGAATTTGCATCAAAGATGATTGCACCCTAGTAAGACAGCCACAAAGAAGAATTAACCCTGCACTAAGAGAAATTGTGAAAAGAGAATTGCAGAAATTACTAGATGTAGGATTTATCTACCCCATTTTAGATAGTCAGTGGGTGTATCCATTAATGATTTTTCCTAAGAAAGGATGGAAATAGTGATTTTGTGTTAATTATAAGGAACTTAATGTTGCCACCAAGAAGGACCACTTTCCCTTACCCTTCATCGATCAAGTTTTGGACACATTTGTAGGAAAGCAATACTTTTCTTTTCTAGATGGATTCAGTGGCTACAACTAGATCCAAATTGCACCAGAGGACCAAGATAATACCAAATTTACCTATCCATGGGGGACCTATGCCTATTCAATACTCCCATTTGGCTTATGCAATGCACCTACAACTTTTCAAAGGGCAGTCATTAGCATATTCTCAGACATTTCTCATGATTGCATAGAAATTTATATGGATGACTTTACCACTTATGGTGTTGATTTTAATCAAGCATTGGAAAATCTTAGGAGAGTATTATAGAGATGTGAAGGCCAAAACTTATCCTTAAACAGTGAAAAGTGCTTCATGATGATGCAAAAAGGCATAGTTTTTGGCCACTACATCTCCCACAAGGGAATTCAAGTAGATCCTGCAAAGATTGAGGTAATCACAAATCTACCTACACCTACAAAATAGAAGGATGTTAGGAGTTTCTTGGGTCATTGATCTGTATAGGATCTAGACTAGATTGCAGAATTGAATGCTTAAACTTTTACAATGATTATTCCAAGTTAATAAAATCAAAATTAACTTAAGGAAATAACAAAATGAAGGAATTAACAAACTGAGAGAAGGTGAGAGAGAAGAAGAGAAGTGCAAACAGTGTTTGATTACGGAGTTCATCACAAACGTGACTACGTCTCCGGGTCTGCTCCAATAGAGAGACCAATCTGATTAACTCCAAAAATCAATTACAAATGCACCACAACCATTCTTCAAACACTTTGGCAGCATAACAACGCTCTGACGTGCAAGAATGGCTCAAAATAATCTCTACAAGACCTCTCTTTCGTCACCTCAGCTTCAAGACTTCATCACCTGAAAAAAACTTAACTTCACTCTCACCTCACACGCCTTTAAATACATAATTTTTTCTCAATTTGGCCCTTAACCAAAAGATTTTACAATATTCATCTTATCTCTCCAATATACATAAAAATCTTTAAAATCTCCCTTATAAAATATTCAAAATAATAATAACCTTTCAATTTGTTTAAGCCTTGTCGGCTATTTGGTTTTTGGGATGTTGTCGTTTGTTTTTATTTAAATTTAAGTGAGTTTGTTTTTTTAAATTTGGAGGGAAGTTGTTTCATAATAGGCATTCGGTTTCTAACCATAGAACAAATAAAACCGATGCCACTAAATAACTTGACCAACCCGGTAGCACAGCGGTGAGCAGGTATTTTGGGAACCCGACGGTTCCGGGTTCCACTCCCGGCCGTCAGCTTTTTCTCACCGAACTCTACCGAAATCTCAACAAAACAAAACGGCCACCGAACATAGCTAAGCGCGAATATTGCGCCCCAACAGTAGAGGTAATGGCTCTTGCGCGGGAGGTTGCCATATCGAGTCCCATGCGGGCCGGTCATAACCTTTTATTAACAAATACAGCCAACTATTAACAAATACAACCAACGCCGAAAACAGAGGGAGAGGCCACGTGCCGCACCAGGAGGGTGCCATGTGGCGAGATATCATTCGCCAATAATGCTGACGTGTGTGATGACATGTATGCTGACCGTGCCGACAGGTGCTGACGTGGCCTGTTGACTGGGTGTACGGAATGCTGACAAGGATGATGACTCATACACTGACTGGACATGCCACGTCTATGCTGACTGGATACGAATGACATGTGTCAATGCATGATTCGCTGACCTTGCTGACGTCACCTGCCACATCATCGTGCCACGTCGACATGTACAGACCGTAGGGACTGCCACGTGTCAACTTTTGATTGGTCCACTTCATATTTCGTACCACGTGCTGACGTCAACTGTACGGATGATGACATCATCACTGTACCTTCAGTCCACCAAGTCAACCTAAAACTTTGACCAGCTGTATCTTGGGCCTCCAATGTTAGATTTTGACGAAACGAACGCCGTTGGAAAGCTTGCGACGAGCTCTTCGCGATGATGCCAACTTCAACAACTTTTGACGACATCATTTTTTCTGCTTCCTGGACGCCCCCTGATCCTAATTTGACCCAAGGTTTGACTGGTCATAACTTGCACAAACAGACTCCTTTTTGCTCCATTCGAGTTGCGTTGGAAACAGGACGTCGAGATCTTTCTAATGGTGCTGATTCTGGGGAGAAATGAGACACTTCAATTTCTATTGAAAATATCCACCGGATCAGGCCTCCCCATTGAACACCTTTTGGACCTCTAAAAGTGACATTTACTCTGACAATAAGTGAGGACTTGGCCTCCCCACTTGTCCTGTATCTTCTGTACATCTGAAAACCTGGCTCACAAGCACAATGAAGACTACAACAACATTGTTCAACATAAACATAACTTTATCACCTCCATAAGCATCTACATCCAATGTCCTAGCCACTAACCAACAAAAATTGACTAGCATCAAGCTGAACATCAATGCAGAAATGAAAGAAAATAATTCAACAATATATCGATCCTTCACAATAGAAACATTTTTACCCAAGGATCCATCAATGCTTTCAATTATCATTTTCTCATGCTGTACTGCGGGTGCATCCTACAACATCTGACCCTAGTTAGCTACTCCAAGTTCAAGTGTAGAACCACCTGTACTGACAGACATAAGAGTTAACTCTTTACTTGCATTAATTACCCTCTTTAACTGCCCTGTGTTTGCAAAAGAACGATCAGTCTTAATCCTGTGAGAATGTACAATATACTGAATGCCATCTTTAAACAAGTGATAATGATTCTTTTCCCTGTAGAAGATTGCTTTCTTGTCATATAAATAAGGGCTTCCAAGCACTATCCCACAAATATCCAGTGGAACTACATCAAATTGTACTTCATCCACAAACTTACTAGTGATTGTGAACCTTAAGGTGCATTGTTTTGTTACTTGCAACTTATCATTTTCACAAATCCAGCCTAGTGGATAAGGTTTCTTGTGTTGTGTAGTTTTTAATCCCAAGTTCTTTACAACACTTTCAAAAATTAAATTAACCTGAGATCCACTATCTATGAGTGCATCAATTTTAGTGTTCTTAGCAACAACCCTTAAATGGAAAAGTTCATTCCTTTTCTTATCGTCAGAGAAATCATTAACTGTAGAAGTAGAAGCACAACCAGCAACAGAAACACCAGAAATAGGAGCTTTACCTTTTAGACCCATCGTTGTTATCTTAGTCTCATCATCTGAATCTGAACCAAGATCCATAACAACATTCATGGCTTTCTCCTTACCTTTCTGTTTCTGATTACGTCTTTGAGCCCACTTAGGCCTCAGTTCTGGATGTAACTTCCAACAGTGATCTTCATCATGACCATTCTTGTCACAATGAGTGCAAGAAAGTTTATCATCCTTCTTAACAATAGATGTCTTCTTTACTTTCCCTGTCTCTGCATTCTTAGAAGATTTCTTTACATCATTATCAAACTTATCAATAAAAGATCCTTTACCCCTTGACTCTAAGTGTGTAGCTTGAACAGACACTTCATCCAAATTACAAGGGTTCAAAACCATACCAGTTCCGCCCGCGAAACAACCCTATGTACTTCAACAAAGTGTCCTCGTGTACAAAGGAACATTCAAAGTAATAGCTCCTTTTCCTAAATTCATGGTAGTACTCTTGGATGCTTGATCTTCTTGCCTAAACATTTGCCAGCCCATCATTAACTGCTGCATATGTCCTAAGGGATAAAACTGCTTCTTAAGAGCATTAATAAATTTTGCCCAAGTTAAACTGACTCTACCATGTTGTGAAACTTCTGCCTTAGACTTACTCTCCCACCAGGTTAAGGCTGTACCTCCTAATCGAAGAGTAGCTAATTGGATCCTATCAACATCATCTAATAGGTTATGGACTCTACAGTATACTTCAACTTGTTGAATCCAATCATCCAATTTTTCAGCATTAAGTTCTCCACAATATTTAGGCAAATCAAATTTTACATCCAATTTGATCTTAGGCTTATACCCACTCTTGAAAGGATTAGAAGAAATAGAATGAGGAGAAGATGGAGAAGAAGGAGAAGGAGAAGAGGGAGGAGAAGAAGAAAAGGGGTGATTTGGTTGCTTGCCACCATCTCCATGTTGTTTCCCTTTCTTGTCTTCACGAGCATCTTGCTTCGACGAACCTTCTTCATGTTCCTTCTGTTCTTGTCTCTCCTGAAAAAGAATGTCCACCTTTGCCTTCATCTCGAGGAATGCTCTTCGAAATTCCTGCTCACTGATTTCTTCAGGAACCTCCATTCCAGAAACTGACATCTTTGGAAATGTTCTTCGCTTCCCGATCTCAGGATCAAAGTCTTCGAGCTTGCCTTCACCCTTCTGAATCCTAGATCTTGTTAGCATTCAAAAAAACAAATAACTGCAATAATAGTCAACTGAGCTCTGATACCAACTTGATCTGTATAGGATCTAGACTAGATTGCAGAATTGAATGCTTAAACTTTTACAATGATTATTCCAAGTTAATAAATCAAAATTAACTTAAGGAAATAACAAAATGAAGGAATTAACAAACTGAGAGAAGGTGAGAGAGAAGAAGAGAAGTGCAAACAGTGTTTGATTACGGAGTTCATCACAAATGTGACTATGTCTCCAGGTCTGCTCCAATAGAGAGACCAATCCGATTAACTCCAAAAATCAATTACAAATGCACCACAACCATTCTTCAAACACTTTGGCAGCATAACAACGCTCTGACGTGCAAGAATGGCTCAAAATAATCTCTACAAGACCTCTCTTTCGTCACCTCAGCTTCAAGACTTCATCACCTGAAAAAAACTTAACTTCACTCTCACCTCACACCCCTTTAAATACATAAAATTTTCTCAATTTGGCCCTTAACCAAAAGATTTTACAATATTCACCTTATCTCTCCAATATACATAAAAATCTTTAAAATCTCCCTTATAAAATATTCAAAATAATAATAACCTTTCAATTTGTTTAAGCCTTGTCGGCTATTTGGTTTTTGGGAGGTTGTCGTTATTTTTATTTAAATTTAAGTGAGTTTGTTTTTTAAAATTTGGAGGGAAGTTGTTTCATAATAGGCATTCGGTTTCTAACCATAGAACAAATAAAACCGATGCCACTAAATAACTCGACCAACCCAGTAGCACAGCGGTGAGCAGGTATTTTGGGAACCCGGCGGTTCCGGGTTCCACTCCCGGCCGTTGGCTTTTTCTCACCGAACTCTACCGAAATCTCAACAAAACAAAACGGCCACCGAACATAGCTAAGCGCGAATATTGCACCCCAACGGTAGAGGTAACGGCTCTTGCGCGGGAGGTTGCCGGATCGAGTCCCATGCAGGCCAGTCATAACCTTTTATTAACAAATACAACCAACTATTAACAAATACAACCAAAGCCGAAAATAGAGGGAGGGGCCACGTGCCGCACCAGGAGGGTGCCACGTGGCAAGATATCATTCGCCAATAACGCTGACGTGTGTGATGACATGTATGCTGACCGTGCCGACAGGTGCTAACGTGGCCCGTTGACTAGGCATACAAAATGCTAACAAGGACAATGACTCATACACTGACTAGACATGCCACGTCTATGCTGACTGGATACGAATGACACGTGTCAACGCATGATTCGCTGACCTTGCTGACGTCACCTGCCACATCATCGTGCCACATCGACATGTACGGACCGTACAGACTACCACGTGTCAACTTCTGATTGTTCCACTTCAGATTTTGTACCACGTGCTGACATCAGCTGTATGGATGATGATGTCATCACTGTACCTTCAGTCCACCAAGTCAACCTGAAACTTTGACCAGCTGTATCTTGGGCCTCCAATGTCGGATTTTGATGAAACGAACGCCGTTGGAAAGCTTGTGACGAGCTCTTCGCGATGATGCCAACTTCAACAACTTTTGACGACATCATTTTTTCTGCTTCCTAGATGCCCCCTGATCCTAGTTTGACCCAAGGTTTGACTGGTCATAACTTGCACAAACAGACTCCTTTTTGCTCCATTCGAGTTGCGTTGGAAACAGGATGTCAAGATCTTTCTGATGGTGCTAATTCTGGGGAGAAATGAGACACTTCAATTTCTACTGAAAATATCCACCGGATCAGGCCTCCCCACTGAAGACCTTTTGGACCTCCAAAAGTGACATTTACTCTGACAATAAGTGAGGACTTGGCCTCCCCACTTGTCCTGTATCTTCTGTACATCTGAAAACCTGGCTCACAAGCACAATGAAGACTGCAACAACATTGTTCAACATAAACATAACTTTATCACATCCATAAGCATCTACATCCAATGTCCTAGCCACTAACCAACAAAAATTGACTAGCATCAAGTTGAACATCAATGTAGAAATGAAAGAAAATAAGTCAACAATATATCGATCCTTCACAATAGAAACATTTTTACCCAAGGATCCATCAATGCTTTCAATTATCATTTTCTCATGCTGTACTGCGGGTGCATCCTGCAACATCTGACCCTGGTTAGCTACTCCAAGTTCAAGTGTAGAACCACCCGTACTGACAGACATAAGAGTTAACTCTTTACTTGCATTAATTACCCTCTTTAACTGCCCTGTGTTTGCAAAAGAACGATCAGTCTTAATCCTGTGAGAATGTACAATATACTGAATGCCATCTTTAAACAAGTGATAATGATTCTTTTCCCTGTAGAAGATTGCTTTCCTGTCATATAAATAAGGGCTTCCAAGCACTATCCCACAAATATCCAGTGGAACTACATCAAATTGTACTTTATCCACAAACTTACTAGTGATTGTGAACCTTAAGGTGCATTGTTTTGTTACTTGCAACTTATCATTTTCACAAATCCAGCCTAGTGGATAATGTTTCTTGTGTTGTGTAGTTTTTAATCCCAAGTTCTTTACAACACTTTCAAAAATTAAATTAACCTGAGATCTACTATCTATGAGTGCATCAATTTTAGTGTTCTTAGCAACAACCCTTAAATGGAAAAGTTCATTCATTTTCTTATCTTCAGAGAAATCATTAACTGTAGAAGTAGAAGCACAACCAGCAACAGAAACACCAGAAATAGGAGCTTTACCTTTTAGACCCATCGCTGTTATCTTAGTCTCATCATCTGAATCTGAACCAAGATCCATAACAACATTCATGGATTTCTCCTTACCTTTCTGTTTTTGATTACGTCTTTGAGCCCACTTAGGCCTCAGTTCTGGATGTAACTTCCAACAGTGATCTTCATCATGACCATTCTTGTCACAATGAGTGCAAGAAAGTTTATCATCCTTCTTAACAATAGCTGTCTTCTTTACTTTCCCTGTCTCTGCATTCTTAGAAGATTTCTTTACATCATTATCAAACTTATCAATAAAAGATCCTTTACCCCTTGACTCTAAGTGTGTAGCTTGAACAGACACTTCATCCAAATTACAAGGGTTCAAAACCATAATAGAATGCCTAAGGTAGGAATGCAAACCTCCTATGTACTTCAACAAAGTGTCTTGGGTGTACAAAGGAACATTCAAAGCAATAGCCCTTTTCCTAAATTCATGGGTGTACTCTTGGACAGTTTGACCTTTCCCTTGCCTAAACATTTGCCAGTCCATCATTAACTGTTGTGGGATAAAACTGCTTCTTAAGAGCATTAATAAATTCTGCCCAAGTTAAACTGACTCTACCATGTTGTGAAACTTCTACCTTAGACTTACTCTCCCACCAGGTTAAGGCTGTACCTCCTAATCGAAGAGTGGCTAATTGGATCCTATCAACATCATCTAATAGGTTCTGGACTCTACAGTATACTTCAACTTGTTGAATCCAATCATCCAATTTTTTAGCATTAAGTTCTCCACAATATTTAGGCAAATCAAATTTTACATCCAATTTGATCTTAGGCTTATACCCACTCTTGAAAGGATTAGAAGAAATAGAATGAGGAGAAGATGGAGAAGAAGGAGAAGGAGAAGAGGGAGGAGAAGAAGAAAAGGGGTGATTTGGTTGCTTGCCACCATCTCCATGTTGTTTCCCTTTCTTGTCTTCACGAGCATCTTGCTTCGACGAACCTTCTTCACGTTCTTTCTGTTCTTGTCTCTGCTGAAAAAGAATTTCCACCTTTGCCTTCATCTCAAGGAATGCTCTTCGAAATTCCTGCTCACTGATTTCTTTAGGAACCTCCATTCCAGAAACTGACATCTTTGGAAATGTTCTTCGCTTCCCGATCTCAGGATCAAAGTCTTCGAGCTTGCCTTCACCCTTCTGAATCCTAGATCTCGTTAGCATTCAAAAAAACAAATAACTGCAATAATAGTCAACTGAGCTCTGATACCAACTTGATCTGTATAGGATCTAGACTAGATTGCAGAATTGAATGCTTAAACTTTTACAATGATTATTCCAAGTTAATAAATCAAAATTAACTTAAGGAAATAACAAAATGAAGGAATTAACAAGCTGAGAGAAGGTGAGAGAGAAGAAGAGAAGTGCAAACAGTGTTTGATTACGGAGTTCGTCACAAACGTGACTACGTCTCCAAGTCTGCTCCAATAGAGAGACCAATCCGATTAACTCCAAAAATCAATTACAAATGCACCACAACCATTCTTCAAACACTTTGGCAGCATAACAACGCTCTGACGTGCAAGAATAGCTCAAAATAATCTCTACAAGACCTCTCTTTCGTCACCTCAGCTTCAAGACTTCATCACCTGAAAAAAACTTAACTTCACTCTCACCTCACACCCCTTTAAATACATAAAATTTTCTCAATTTGGCCCTTAACCAAAATATTTTACAATATTCACCTTATCTCTCCAATATACATAAAAATCTTTAAAATCTCCCTTATAAAATATTCAAAATAATAATAACCTTTCAATTTGTTTAAGCCTTGTCGGCTATTTGGTTTTTGGGAGGTTGTTGTTTGTTTTTATTTAAATTTAAGGGAGTTTGTTTTTTAAAATTTGGAGGGAAGTTTTTTCATAATAGGCATTCGGTTTCTAACCATAGAACAAATAAAACTGATGCCACTAAATAACTTGACCAACCCGGTAGCACAGCGGTGATTAGGTATTTTGGGAACCCGGCGGTTCCGGGTTCCACTCCCGGCCGTCGACTTTTTCTCACCGAACTCTACCGAAATCTCAACAAAACAAAACGGCCACCGAACATAGCTAAGTGCGAATATTGCGCCCCAACGGTAGAGGTAATGGCTCTTGCGCGGGAGGTTGCCGGATCGAGTCCCATGCGGGCCGGTCATAACCTTTTATTAACAAATACAGCCAACTATTAACAAATACAACCAACGCCGAAAACAGAGGGAGGGGCCACGTGCTGCACCAGGAGGGTGCCACGTGGTAAAATATCATTCACCAATAACGCTGACGTGTGTGATGACATGTATGCTGACCGTGCCGACAGGTGCTGACGTGGCCCATTGACTGGGCATACAGAATGCTGACAAGGACGATGACTCATACACTGACTGGACATGCCACGTCTATGCTGACTGGATACGAATGACACGTGTCAATGCATGATTCACTGACCTTGCTGACGTCACCTGCCACATCATCGTGCCACATCGACATGTACAGACCGTACGGACTGCTATGTGTCAACTTCTGATTGGTCGACTTCAGATTTTGTACCACGTGCTAACGTCAGTTGTACAGATGATGACATCATCACTGTACCTTCAGTCCACCAAGTCAACCTGAAACTTTGACCAGCTGTATCTTGGGCCTCCAATGTCAGATTTTGACGAAACGAACGTCGTTGGAAAGCTTGCGACGAGCTCTTCGCGATGATGCCAACTTCAATAACTTTTGATGACATCATTTTTTTGCTTCCTGGATGCCCCCTGATCCCAGTTTGACCCAAGGTTTGACTGGTCATAACTTGCACAAATGGACTCCTTTTTGCTCCATTCGAGTTGCGTTGGAAACAGGACATCGAGATCCTTCTGATGGTGCTGATTCTGGGGAGAAATGAGACACTTCAATTTCTACTGAAAATATCCACCGGATCAGTCATGTAGGATATTATAGGTGTTTCATCAAGGTAACAACACCATTGTACACTCTTCTCACTAAATATGCTAAATTTCAATGGACTGAAGCCTATGACAAGACATTTTCTGACTTGAAGGCAAATTTGACTCATGCCCCTGTACTCAAAGGGCCTAATTGGGAGCTTCCTTTCCACATCCATACTGATGCATCAAATTATGCCATAGGAGTAGTCTTAGGACAAAAAGGAGCTATTGAAAATGCCATTTACTTTGTTAGCAAAAATTTACAAGGAGTTGAATTCAATTATACAGTGATAGAGAAAGAAATGTTGGCAGTAATCTATGCACTGAACAAATTCAGACATTACATAACAGGCTACCAAATCTTTGTGCACACTGATCATGTAGCCATTAGATATCTCATGAATAAACCTTTGATCATAGGTAGATTGGAAAGATGGTTATTGTTGATGCGGGAGTTTGATATAACCATTGTGGATAAGCTAGGGAAGGCCAATGCTATTGCATATTTTCTTTCAAGGCTGACTACATTAGAAGAAAATCAACCCATAGATGACTCTTTTCCTGATGAGCATTTATTCTCCCTCAGTATACAAACACCCTGGTATGCTGATATAGCCAATTATTTAGTCACAGGTAGAGTTCCTTCTCACTTCTCTCCAAAAGAGAAAAGGGCACTCATTGAAAAATCTTTTCCTTTCTCTTGGATTGTTGGATGCTTGTTTTATACTGGACTAGACCATGTCATGAGGAGATGTGTGAGAGAAAATGAGATATATGACATTTTGCATGCATGTCACAATGACCATGTGGAGGAAACTTTGCAACCAAGAGGACAACAATGAAGGTTTTGAACATAGGGTATTATTGGCCAACACTCCACAAGGATGTAGGAAGGTATACCAAAAAATGTGATAGATGTCAAAGAATGGGCAGACCAACCAGATCTGATGAGATTCCACTTTTCCCTCAGGTAGTAATCACTTCCTTTGACAAGTGAGGATTAAATTTTGTGGGACCCATTGACCCTCCATCAAATGTTAAGTCTTATATATTGGTATGCATTGATCATGTGCCAAAGTGGGTAGAAGTTAAGGCCATGAAGCATGCAAGAGATAACAAGGTTGCATAATTTCTTTATGAGGAAATTTTCACAAGATATGGAGTCCCAAGAGAAATAATGATTGATCAAGGGGCTCAATTCACATCAACCCTTGTTGCAGCACTAGTTAATGAATATAGCATAAGGCACAGGAAGTCTACTCCTTATCACCCCCAGGCTAATGGCCAAGTTGAAGTGACTAATAAAGAAATTGAAGCCATCTGATCAAAACGATAGCTATTCATAGAAAGGATTTGGCAAACAGATTACCAGAAGTTGTTTGGGCCTATAGGACAACCTGGAAAACAACTACAGGCTTCACTGCATTTGAGTTGCTGTATGGAGAGATAACTATGATGCCCGTTAAATTTGAATATAAGACTCTGCAAACTGTAGTAGATTTGGGGATGGATATTTTTGAGGCACAAAAAGAAAGAATCATGCAGCTAAATGATTTAGATGAGATAAGGAGAGCAGCCCTGCAACATATAAAAGTAGTGCAGAAATCAAAAAATCAAGTGGCATGAAAAATTTATCAAGGACAAGAAATTCCAACAAGGAGATTGGGCCCTGCTCTATGACTCAAGATATCAAGACAATGCAGGAAAATTGAAGACAAGGTGGCTAGGACCATATGAAGTCACTGAGGTTTTTCCTAATGGAGTTGTTTAGCTTACTACCATTGACTCTGTCAGGTTCAAGTTACTTGTCAATGGTCATCACCTCAGATTAAACCACAAGCCAACTTCCAAAGAAGAGTTCCTGTAGCAATTCACCCAGTATGCAGCACCCGAGCTTCATGTAGCTGAAGGAAGTGTATCTAGTGTCCCTCCTTCTGGCTAATTAAGGTATGTTCTTATCATAATAAAGACTCACTTACATGGAAGTCCATTTCTTCACCCATCTGCTCATTCACCCATCCATCACCACCTTTCTCTCTCTTCTATCGCTTCATTCAACCTCACCTCATTCCACTTCATCTTCATTAATTGCTCAATTTATTCTATAAAAAGGAGAGCAATACTTTCTCCACAATATTTTCCATAAATCCTCCACACGTTCAGGTATGTGTACATTAATTGCTATCTTTTAATCATCTTTTAAGTGCATTCATTTAATCACTGTACATTAGTATAGACGTTCACATAACATGTCATTATTCCCCATCAAATCACCACTCCCATCTCACATGTGCAGACTCATGTCCAAATTTAGGTTTGGGGGGAAGAAAAAGATGCAGATATATTTCCCATGTGTCAATTTATGCTAGGATACATTAGAAAATTTAAAATGAGCTGATTTGAAATTTGAGTGAGAGGACAGCTTGCCTGTGTGAAGTGACATTAACTGCAACCACCATTTCTTCCCATCATAATTCTCCTTTATCACTCCTTTTCTTGCCATTATTGACCTTGTGATATTGAGTTGCAAGCAAAAAGGTGAAACAAAAGAAAGGAAATTTAGTCGATATTGGCACTAAAAATTTTGCAAGTATTGTAGGAAAGTGAACTTGATTTTCATACGGGAATTGTAGGAAAAAAATTGTAGAGAATTTGCATTCCATGCACTTCAAGCTTTTGAATCACATGAGGCACAAAAGAAGGATGAATGTGCCTAATGTGCTATACAATCTTCTCTCAATCATGACGGCCGAGACTCAAAAAGGTAGGGATAAATTTTTTTCCCACCATCATCTGATTAAATTGCTAGTTGAAAAGTCTTTGCATGATGTATCTGCAATAACTTGGGAAGAATTTATAAATGTTGATCAAATTAGACCTGAGCACTTACAACCTAGGGCTTTTCCTCAGCCCCATAGGTCTAGCAGGAGATTGAGCATGGCTGAAGCCACTCTTGGTGCTTCAACCTCTAGCGTAGGCTCTAGTGTGAATCCTCCTGCAACAGAAGAAACCATAGAAATTAGTTCTTTTGGAGCAGAGCACTCAAAAAAAGAAAGCTCTTCATCAGGTTTTGATGATGCCATTCCACTTGAAACGAGAAAAGGGAAGGCTAAAACACAACCTGTAGAAAGAAAGGTGCCAAGTTCTAAAAAGAGGAAGGTTGACACTATTCATCCTATAGCCAAAGGAAAGCATGAGAGACCTCCTAGGAAATCAAGAGTAGATGGGTCTACGATTGGTAGACCTCCATAGGAAATCCCTAAGCCTTGTGAGACATCACATGAGGACCCTAAATCTCCAATGGGGGAGGAGAATGTTGAAGAAGACATATTTGAGAGAGCAACAAATATAACACTAGCCGATCTTGCTAACATTGTAGAAGAGTTTGAGGAAAATCAGGATTTCCTGCAGCATGAGTAGGAAGTCCTACAACAAGAAGTGGAGATGAAATAGTACCCCTGTGGCTAGAGACAACTGGACAGCTTGAATCCATGCAGATAGTGCCATATGAGGAGCCACCATCAACAAAAAGATTGGTAAGAATTCATAATCCTCCTGATTTTACAATACATGTAGCAATTTTGAATTTATAGAAATAAATACAAAAGAGGGAGGAAGAATGGAAAAAGGAAAAAAAAAATTGAAGAAGGAAATTCAAAAGAGGGATGAGGAGATTGAAGATAAGGATGCAAAAATTGCCACCCTGAAGCAGAGGGTGGATGCTATGGCAACCTTGGCACCACAAATTTTGGAATGTAGGACCCCTCCAAGGGTCTATGCTCTGCTCCTGAAGGAGAAATATCTCTCTTTTAAGCTGTCAAGGATCACCTCAGGTTTGAATCCTTCTATTGACACCCTTGTGGAATTTTCCAATGCTTATAGGATTGCCTCACTTGAAATAAAAAAATTGTTGTGTGAGTTTTATTTGCATAATTTTGTTGTAACTCAAAACCATGATTGGAACTTGTTTTTGTATGTTGGGGATGTCCAATTAAGGGAATTTATGTCTTGGGTACAAAATGAGATTAGTTGGGGACAACAACATGGGGCTTGTAAACAATTGGAGTCTAGCATCCCTCTACCCGTTAGAGCTGAATCAAGCAACCCAAGGGATATTTACAAAGAATGGCACAAAATGCTTCTCAGACCTAGTTATGGCAACATGTTTATGCCTTGGATTGAGGCAGTTTACAGTGAGTATGAGGTAAATACAATAGCAAAGGAGGAGAATATTTATATCACAAAGATGGAATAGCCTAACTAATGAGTTGAAACAGGTTGAGCCTCATTCCATCCACAATTATGTTGCAACACTAAAAAAGGATTGATAGGTATATTCAGATTGGGAGAACACAGGGGCGATTGTGGCTTCCCTTAACTTTCCAGCCACCCATGCTCATGTGGCCTGTGCCAAACTTTAGATTCTACCAGTATGATATTGATGTAGAAAAATAGAGATGGAACATATTTGACAAATTAGGAGGATTCTATTGGGATCCTAATTCACACAAAATAGTCATTGATGTTCGAAAACTATCAATTGCAAATTTTAGAGCCTTGACCAAGCAGAAGAACAACCCTTCCCCTTCTAGAGGACCAACATAACGTTAGGTTGGGGGGAGTGATGACCCTAGTTTTTGGTCCAATTTTGGATAGAATCTATAGTTTATTTGCTGAAATTTTTCATGGAATTTGATGCTAAGTGTTGATATTTTCATAATTTTTCCCTCAAACCATAGACATTGGACTTAAATCTTATCTCTGCAAGTTTTAATGACATTGGAATATTATGTGGATTATCTATATTGATTTTGCATGTGGTTAATGAATGTTCCTTAAGGTGGTTATAGATGTACAGTTATTGTGTGTACTAACATTGTCATGCAGATTTAATATGTTAAGTTGAGGAAGACACCGCCAACTAGGCATGCACCATAACGTCTAGCAAAGGAATCACTCAAAGTCAAAGAAGGTCGACAACAAAATATTCTTCATGCAATCAAATGTAACTACCTCATAGTGGACTTTAATGATTGAGCATGCACAGGTGTTACTGTTGTGCTAAATCTATGTTTGGACCTGCATATCTAACTAGATTCCATGGACGCATAACTACCATTGCTCCATTTTCTCTGTTTACCCTAAATGGCATCCTCACAGTCATGGAGTTGATTTCCTTATTTAGCTAGTAGTATAAATAAAGATCTGATGCTCCTTCCTCAGGAGGTTGCATGATTTAATATTGTACTTGCACTCTCAAGTTTTTAGTAATACAAATACATTACTCTTTTGTACTCATGATTTACAGTGAATAAAGTAAATTTATGAGTTTGAGCATTTGAGTTCTCATTAGTTTTAGATGATACTTATCCAAGGGGGGCCACTTGGTGAGTAATCTATCTTCTTAGTTTAGCATTAGTTTAGTATTACTTGTTTAGTAATTAGTTAAAAATATGGCATCGACTGTTCCTGCAACCACTAGAATTCCATTCTATGACTGTTCCTGCAGCCAAAGCAGACATAGTATCACCTTGTTTTTTGCTTATATTTTCATTCTTGTTATGCATTTTAGTTTGATGTTGTTGTCGGTTGATGATTGGTTATTATGGTATTCCCTTCTAAGCAATTTACTTTCAACATTGTGTGTTCCTTAGCTGTAGAATGAAATGACTACTTTGAGTTCCTAGTGCACATACTATGCTGACCCATTTCAAGTTCATGTCCCTAGGTTGACAAGTTAAATACACCTTCATGATGATTGAAATAGCTATTTAGGCTAGATGTCCAATCTCTGAATCATGGTTGTAAGGGCTTAGTTATTAAATCATTGTAGGAGGCCAACAAAGGGTAGAGGGCTGAGGGTTTTAGGGTTGAGGGATTGGGGTTTAAGGGTTGAGGGATTAGGGTTTAAGGTTTGAGGGATTAGGGTTAAGGGTTGAGGGTTGAGGGATTAAGGGTTAACAGTTGAGGGTTTGGGGATTGAGGGTTGATGGATTAAGGGTTGAAGATTGAGGGTTTAAGGGTTGAGGGATTAGAGTTGAGAGATTAAGGGTTGATGGTTGAGGGTTTAGGGTAGAGAGCTTAAGGGTTGAGGGTTGAGGGTTGAGGGTTATAGTTTGGGTTGAGGTTAGAGGGTTTAAGGTAGAGGGTTTAGGGTTTAGGGTTTAGGGTTGAGTGTTTAAAGGTTTAAGGGTTGAGGGTATAGGGTTGAGGGATTAGGGTAAAGAGGGAGGGATGGATGGAGGGATATGTGAGATAGAGAGAAGGAGAGAAGAGGAGGGAAGGATAGAGAGATGAGGGTTGAGGATCTAATGTATAGGAAAGGGTAGAATTGAGGTTAGGGTTGAGGGTTTAGGGTTTAAGGGTATAGGGTTGAGGGATTAGGGTTGAGAATAAAGGGCATTCGGTTGAGGGTAGAGGGTAGAGAGTTTAAGGGTTCGGGTTTAAGGCTTTAGAGTTGAGGGTAGAGGGTTTAGGGTATAGGTTTGAGGGTATATGGTTGAGGGATTAGGGTTGACAATCCAATGTATAGGCTAGAGGGTATAGAGGTTGAGGTTTAGGGTTTACGGGTTAAAATTAAGGGATTAAGGTTGAGGTTGAGAATTGAGGGTTGAGGGTTTAATGTATAGGGTAGAGGGTTTAAGGGTTGAGGGATTAGGGGTAGATATTTTTAGGGGTTTAAGGGTTTAGGTTGAGGGTTGAGGGTTTAAGGTTGAGGGCAGGGGTTGTGGGTATAGGGTTGATGGATTAGGGTTGAGGGATTAAGGGTTTGAGGGGTTGAGGGTTTAAGGGTTGAGGGTTTATGGATTAGGTTTAGGGAGTAAGGGTTTAGGATTCTGAGTTGAGGTTTAGGGTGAGGAAGCTAGGTTTTAAGGGTTGAGGTATTAGGTTTGAGGGTTTAGGGTTTAGGGTTTAGGGTAGAGGATTAATGGTTGAAGGGTTTAAGGGTTGAGGGCTTAGGCTTGAGGATTAGGGTAGAGGGTTTTAGGGTTTGGGTAGAGGGTAGAGGGTAGAGGGTAGAGGGTTGAGGGTTAATGGTTGAGAATATAAAAGGTTAGAGTTGAGGGTATAGGGAGAGAGAGAGAGAGAGAGAGAGAGAGAGAGAGAGAGAGAGAGAGAGAGAGAGAGATAGGGGTTGAGGACCTATAGGGTTGAGGATTAGGATTGAGGTTCCAATGTATAGGGGTGACGGTTTAATACATAGGGTAGAGGGTTTAATCATTTAAGGGTTGAGGGGTTGAGGGTTTAAGGGTTTAATAGTTGAGGGATGAGGTTTAGGGTTGAGGGATTAGGGTTGAGGGTTGAGGGTATAGGGTTGAGTATATAGGTTTTAGGGTATATTGTTGAGGATCCAATGTGTTAGAACTATAAAATCTTGCATTTTCTAGCCTTTACTCATGTTCCCTAGGAACTTCCCACACCATAATTTCATAAGTAGTACAAATTTTTAATATTTGTGTGACAAGATCCATCCATGTTCACCAATAATCCCACCAATTTAGCCTTTGATACATGAGAATTCCTCTAGAAATAATTGGGCAAGAGTTTCAGAATACTGGTCTATATCGACAAGATCAGGGAAAGTCTTTCTGATCAACAAATCATAGCTTCTTAACTTGAGCATCTTCTACATATCGGCAAGAAGTGAACCAAGTTTCACTGCTGAGAGGTCATGGAGAATGCATAATTGGTAAGACAATGCTTGTCGTATTACTGATGAAAGTTATTGGTAAGAACAAAGCAGTCAAAGCAAAGTTTCCAGGTCAGGTCGATCTCTTAACTCACATCGATGGAAATTGCATTGGTGAGACACAAATTTTCTTTCACCAACAAGACAAAAGAACAAATATTGGGAAGACTTGTGCAATCAGAATGAATCACTCAGATCTTACTGACCATACTAGTTACACCGATGAGGGAGATTTTGGGAAGAGTCTTTCCGACACATCCAAATGAACGAAGCGATAGATTGACATATCAGAGATACCAAATGACATTAGAGCAATGTTTCATTCTCTTAGCGATGGTTTTTATCATGCTGATGATAATACAAAGGGATCAATATTCTTCAGAGTAACACTGGCCAATGATGGAAAAGGGCTTCTATTGATCTAGAACAATTTTAAATTGGGGTAACTTCACAATGATATCCCCGAAGTAGTACGTGTTGGAAAACAAGAAAGGGGTCATTCGTGTAGCATCAGTAGAAGAATCACTCAGTCTTCCTGACCAAGAAGGATGAATAAAAGGTCACTCCTCATTGAAAATACATTTGGTTATGTCTTAGCGATCAAATAGGAAAATATAAAACAAGGGTGGCACCAAGATGGATACACAGATTGGCCAAGAACCAAAGGAGTCTCACTGATACGATCTTGTCGTTCTAACATTTTGAAATTCAAAAAATATGCTACATTCATTCATAGAGATAGACATTAATGGTCACATGAATGTGAATTATTTGCATATCTTTTGATTGAGAGAGGAATAAACAAAAGGAATTTCAGAATTCATAGCAAGAAGGATGGAAGATAGGACATAAGCCAAAATTTTAGTGTGAAGAAGATTCACAACTAGGAACGCATAAGAAGATGCTGACACCCATTCAAGATAGGATTATTTGGATCACTTGACAAAAGCCCATTTATGGCTAACTAGAGCCTAATTAATTATGTTTAATTGTTGTTAAACTCAAAATACATCTATGAAGGGGCATTTCCTCTTTAAAGTATTGATATATATGTTGGACATATAGTGATAGGATGAGAAGAGAGGGAATAGAGAGGAAATAGGAGATATAGTAGAAGCATTTTCAGAATGTTTGTCTTATAAGTTATACTAAATGGACCTTGATGCATGTATAAATTTTGGTTGAAATCAATGAAAGATCTTTAATTCTGTGTGGTGCAATATTGGTATCTATTGTTTGCTGATCTAAAGCAATTACTTAACTATCTCCATATTACTACTTCTATGTTATTTGGAGTTGTATATCCAAGTTGATGTTTCAATTTCATCAAAACACATTTGTTGTTGTTGTGTGGTCAAATTAATTAGTTTCTATTAAGGAATTAAATCCTTTTATTTGACTACAATAACTTTGTGGTAACAATTAGATCAATAAAGAAGAGTTAGGTAGTTGATATGATTGTCATGTTGTCTCTAGATTGATGCTATCTTGTTATTCAAGTTAAGGTTAAACTTACTTGTCAATACACATTTGCTAATATTGTGTGATTATGTTGATTGGTTCCTTCAAAGAGGGATTAAAAATACTTTTAAGAGATCATATTAACTTGGTAGGGTCAATTGGATTAGTAAGGAGAACATGTTAGTCAAATCCTTGCACATTTGTATAAAGTACAGATAAATTAAAGTGACAAATGATCAGAGTTAAAAACAGAATATGCCACCAGTTATAGAACTACATTGACTCTGCACACCCAACAGAGCACTGGTCCATCTCATTCATACATTGCTTATTCAATTTCACATCATAAATTACTAGTTGTCAAATTAGAAGTAGATTAGTTAATAGGATTTCATCTTTCCTATGCTATTTTCCATTGTGGATAGATTATTCAATTCAACCAAATCATACATTCTTCCAATCTACTTCATTATAAAGGTATACTGGCCTAGGTTAGCAGAGCCTGAAGTGCAGGGAGTTATCAAAAACATGAGTTAACTTCGTTCATTGGTTCAAGAACGTTGCAAATCTTATCATAAATCTTGGCATCCTCTTAGGATTTGTAATCTGCATTTTTTAGATCCAATAGATTGACGACTCTGTTGGGGATAACTTGAGAAAATTTGGTGGTAGGAAGCCTTCCCATATAGAGTCATAAAAGTTTTCAAATCAAGTCTTGAACTAGAGATTCATAATTGTGTAGTTTGCAGCTCCCCATCCAAGTCATGCATCCAACAAATTGGTGACTTTGTTGGGGACAGTCAAATTTGAATCTAGGCCTTCATCATAGAGTCAACACCTTGTATAAGACTCCACTGGGAATAAGAAATTATAAAATTATCACTTTTCTTGAAAGTGAGTGGCGACTTTGTAAGCAAAGGTGCATGACTAGAAAACATAAGTACGCATCAATAAAGACAAACCCTAGGAGCTGAAGTATTAAAGCATCTTATGAAATGAATGGTAGGAGATCCTTACATCAAGATAGCCCAAATAAGAACAATGGTAGATGGATAGATAAAAATGGGTCTTCCCCCTTAAAGACTGGTGCAAATAAAAGTAGAGGCAAAGTGACATATATGACTAATGAAGATAGGGGAAACTCATCAGAACAATTCCTTACCATAAATAACACTTTTGATCCATTGCATGAATCAGAAGTTCATACTGATGACCTAAACAAATACCATCAGACTCCTTTTGGCCAAGAAAACACTAGTAGACACACTTTTCAAGGGAAGGAATATCCTAGGAAAGCAGAAGAATTTAAAGCCCAATTTGAAGTAGAACGAGATCAAATACAAAATGAATATGATTACAAAGTGTCATCACAACAAGGAAAACAAAACCATGAGGGGTTTGTTGATTACATTGCCGGTGAATTTGAGGGTATGAACAACCAAGAGTTTTGAATACATTTGGAGTGGAAAAGGCAACAACTCAGAGAGAGACAACAAATGATACAAGAAGCCCAAGAGATAGACCAACAACTAGCACAATTAAGAATTTAGGTGCTAAAACCACCAAAATATGTCCCTCCACATAAGCAGGGTGGTAATTATAATACATAGGGAACATCTTAGAACATAGGTGTCATGAGTACTTCTAAAGTACTCCATAATGCTAGGGGTAACCCAAGGCAACACATCCAACATAATATGCCACCACAAAGATCCCAACCTCAAAATACTGGTAATATCCCTCAAGATCACCCACCAACGGTCCAACAATATGTCCCATCACAACACCAGCATGTGCCACACCAAAATATACACCCTCAACAACAAAGTGTCTACTATTAGCCTCAGTATGGATATCAATACCCTCCTAATCCACCACCTATGAATTTGCATCCAAAAAACCCTATAAGCATATGTAGGAAATTTGATATGACAAGACACCAGTTATGTCCATATCCAATGGATAGAAATTGGAGAAATATGGTTCCAAAATTCACAGGGAATAGTGTGACATCAGCTGAGGGACATATCAAGAATTTTAATTCTTTCATACAAGGTATTGCTATGGAGTACAAGGATGTAAACATGAGATTATTCATGATTTCATTAATTGAAGAAGCAAGGGATTGGTTCAATAGTTTGCCTGATGTTTCAATTGATTCTATAGCATATTTTCACAATTAGTTTCTTGAGAAATATGGGAATTAGTGTGCCTTCAAATTTTCCCTTCATGAACTACTTAGTATTCAGAAATATCAAAATGAGTTAGGTTATGACTTCAACCAGAGGTTCTCCAAATTGTATAACAAAATACTGCAAGGATCCAAACTCACTGATCTTGCAGCCTTGAGTATTTATTTGAAAGAATTTGATCCAAAAATAGGATATGAACTTAGAAACAAGTTTCTTAGAAGTTTAGCTGAAGCAAAAAAGACAACATTGACAATAAAAAACAATATAAAAGCTACAGGGATGATTAGTAAAAGGGATAACCTTAGAATTCCACAAAAAATTAACAACTCCCATAATAAGTAGGAGAATTCATACAAAAATGAAAGATCAAAGTTGCATGACATGCCATACAATACAAACTAGAAGGATGGAAAACCTATAATTGACAAGCCTAAGTATAAAGAAACTCCTGACCCTTTAAAGAAGAAGGGAGCCTACATGGTCAATAATAGCCCCTAGTGTCAATTTTGTAATTTACCCCACTCTCAAGATCATTGTGTTGTAGCATAGTCAATACAAGAAGAAGACTTTCCATATGATAACGAAGGAGAAAATGCTACAATATATTTGACTTCACATGCCCTACATCCAATTGAACAAGAGTATTCATCCTCAGGGGACGAAGGTTATGAGTATGATGTAAATAATTAGAGATACAATATTCGCATGGCCAAACAACAAGTTTTCTCTAATAAGGAGGATGAAAGAAATGATGAGTCACAATCACCTAATACACCATCTATGCCAAATAATTATAGATTGAGGAGACCAATTGAGGAAGAGATCAAAAGGTTAACCATTGCTGTAGTAGAACAAGAAAAAAGCAATTATAGGCTGAGAAGCATAACAACAAATGCAAATGATGGCACTCAAAGAGGATTGTTTGTGAAAGGAAAGGAGACAACACAAGAAAAACCTAAGAAGGTGGAATTAAAAGATCCTAATAAGGAGCAAAAGCATACTCCTAAAGAAGAAGACAAAGAGTTACACATAAGCAAATAGAGATAGGATGAGACAAACAAAAAGGAAAAAGAATAATGCAAAGGGGAACCATTGGAACAAAAGAAAGTTGTCAAAACATAAAATGCCTCTTCATTTGATTTTACACAAGCATTGTCTCAGGTAAAGCTGTCTGTGCACTTCTTGAAATGATGAAGATAATGGAGTATAGAGATGGTGCTATTCAACTAATATCCAATGGAACTAGTAAAAGCACAAACATGGAAGGCAAAAAGATCACTCAAATTAGTAATAGCAAGCAAAGAGAGGTAAAGGTCCTTGAAGTTTGTCTCAGTGATACGCTAATAAATCCTCCACATGTTGATCCTTTTTTCACTACTTTACTCATAAACAACAAGTTGGTGAGGAATTGTATGATTGATTTAGGTGTTGATATTAATATCATGCCAGTAGGAGTCATGAAATAGCTTGGCATGTGGGTGAACACTATAGGTGGTAAATGCTATGCAATGGATAGTAGGCTTGTCCCAGTAGTGGGAATCATGAAAAAATGTAGAGGTAAAACTGGCTGCTTATCCATAAGTAGCATATACAATGACATAATGATGATAGATACACCTCCTCACTTTGGGATGCTTTTATCAAGACAATGGACTACTTCAGTAGGAGGGAATGTGCAATTTGACTTGTCTATGCCACAATACCAATAAATGGTGAAAAATTTAAATTATACCGAGAACCAAGAGTGAACCAGATTGTGGAATATGTTGACCAGAATCAGATAAATTGCTTATGTGATGTAGACTTGGGAAGTTTCAGAATAGAACCCTCACAACCTGAGTTACAAAATACTAATCCAATTGATAAAGATGTCTCCAAAAATGAGCATGGCGTGTGGAGAATTTGATGGAGCATGTAGTAGAGAAGGTAATAGAGCAGGAGTAGTTTTCATCTCACTTGAAGGTACTACATTCAAATATTCATTCTTATTGAAATTTGATTGTACAAATAACATAGTAGAGTATGAGGCCTTGTTGATTGGACTGAACATGGCTAACAAGCACAAAATCAAGCTATTGACTGTTCTTGGGGATTCTGAATTGATCATTTCACAAGTAAGATCAAAATATGCTAAAAAGAACAAAAGGATGAAGTGGTACAAAAATGCTATGTGGGATATTATTGAGTTATTTGATGCCTTTTCCATTGATTGGGTGGATAGGACCGAGAATTTGATGGCAAACTTCTTGGAAAATGTAGCCTTGAAAAGAGATGATATCACCTTGGTAGGAATTTCACAGGTTGAAATCAAGACAAGACCTTCAATCCTTGATAATATTTATAGTTGGCAAGTTTTCAATGATGATACTGATCTAATCAAATTCCTACATTATATTGATCAATATGAAGCACAAGAGATTTATTTTAATTCATTCGTGGAAGAAGTGGATGGGAAACAAAATGTGTTTGGAAAGGAGGTTGTTCAACTTAAAATGAATAAGATTCCTAAGGGACTAGTAGCATTAGAGAGAGTGTTTGATGGAAATGATTGAGCCCTCATGAAGGAAACACCAGTCAAAAGGGAGGATGTTGAAGAGATTAACCTTGGAACTAAACTTTCCCCTAAAAGAACGTACATTGGGAAGAAGATAAGCCCAACAATTAAGAGGATGTTGATTGCATTATTAAGGAAGTACAAGAATGTTTTTTCCTGGTCTTATGAGGATCTTAAAGCATATAGAAAATATTTGTTCCAACATGAGATCCCATTGAAACCAAATGCCAAACCTTTAGACAAAAACAAAGACCTATAAATCCTACTTTAGAACCTAAAATGCATGAATAACTTATGAAGCTTAGGGAGGGGGGTATCATCAAACCTATTAGGCATTCATCTTGGGTTTCTAATTTGGTAACTATCAAGAAGAAAAATGGAGATATAAGGCTTTGTGTAGACTTCAGAAATATGAATGTATCTTCTCTTAAAGATAACTACCCACTCCCGAATATGGAGGCCATGTTGCAAAGAGTCACTGGATGTGAGCTACTATCTATGATGGATGGATTTTCAGGCTATAACTAGGTGAAAGTCAAGGAGTCAGAGCAATACAAAATAGCCTTTACCACACCATGGGGAACATATGTATGTGTTAGAATTCCCTTTGGACTAACAAATGCAGGGGCAACTTTCGAGAGAGCTATGGATGTTGCATTTGCTGATTTGATCAATGTAATAATGGTGGTGTACCAAGATGACTTGACTGCATACTCAAAGAAGGAAAAAGACCATGTTGAGCACCTAGAGAATATTTTCATCAAAGTTATTGAGTATGTTAAAGCTATCCAGTCCTTATTTGGGTAGATCAACTTTGTGAGAAGATTCATCTCAAACTTTGTTGAAATAGTGAAACCAATATCAAGAATGCTAAAAAAGGGTACAAAAATTGACTGGACAACTGAAGCTTTGGATGCATTCATATCTATCAAGAGAGAAATAAAAGAGGCCTTAGTATTGAAGTCCCTTGATTTCAGTAAGCCCTTTAAAATATTTTCATTTGCCTCATTTCACACAGTTGCAACAGTCATGTTACAAAATAATGATGAAGGACATGAGGAACCCATTTCTTTCTTCAGTAAATCCCTTTAGAATGTAGAGTTAAAATATGATACTGTAGAGAAACAGGCCTATGCATTAGTAATGGCTATCAAAGCATTTAGACCATATTTGGTAGGAGAAAAAGTGATAGCCTATGTGCCCAATGCTATGATGAAAGATGTATTTGTGCAATCAAAAGTTTCAGGCCGTAGATGCAAATGGATAAATAGAATCCAAGAATTTAACATTGAGTTTCAAATAACCAAAGCTAGTGAGAGGACAGGGACTAGCCAAATTGATGGCAGAGACAAATATAGAAGTTGCTCAAGTATGCAACCTAAATGATGAAGAAAATATGGTTTCTAGTATTGAATACACACCATGGTATACTGACATTGTGTATTATCTCAAGCCCATGAAATTCCCTAAGGACTTAGTGATAAAAAAAGAGGACACTTAAGTTGCATGCTTCAAGATATGTATTCATGAAAGGGGACCTTTATTGGAAGAATAGGGATGGTGTTCTACTATTATGCTTGGATGAAGATCAGGCCAGACATGTCCTCAAGGAGATGCATGAAGGGGTGTGTGGACATTTTTCAGCAAAAACCACTACACATAAGGTGTTAAGGGTAGGCTACTATTGGCATAGAGTTTTCAATGATGCTTATAATTACACCAAAAAATGTGAAGCATGTCAGAAGTTTTCTGGGAAGCTAAAATATCAAGGAGCATTACCTTTGAGACCTTTGCAGGTTGAGGCTCCATTCCACCAATGGGGAATTGATTTCATAGGAGAGATTGCAGAAAAGTCTAGTGGAGGTCATATATGGATAGTAGTAGCCACAGACTATTTTAATAAATGGGTGGAGGTTGTGCCAACTAAACAAATGACTAGCAAAGTGGTAAAAAATTTCCTATTAGAGAATATCATCACTAGGTTTGGAGTGCCCACAAGGATCATAACTGATAATGGGATGTGCTTTAGATCAAATGAATTCAAGAGGTTCTGTCAATCTTATGGAATAGTAATATCCTACTCTTCACCATATCATCCATAGGTGAATGGGCAAGCTGAATCCAGTAACAAAAGAATCTTGAAGATCATAAAGAGAATGCTGGATAATAATAAAAAGGCCTGGGATTCCAAGTTGAGACTAGCTTTGTGGGTAGATAGAATTACTATAAAGAAGGCCATTAGAAAGTTACCTTTTGAGCTTGTATATGGGACTCAAGCTAGGCTTCCTTTACATAATTTACTACTAGTTTGTAAGTTTATCTTGCAAGAAGATCTAGACATTCCTGAGCCTATGGAAGAAAGAACAAAAGAATTAATGGAGCTTGATGAGGCCAGGAACTAGGCCCAACAACACAACATGAATAAGTAGTTGGAGATGAAATACATGTATGATAAGAAGGAAAAAAGTAGGAAATTTGAGATAAATGACATGGTTATCATGTGGAATGCAAGGAGTCAGGACAAAGGAAAGCATGGAAAATTTGAGGCTTTATGGTTAGGACCATTTGTCATTATTGGAAAAGCCGGCGAAGACTCATATTATCTTCAGAACATGTCAGGAGAAGAGTAGGAATTTCCAGTGCATGAACAATTCCTGAAGCACTTCTTTTCTTAAATCTTCCATGCATAGTAGTCTAGGGGAAGGTCAAGGATTGCCAGTGCATGGACAATTCTTGAACAACTTTCTTAAAATAAATTGTTTTCCATGCACAATAGTGTAGGACTTCATATCATCTCCATTTCCCAACATTCTTGAATTTCCTCCATTTCCATTCATCATAAGACACTTGGTTCGCTCTCCCAGAGATGTGGATTCTTTTTATACCCACAAGGGGTATACATCCCCAGATAGAGCCAATGTTGGAACTATAAAATCTTGCATTTTCTAGCCTTTACTCATGTTCCCTAGGAAGTTCCCACATCATAATTTCATAATTAGTACAAATTGTTAATTTTTGTGTGACAAGATCCATCCATGTTCACCAATAATCCCACCAATTAATCCTTTGATACATGAGCATTCCTCTGGACATCATTGAGAAAGAGTTTCAAACTACTAGTCTATAAAGGAAAGATTGGGGAAAGTCTTTACGATCAATAGATCATAGCTTCTCAGCTTGAGCATCTTCTACATATTGGTAAGAAGTGAACCAAGTTACATCGATGAGAGGTCATGAAGAATGCATAATTGGTAAGACAATTCTTTTCATCTTACCGATGAAAGTTATCAGCAAGAACAAAGCAGTTGGAGTGAAGTTGCCAGGTCAGGCCAATCTCTTAACTCACACTGATGGAAATTGCATCATTAAGACACAAATTTGATTTTGCCGATAGAACAAAAGAACAACTATTGGGAAGACTTGTACAATCGGAATGAATCACTTAGATCTTACTGACCATACTAGTTACACCAATGAAGGAGATTTCAGGAAGAGTCTTGCCGACCCATCCAAATGAAAGAAGTGGTAGATAGACATATCAGAGAGACCAAATGACATTAGAGCAACGTTTCATTCTCTTAGCGATGTTTTTTTTCATGCTAATGATAATACAAAGGGATCAATATTCTTTGGATTAACACTGGCCGATGATGGAAAAGGGCTTCTAATGATCTAGAACAATTTTAAATTGGGGTAACTTCACAATGATCTCCCCGAAGTAGTATGTGTTGGAAAACAAGAAAGAGGTCATTCGTGTAGCATCAGTAGAAAAATTACTCGGTCTTCCCGACCAAGAAGGATAAATAAAAGGTCACTCCTCATTGAAAAGACATTTGGTTATGTCTTGGTGATCAAATAATAAAATATAAAACAAGGATGGCGCCAAGATGGATACACAGATCGACCAACAACCAAAGGAGTCTCATTGATATGATCTTGTCGTTCTGACATTTTGAAATTCAAAAAATCTACTGCATTCATTCACAGAGATAGACATTACTGGCTGCACAAATGTGAATTATGTGCATATCTTTTGATTGAGAGAGGAATAAACAAAAGGGATTTTCAAAATTCATAGCGAGAAGGATGAAAGATCAGATAGAAGCCAAAGTTTTAGTGTGAACAAAGATTCACAACTAGGAACACATTAGAAGACGTTGACACCCATTCAAGACAAGATTATTTGGATCACTTGACAAAAGTCCATCTATGGCTAACTAGAGCCTAATTAATTATGTTTAATTGTTGTTAAACTCAAAGGACATCTGTGAAGGGGCATGTCCTCTTTAAAGTATTGATATATATGTTGGACATATAGTGATAGGATGAGAAGAAAGCGAATAGAGAGGAATTGGGAGATATAGTAGAAGCATTTTCAGAATGTTTTTCATATAACTTATACTGAATGGACCTTGATGCATGTATAAATTTTGGCTAAAATCAATGAAAGATCTTTAATTCTGTGTGGTGCAATATTGGTATCTATTATTTGTTGATCTGAAGCAATTACTTAATTGTCTCCATATTACTACTTCTATGTTATTTGGAGTTTTATATCCAAGTTGATGTTTCAATTTCATCAAAACACATTTGTTGTTGTTGTGTGGTAAAAATTAATTAGTTTATGTTAAGGAATTAAATCCTTTTATTTGACTACAATAACTTTGGGGTAACAATTGGATCAATAAAGAAAAGTTAGGTAGTTGATATGATTGTCATGCTATCTCTAGATTGATGCTATCTTGTTATTCAAGTTAAGGTTAAACTTACTTGTTAATACAAATTTGTTGATATTGTGTGATTATGTTGATTGGTTCCTTTAAAGAGGGATTAAAAATCCTTTTAAGAGATCACAGTAACTTGGTAGGGTCAATTGGATTAGTAAGGAGAGCCTATTACTCACATCCTTGCACATTTGTACAAAGTACAGACAAATTAAAGTGCTAAACAATCAAAGTTAAAACCAAAATTTTCCACTAGTTATAGAACTACATTGACTCTGCACACCCAATAGAGCACTGGTCCATCTCATTCATACATTACTTATTTAATTTCACATCATAAATTACTAGTTGTCACATTAGAAGTAGATTAGTTAGTAGGATTTCATTTGTCCTATGCCATTTGCCACCATGGATAGATTATTCAATTCAACCAAATCATACATCCTTCCAATTTGCTTCATTATAAAGGTATACCCACCTAGGTTAGCAGAGCCTGAAGTGCAGGGAGTTATCAAACATTCGTTGGTTCAAGAACATTGCAAATATGATCATAGATCTTGGCATCCTCTTAGGATTTACAATCTACTCTTTTGAGATCTAACACAATGTATAGGGTTAATGGTTGAGAACTGAGGGTTCAGGGTTTAGTGTATGATGTAGAGGGTAGAGGGTTGAGGGTTTAAGGGCTTTAGTGTTAAGGGTTGAGGGTTGAGGAATTTGGGCTTAAGGGTTGAGGGTTGATGGATTAGGGTTGAGGGTTTAAGGGTTGACAATTAAGGGTTTAGGGATTAAGGGTTGAGGGTTTAGGGATTGATGGATTAGGGTAGAGAGGGTGGGATGGAGGGAGAAGTGAGATAGAGAGGAGGAGAGAAGAGGAGGGAAGGACAAAGAAAGATGAGGGTTTAGGATCCAATGTATAGGGTAGAGGGTTGAGAATTGAGGGTATATGGTTGATGACCTATAGGGTTGAGGGTTTAAGGGTTGAGGGTTTAGGGTTGGGGACAGAGAGTAGGGCCTAGGCAGAGGTTTAGGAGGGAGGGTTGGAAGGGTGAGGGCCGAGGGCCTAGGGTTTAAGGGTGAGGGTAGGGTTATAGGGTTGAGGGTTGCATAGGGAGGATAGGGTTGAGGGTAGAGGGCATTGGCTGAGGGTTTAGAGGGTAGAGGGTTTAGGCTTGAGGGCAGAGATTGCATGGCCTAAGGGTAGAGGGCAGGGTAGAGGGCAGAGGGTGCCAAGGGTAGAGGGTAAAGGGTTTAAGGGTTTAGGGTAAGGCTGAGGGCTGATGGCAGAGGGTTGAGGGCATAGGGTTGAGGGATTAGGGTTGGGGGTCAAGAGGATAGGGTTTAGGGTGGTTGAGGGTTAGGGGTTGAGGGTTTAGGGTTTAAGGCTTGAGGGCTGAGGGATGGCTGAGGGAGTTAGGGGTTGGGCTGAGGGCTGAGAGTTTGGGGCTTCATGGGTAGGAGGATATAGGCCGTTGAAGGTATTGGGTTAAGGGTAGAGGGTTGAGGGTAGAGGGTTGATGGGGTTGAGGGTCAAATGTATAGGGTAGAGGTAACAAGGATTAGGGTGAGAGAGGGAGTGGGAGATAGAGTGATGGGAGAGAGATATACTTGAGAGAGGGAGAGGGGGTTGGATGAGGAGGGAGTGGGAGATAGAGGGATGAGAGAGAGATAGATGGAGTGAGAGAGAGAGATGAGAGAGGGAGAGGGGATAGGAGGGAAAGAATTGAGAGAGAGGAGGTAGAAGGGTGGAGGAGAGACCAAGAGAGAGGAGAAAGAGAAAGAGGGAGATAGAGGAGGAGAGAGAGAGAGTGGGAGAGAGACAGAGGGAGGAGTGGACATATAGAGAGAACCAAGAGAGGGAGAGGGGCAGGAGGGAGAGACTGAGAGAGAGAGGACAGGAGGGGAGAGACCAAGAGAGGAGAGAGAGAGAGAGAGAGAGAGAGAGAGAGAGAGAGAGAGGCAGAGAGAGAGAGAGAGAGAGAGAGAGAGAGAGAGAGAGAGAGAGAGGAGAGAGAGAGAGAGAGAGAGAGAGAGAGAGAGAGAGAGAGAGAGAGAGAGAGAGAGAGAGAGAGAGAGGGAGTGAGATATAGAGAGAGACCTAAGAGAGGGAGATGGGGTAGGAGGGGGAGACTTGAGAGAGAGGGAGAGGGGGTGGAAAGGAGAGAGAGAGAGAGTGTGGGAGAGAAAGAGGGAGTGAGAGAGAGAGGGAGTGGAAGAGAGATAGAGGGAGTGAGTGAGAGAGAGACCTAAGAGAGGGAGAGGGGGTAGGAGGGAAAGACCAGAGAGAGATTAGGGTTTAGGGTTTAAGGGTAGACGTATCAATTTTTTTTTAGTATAGGGTTGAGGGATTATGGTTTAAGGCATAGTGTGTAGGGTTGAGGGTTTAGGGATAAGTGAGAGACCTATATGGCTAAGGGGGGATAGATGGCTAAGGATATATATATAGAGAGAAAACAAACCTATAGAAAATAAAAATTTTCATAATGTGAGTGTGTTTTAAAGAAGTTGAGATGTAGTCGTTTGTATAGCAAGAAAAAATGTGCTCACGTTATAACATGAGCACATTTTGTCTTGCTCTAAAAATGGTAGAAAAGTCAATATACTCATGATCTATAGGACCACATTATATATATTCTCCTAGTTATGCACACATTCCAACATAAAGAAGCTTGTAGATGCTTTTGTGAAGTGTGCATGCAAATTTTTCACATTCTAGCACCTTTTTATGAACTTTCCACCACCTTTGCATGAAATAAAAAAGTTTTCACATTGAATTTGATATATATTAGTTCAAGTCTCAATTCCATTTAAGAGTGATATGCATTTGAACATTGAAAAGGAAAAAAGATTTTTAAAAACTCAAATTTTTGAGGAGTTTGATGCAAGAAGAAGCAAAGTCTACATAATTGGGTAGAACTCCTCCATTTGAATCTCCATTTTTTAGGTATGTGAAGTCTTTACACATTTTCTTCATATTTTCCTTAATTCTATTTTGGCTTGCTTTTATTTTGTTATTTTTCATATTCCATGTTCATCATTGTTTGTTTCTCATTATAACCTTAGCCCCCCTTGGCACATTTTAAACTACACAATTCTTTACACTTTCCAATTACATTTTTAAACCACATCTCTTTGAGGCATTTTGTTAAACAATTGACCTACCTTGTGTATGATTCCACATTTTGTATACACATATATGAGAGCAATTATAAGTATGTAATATAATACATCATCTCTCAATCTTTTTCTATGGATGTGCATACCCCTTTCCAAAGCTTTCATTTTGGTATAGGCATGGGGGATGTTGCAAAATGTAGTGGAATTTGGTTTTACAACTAGAAATTGCATATGCTTGAAATTTTCTAAATCCTTTTCAACAAATCCATTTTGTGTATATCCAAAAATCATTATAGTCCATGAGGACATATCTCATTGAGGCATTTTGTCAAATAGTTCTACCAAGCAATTGATTGCCTTGTCTATGCTACCAAATTTTCCATATATGTCTACCAAAGAATTTTATCAAACAACATAGACAAGGCAATCAACTGTTTGAAGAATTTCCTCAAAGAAATTTGGTCTCATGGTGGTGTGCATATTTTTCAGACAACTGATTGCCTTGTCTATGCTACCAAATTTTTCATACATGTCTCTACAAAATTGGAATATACTCCTCCCACATTAATAGATATTTGAATCTATTTTGGTTTTCATCTCTATTTCTAAACTTGCCTCATCACTAAACTTACCTCATCACTAATGTTTTGATATATTTTTAATGTTTCCTTGATTACTCTACCTACAAAGGATTGTAACCCTTCTCTCCATTGTTTCAAGACTCTTTATTCAAGGCTAAGTTAGCAACATGGGGAAAGGTGCAACTAAGTCAATAGGGCCAAATAGGTGATGTGAGTATGAATTTAATTGCCCTACTTGATTTTTAAGTTCTTCCTTTGTGTTCTCATCCTTTTTCATTCTCTCAAGTATAGTTTCCATTTTTTGTCTATCTTGCAATCATGGCATGCCACAAGACCATATTTCTTTAAAGCATTGCATCCAAAGATTCATGTGACCTTTGACAATATAGCGAGGTCACTAGCTTGTCAATGTAGTAGGATTGACAAGGTAGTGGGTTGTTTAAAAAACTACCTCATAGAAATGAGGTCTCACGGTGTCCATGAGACCCCATTTCCATGAGGCATTTTTTCAAATAGCCCACTAACTTGTCTATGGTACCATATTTTGCATACATGTATACTAAAACATTTTTGTCAAACAATTCACATGCCTTGCCCATGCTTCCATTTTGTGCCTATCTTGCAATCATGGCATGCCATGAGACCACATTTCTTTAAGGAATTCCATCCAAAAACTCATGTGACCTTTGACAAGCTAGTGAGCTCACTAGCTTGTCAATGCAATAGGATTGACAAGGTAGTGGGTTGTTTGAAAAAATGATTCATAGAAATGGGGTCTCATGGTGATGTACATACATCACCATGAGACCCCATTTCTATGATACATCACTGTGATACCCCATTTATATGAGGCATTTTTTTCAAACAACCCACTACCTTGTCAATCCTACCGCATTGACAAGGTAGTGGGTTGTTTGAAAAAATTACTCATAAAAATGGGGTCTCATGGAGACAAACTAGCGATCTCACTAGCTTTTCAATGTGGTAGCATTGACAAAGTAGTGGGGTATTTGAAAAAAATGCCTGATAGAAATGGGGTCTCATAGGGATATACATCACCAGGCTGTTTGAAAAAATGCCTCATAGAAATGGGGTTTCATGGTGATACACATCACCGTGTTGTTTGAAAAAATGCCTCATCGAAATGGGGTCTCATGGTGACATACATCACCATGATACCCTATTTCTATGAGGCATTTTTTTCAAACAACCCACTACCTTGTCAATCCTACCACATTGACAAACTAGTGAGTCACTAGCTTGTTTATGGTACCACATTTTGCATACATGTCTACCAAAACATTTTTATCAAACAATTCACATGCCTTATCCATTCTTCCATTTTGTGCCTATCTTGCAATCATGGCATGCCATGAGACCACATTTATTTAAGGAATTCCATCAAAAAATTAATGTGACCTTTGACAAGCTAGTGAGCTCACTAGCTTGTTAATGTGATATGATTGACAAGGTAGTGGGTTGTTTGAAAAAAATTCCTCATAGAAATGGGGTCTCACGATGATGTACATTACCGTGAGACCCCATTTCTATGAGGCATTTTCTCAAACAACCCACTACCTTGCCAATCCTATTGCATTGACAAGCTAGTGAGCTCACTAGCTTGTCTATGGTACCACATTTTGCATACATGTATACCAAAACATTTTTGTCAAGAAATTCACATGCCTTGTCCATGCTTCCACAGGGTACCTATCTTGTAATCATGGAATTCCATGAGACCACTTTTCCTTAAGGCATTCCATCAAAAAATTCATGTCAACTTTGTCTTTGCTAAAAATACTCTTCTACAGGATGATTGTAAGTATTTTGTATGAAGGGTTGAATGACATATATTTCATTTATTTGCATGGATTCATGTTTTAGGAACTAATATTTGTCTCTTTATCATGCTATAGTTAAAATTATTCATCATGCCGAGGAAACGAACAAAAATTAAACCAATAGAGGAAGAGTCCCAAACTAATAAAGAAAAGAAAAGATCATGGATGAGGGAACAACATGAGAAGAATAAATTGGATACAATTGACAAAGACACGCCAACTGAAGAGGAGCCTCAACCATCAAAAATAGAAAAGGCATTGGCAGCACAAAGGGAATGAATGCAAAAGCATCATGCTAAGACATATTTGAATACCATAGTTGGAGACACACCATCTACCACAAGTGAATATGAAGGGGCACAATCTAGCGCATCTCAAGTTGAGAGTACATCACTTTCATTTGAGGAAGGAGGTACGCCATCATCCCCATCTCAACCTCAATGTATGTCATCTATTCCATCCTCTATCGAAGGTGCACAATATAGCCAATCTCATTTAAATATTGATGAAATTGACGAGTCTAATATTTTGCATCTAATGTAAGGTAAGATTCCACAAGACACTTGTAGAAGATATGCTGATAAGATTTGGAGATTGTTGTTTGAAAAATTAAATTAAATTACAAGATGTCAACTATTTGTTGAAATGATGCGAAGTATAAAGTATAGAAACATCATGAAGACTCTTGGGTTGAGAACATTAGATGCTTCAAGTGAAAATACTATTTTGAAGAATCTAATGGATGATTATGAGAGAGTGGGTAAGACCTCACACTCAAAAAATAGTAATGTCACCCGATATGTCATTACATCAACTTTAGTAAGTAATCCAACAAGGAAATCTCATCTCATTAGAAAGACGAGTCAAAAATTGAGAATTAATAGAAAAACTTTATCAAGAGCCATTCAAAGGTGCCAAAGAATTGAGGACACTGATTCCACTGAATTATGGGAATTTTTAGAGAGACTCTCAGGAAAAGATAAACCAATTGTTGAAGCATTGAAATCACTAATTGAAGACTATTGGAAGAATAACACAAGGCCATCTTTGAATCAAAGGGATATGGTAAAAAGGAAAATTGATAGTCAAAACTGTGAGCCACATCCAAAGCATATTTTGGATATGACTCAAACACATATTTTTCATAAATTTTTAGAGGATTATCCTCAAATTAAAAAATTTCAAAGATATTTTGAAATGTTTAAACATTTTTATGTCAAGATAAATCACACACACACTACTTGTTGTAGATTACATATTGAATTTTCTAACCATTATTATGTTTATCATTCTATATGTTTAGATTTACATACTAACAATGTTTTGCAGGATTGTGAGAAACATGCCCCACCAACATCTTTAAGAGACTTCTTATCAAAAATTTTATGTGAAAGAGAGGAAGGCCAAATATTCTATAGGAAACTATGCTTGGATGGCACATGTTAGCATTGCAGTGGCTTGCAATGTATGCCAATATGTGAACATATGGAAAACACACATGCGGTTGGAAAGCAACTAGTAGAGTTCAGAAAGTATTAAATAGTGGCATACAATACAAAAGATGGAAATCAAGCAAAAATGTGTGATTTGGTTATTCAAAAGATTCGAGTGTATTAGTTCATGTCTACATTTTGTGACAGTATAGTGTATGAGTATGCAAGGCATACCCATAGAGCTCAATGGTAGGAATTGCAATTCAAGTTATGGAAGGACACCTTTCCAATTGGTAACATAGTTTCAATGGTCGAATTTGTAGAGAACTACATTATATAGCCATAACATGAGTTGTAGCCACAATATTACAACTCCACACAAGTTTCTATGTTTGTGCACATAACATTCATTCATGTAGCTGATAGTATAGAGGATAATAGGAAGGTATTGAGGGAGTACCACTTTTACATTGGTGATGATCACACATATTCTCCAAAGTTTTTGCAAGGTTTATTTTAGTTGTTCTACAATGATTTGGCTACGAGGGGCATAGCATATAGTCAACATATAATATGGTTAGATAACTATGCAACACAGTTCAAGAACTCATAGATGTTCTATTGGTTGAGCAAGATGCATGTTATTATAGATGTTCAACATATGTGGAACTTTTGTGAGGCCAGGAATGGAAAGGGGGAGCATGTGTCAAAATAGAATTAGCACGTGGGAAGAGTTAAAGTATAAATACAATGCAAAGTTGACAAATGCAAAATCAATCATCGAGTGGTGTAATGCTTTGATGGGTCCAAGTAATGAAGGTAAGTCTTCAGTTCATAGAGTTTTTTGGTTGATAGATGATACTAATTGTATGAGGATTTTTGTACACTGTTAGGATCAAGTGAGCTACACTCTTTACTTAGCTCAAATGCAGGTTCATGAAGTATCCTTATGTGAAAGATGACATGATTTTTTTCTTCATGTACAATTCAATCCTGGAATGAGTGTGAGTCAAAGGAGTGGGTTGATGAATGGAGGTTAAGCTATCTTAGCCCATTTCACACATATCAACCTCTGATGGCATTGGAATTGACACATATGGAATCATTGGTTGACTTTGACCACATATCAGATTTAGTTCGACTAGGTAATATATCTACTTGCATAGTTTCTAAAATTCCTATTGGTATCTTACTTTTTAGTGCATTTGTAATGTTGACTAATTTCACCTAATTTGCTACACATATCATTGTAGGGCATGTTTATGTAGTTATTGCAGATGAAGACAACAAAGAGGGAACAAATTATTACTCGTGTCATTGTGTTGAGGCCAAAAAAGAAATTGGAGGCCCTAGTTATAGATGGAGAAAAAATCAAATACCCTACAAGCTTCATGGTTGTTACTGGAATGTGGCTTAGAAGGTACCCACATAAGAGTGTTAATTTTTGGCTATTTCAAGACTTTGACACACATCAAAAGATTCTTCATTAATTGAACCTTGTTGTGGCATCCAATGTTAATTTGATCAAATATGGGGGTAGACCTTGGATTAATTTGTAAGTATGCACATTGGTTCTTATTAATTTGTAAGTATGTGCTTTAATTTGTATTAAAATTTAGAGTATGCACATCAAGATTAGTTGATAGTTTGACCTTTTGTTTCTATATTTCAAGCTTACATATTTTTTGGCTCCAAGTTTTTACATATGTTTTGGTTCCAATTTTACATATGAATATTGGGTAGATTATATGTTTTGGTTCAATGTGTAGCATAGACAAGCTAGTGGGCCAACTAGCTTGCCAATTCAGTGAAATTGGCAAGGTAGTGGGCTGTTTGAAAAAATGGGTCCAAGAAATAGGGTCTACCTTGCTTCTAGTGTTGACCCATTTTTTTAAACAAACTATTATCAATTAGATTTGTACCTTGTTGAATATGAAATTCAACAATCTAACGACACATGGAAACCTTCTTCAGATGTGGGTGATCTGAACGAAGAAGGAATCTCTAGAGTGAGCTAGTTCTCCAAATGATAATCTTAATCTAAGTGATCTTCGAGAAAAAGGATAGAAGGATAACTAAAAATGAAATTTAAGACTAACTAACGACTCACTGTAATTTCTGAAAATCCAGATTCTATCACTCACAACAATTCCTCTATTACAATAGCTCTCACAATCTCATTGTTACATCAGTAATTTGCATGAAGATTTAAAAGTTCCAAACACAACATGCAACCTGAAAACATAAAATTCTATGCAAAGACTCATAAAAGCATGACATATAAGGCTTCAAGCTTGAAAACACAAAGACATCAAATTGTTGTTACAAGGCTGAGACAAGAAATGAGAAGGAGAACTCTACTGCTTTATTGAAACTAAAAGAGTGTATCTGTTTGAATTGAGTACCAATAAGTTTACAAGCTCAAAAATTTTAAGAGCAAGAAACTACCATCTAAACTGAGAGGAAGAAAAACTAAGTTTTCTTCAAGATAAAAAAAACTCTAAAACCCTAAGGCCATAAAATATTTCATTAAACAAGCCTAAAGACTTAGGCAAAAATCAAAACATGGAGACCTCCCATAAGGATCGACCTAGGGCAATGAATTCGGCCACATGAATATTAAACTTAGAAATTGATATTTTCTAAAATCTTGGTAACCTTTACTAGGCCAAATTAGGGTGAAAATGGAACAAAACCAAAATGAAAACCCTAAAAGCACTTCATTCTAAACTTGCAACTTCTGAAGAGAAGGCTCTGCCCGGGAGAGCACCACCATCATGCTAGGGTTTGGGATTTTGCAGGAAAACTTGAACTTCATATGTTACTTCTTCTATTGAATATTCATGGTCTTCTAATGGTAAGGTCATTCCCAAGCTCTTTCGAGCATCCTTTGCTATGTTTTCCACATATTTGACCTTAAGGTCGCAGCTAGAATGCTGCTTTTGATGCATCTTTTGTTGTATCTCTATGTTCATTCACTGATGAATCCATTCGGCCGCCATATGTGAACTCTTTGGAAGCTCTTTGAGAGCTTGGCTTCTGTGTTTGAGAGCTCTTAAGAGCTGGCCGCGCCAGTTCACCCCTCGAATGTGCACATGGTAAGCTATTGCTTCCTTTGTATTTCTATTGGCATTCGCTCTTAACATCCTTTCTAAAACAAAAGCTAAAGAAAGCTTTGTGTTTCTGTAAAAAGATTGATATTTTGAATGAATGCTATGGCCATTCCCAGGCCGCACCATACCCATGTGTTATAATTCATTTTTACTCAGAAATCTTGTGTGACCCATTGTTTTCTTCAAATTTTGAGGCCGAAATGGCAAACCCAAAAGAAATCTTCTTGTCTCCAAATGAAATTTTGTGGTTGTAAATCCCTCTCTCTGGCCGTGCCATGATCATGCATAAAATGGGTGATATATAACTTTTCGGTCTCGACCCAAGAGAGCATACTGTGTATTCTTTGTACCTGGAACAAAACCCCCATATGGGTATTTGCATTTTGAATAAATCTGTATTTATTCTATGATTTCTGTTAAAACCAATGTGTTCCACCATAATATGAAGAAATCTGAGTTCTCAAAACAAACCCCTATATTGGTATTTGATATTTTGAAGGAAATACATTCCTTTACTCCTCTTCTGTTGGAAACCCCATGTGGTTAAGCTAAAAATAGTGAAAAATCTATTTATTTGCTAAACAACTTCAATGTGGGTACTTGATATTTAAAATAAATATGTTCATTCTGATGCATTTGAAAATTGAATTTGGTCCACCATTGTGTATATATACTCTATTTTTAATCAAAACCTCATGTGGATTCTTCTGAAAATGAAAGAGAACATTAATCTTTCTTCTTTGTAGAAAACCCCCATGTGGGTTTACTAGAAAATGAAAGGAACTCATCTATTTCTATACTTAATACAAAAACCCAACATGGCATTTCATTTTCATTTATGATTTCTGTGTAAAACCCCTTACATGGGTAAATGACATTCTGTAAGAAAACTGCATTTTTGTTTCTTTCTGACAATATAAAAGCCTTTAAAAGCTTGGCTCTGTGCACAAATGGCTGCTCCATTTGATTTCCAGTTTAATGCTTTTATCTTGCATCTCTATAAGCCCAAATGAAGAATAAACCTAGATGGTTTTTGAACTTACTATAGAAAACTACACTATGGACAAACAAACCACCTTCACCCAGAACTTCCATCGACTGGAAGCCCTAGATGTTCACCTACTCAGTCCATTATGCTTTTCACTTAAATCTTTTAAAAGCTTTGTTTAATCTAGAAATGCTTTACATACTCAAATTATTATCAAACATATTCATGTCCATTTGCTTGGCATCATGCAATGATACTTTGAAGACATACTTTGAATGATGAAAACAACCTTCTAAACAGTGTACCTAAATTGCTTTCATTTCAAACACAATGATGCACAACCCCTGATGCTTGAAAAATCTGGATCTCTCTTCATGCTTGACTATCCCTACATATTCATGCTCTTCAACCTGGCACTCTTCATGAATTTTTATGTTCCATTATGTAAACCTATTTTATGCACTTGCTCTTTTCGTAAAATGAAAATCTGAAACAGTGCTCCTTGTTGAGGTATTGTGTATGCCTATTCACTATCATTGCTAAAGATAGAATACTGCTATAATATCATGAGACAAGATGCATAGACAACACCCATCGCAGAAAAATAAAAACTGTACAACAATATTTGAGATTTTGCAATCATGAAAATGATATATTTCAGTTGATTTAATTGAGCTCATTTAATTTTACTGTCCACTAGTAGCTTTCAAAAAGCATATTACTTGATTGTTATGAGTGAACAGTCGGGCTTGATGGCTTTGATGAATGAACTCTCCTTTACTCTTTCAGTTATATATTTCCTTTCTTGATGAACATGATGATGCACTCCTTCTCTCAGCCCCATTTGTAATGTATAAGGGGCAACATGCCGAGCTCTACCCTTGTGGGAGCCTATTTTTTCCCACATGCTTGGTCTTTAGAAGATAATTAGCTACATGATTTTTCCTATACCTACACAAGGAAACAAATGATGTTAGCATAAAAACAATATGTGATGATGATGTTCTCTCTTTCTTCACTTCTATCCCATTTTTGCAACTATTCCAATGTATCATTAGCAACATTTGCATTATTGTTGGTGGTTCATATAGGAATGTTCATAGTCAGAGCTCTAACAACCCCTCTCTTCTCTTACAGGTCGATTAGAACTCGAGGACGGAGGATGGTGCACCACTTCTACATCGGCCAAAAGCACAGGCAATGATGATTATGTTCATGCTTATGTGATTTATTTTCTTGCATCCTCAATAGTGTAGCATGCTCCTCATGATGCATTCTGATAGTTACATCCATGACTTGTGTGGATTCTTAAATTTCCTTTTTCTGCTTTTCATTTTGAATAGAAATGCATCAAAATGACAAAATGTACTATCATTTGTATTCTGCAATCAAATGAACATATGTAATGTGAATCATTTCATGAAATAAATGAAATAAATGAAAGAATTTTGTTATGCTTTATCATTTGTACACTCAGCTTTGTACTCCATTTGATTTGTAAATAATATGAGTAATACTTTTGAAAATCAGTTTCTTGAAACACTTGCATAACTGTCACTTGATGAATGATGAATAAAGTGTAAACAACACTTGAGCATAAACATAAATAACTGCAATTTTCACTTTCAAATATAACAATATTTAATCAGCTCCACCAATTGAGCTGTAGCAAAAATTTGGTAACACAGACCACTACCTTGCTTCTAGTGTTGACCAAGCTATGTGAATTTCAACTTTACATTTTACTTATGTCAATGCTCTACTTCTTATTTCCTTTAACTTGAAGTCTTTATTCTGATATTTACTTATTCTTCCATTTTATCGTGTTGAAGAAGTGGAGAGCTACAAACATTATAGATAGGAAATATTGTATGAAATTTTTTCATTCTTTGTTATCTTCAAAAATGTGATTTCTTATGTATTCATTTCCATTTGTATGTGTCTAATCATTTCATCCATTTGTATTTCTTCTCTTTTTATGGCTCTATTGTTGTTCTTTTTATTGTCATCTTATCCATCAACTGTGTTCCCATATTTTCCCTTGTTGTCTTGCTACCCTCTTCAAGCTTTCAAGCTATGTGAATTTCTTGTATCAAATTGCTTCTAGTGTTGACCATGCTATGCGAATTTCACATGTACATTTTACTTATGTCAACACTCTATTTCTTATTTTCTTTAACTTGAAGTCTTTATTATGATATTTACTTATTCTTCCATTCTATTGTGTTGAAGAAGTGGAGAGCTGTAAACATTATAGATAGGAACTATTGTATAAATTTTTGTCATGCTTTTTTATCTTAAAAAATGTGATTTCTTATGTATTCATTTCCATTTGTATGTGTCTAATCATTTCATCCATTTGTATTGCTTCTCTTTTTATGGCAATATTGTTGTTATTTTTACTGTCATCTTATCCATCAACTGTGTTCCCATATTTTCCCTTGTTTTCTTACTACCCTTTTCAAGATTTCATAGTCATAAAGGGTTATTGGTGCCCCTCCTTGTTATACTTCCCATGAAGATCATGATCATTTGAAAGACATAGAATCAAAGAAACACTCCCTTCTTCTATGACTTTAACACCATTTGTCTGTCGACTCTTCACATTATACCTTTCTTTCTTTGGAGTCCTCAAGTGACTGTTTATTCTTTTTCATTCATTAATTTGTCTCTTTAATCTCAAAACATGCTTCCTCTATATTTCTATTTTCCAATAGACTATTATCATATATTGATGAGCATTGTCATAAATCATGCCTTATCTTCGTTTTATCTATCTCTTTTTGAAATGATTGTGACTCTTTTATCCCTACGACCTCCTATGCAATTTTTCTTCTTCATTATTGTTTCATAGTTGTCATATCTTTGGTGAAAGGTGGCTATCCTCAATCTCTAAGAGTTTGTCTTTCCAAGATCTACTCTATAGATTGCTCATAATATTTTCCTGTAATGAAACCCTTGAAGCAATTGAGATGATTGAACTATGAATAGAAGAAGAAAACCTAGAAACCATAGCATGGTTAATTAGTTGGGATCAAGGGTTTCAATAATGGTTCCCATATGTTTAAATCTCAACCAAATGCTACTCCCTTTTATGACACCCATCATGGTTTGTTATGGAGTCATAGATCATTCTCTTAAGATACTTTAAACAATACCAAAATTACCTCATACCTGTGCACACACCTAAGATGTAATGACAAATAAAACTACATTCACTTCTATTCAATTTCACATTCACTTAATAAGGGTTTGTGAAATAAAGGGAAGTTTAAAATATCCAAAATACCAAAGATACTCCATTGGAATGAGTTTTTTGAAGAATTAAGTGAACTGATCACAATAATTGTTGTCCTATTTCTATCTCTATGTTTTCAATGTTTATTTTGATGTTAATGTATTCTAGTTGGTAGAGCGCATGACCCTAGGATTTACTTCTATTGCTGTCCTATAGTTAGAGTATCAAAAATTTGATATTAATGTATTCTCCCTGCCACCTATCATGTTCCTTGCTGCCACCTATCATATTCCTTTCTGCCCCACCTATCATTTTCCTTGTTGTCCATGTTTTGTGGCTTTACCTTTTAGATCTACAATCTATCCTCTTGCAACTAAAAATTCATGGCTACCATCAAACATTTGTAATTGAGTTTGGGATCTAGTTCCCTAGTAAGGATTTATTGCTGCCCTCAAACATTTGTAATGTTATTTACTAAAAATTTGAAACCAAAAACATATTTCCAATGAAAAAGTAGTAGAAATGCATTTGGTAACAACAAATATAATAGAAATGATCATATTTATAATATTTATTGATGAAGAATGTTGAATTGCATAATTACATAAAAAATAAATGAATACCACTTCCAAGTTTGACTATCATATACTTGTGTTTGTAGTTCATTTCCCTTCTAATCTCTACTTTACAATATTTCATCCACAAATACCCTATTGTCTCTTTAAATATTTGTATAAACTGCCCCTCTCATTTTGGAATCTTTGTATAGATCATCCTTCATTAGAGGCATGCAAATATTTCAAAGAATTCTAGCTAGATAGTGAAGGAGATGAAAAAATAATGCAATTATCTTTAGTTCTTTGTTTTGACATCTGATCTTCAACATCCCTTGTTCTAGTCATGATACTGGGATTTAGCATTTTTATTTTTAAAAACACTTGATTCTTCCTTCCTCTATTCCACATATAGATCTAGGCTTGTAGATGAATCATCAAATATTTTTATATTCCTCTGACTATAATATTCACTTGATGGAAAAAGTGTCACATGCATGCATGCAGTGCAAAGTTGCAAAGGGGTGCAACTTTCGTTTTGCAACTCGTACGATCAAACCAATAGTTCTAATGTGTTTGTATGGGTATGTTTAGGCTAGACATGGTCCTCTTTCACACCTAAACACATCGAATTGGTCTGAGCTACGTTCATGCATCATAATCTCTTAAGAGTCCAAATTGCAAAAGGGAAACAATATTTGACGGCTTGTTACTCAGAGTCTGTGTCACTTACAAGCATTCCATCTAAGGAATCAAGAATACGTAGGTCCCCTCTACAATAACCTCTCTCATTTTTTGTTATCTCAAAGTCATTTTCTCGTGGTGTCTAGTTTTCACTTGATGGAAAAAGTGTCAAATGCAAACAATGTAAAGTTGCAAAGTGGTGCAATTTTCATTTTGCAACTCATACGACCAAATGGATTATTTAAACATGTCTAGATGGGTATGTTTATGCTATGCATGGTCCTATTTCATACCCAAACATGCCAAATCACTCTGAGCTATGTTCAATCGACTTGATCCCTTAAGAGTCTAAAGAGCAAAATGGATGCAATCTTCGACAGGCTATTACTTAGAAACCATGACACTTACAAACTCTCTATCTAAGGCCAAGGGATTGTGTTGGGACTCTCTACAATAACCTCTCTTATTTTTTTCTATCTTAGAGGCATTTTCCTGTGGTGACAACTTTTCAATTGAGGAAAAAGTTATCAAAATGTAAGCACTGTAAAGTTGCAAAGTGGTGCAATTTTTGTTTTGCAACTCGTGTGACCAAATAGACTGTTCCAACATGTCTAGATGTGTATTTTTACACTAGGCATGGTCCTCTTTCACACCCAAACATGCCAAATCACTCTAAACTACGTTCAACCAACTTGATATCTTAAGATTCTAAAGTGCAAAATGACTGTAATCTTCATTGGGCTATTACTCAAAAACCACGATGCTTACAAAATATTCATCTGAGGCCATGGGATTACATTGGGACCTTCTACAATAACCTCTTTTATTTTTTCTATCTTGGAGGCATTTTCCCATGGTGACGACTTTTCAGTTGAAGAAAAAGTTGTCAAATGCAAGTAGTGTAAAGTTGTAAAGTGGTGCAACTTTCATTTTGCAACTTGTACGACCAAAAAAACTATTCCAACACATCCAACTAGGTATTTTTATGCTAGACATGGTCTTCTTTCACACCCAAACATGCACAATCACTCCAAACTATGTTCAACCAACTTGATCCCTTAAGAGTCCAAAGTGAAAAATGACTGCAATCTTTTACACACTATTACTCGAAAACTATGATGCTTAAAAACTCTCTGTCTAAGGCTACAAGATTATGTTAGGACCATTTACAATAAATTCTCCTAGTTTTTTCTATCTTGGAGGTGTTTTCCCATGGTGACGACTTTTTAGTTGAGGAAAAAGTTGTCAAATGCAAGTAATGTAAAGTTGTAAAGTGATGCAACTTTTGTCTACAACTCGTACAACCAAATGGAGTGTTCTAACACATATAAATGGGTATGGTTATTCTACGAATGGTTTTTTTTCACAACCAAACATGTCGAATCACTCTGAGCTACGTTCAACCGACTCGATCCCTTAAGAGTCCAAAGTGCAAAATGGTTGCAATCTTTGATAAGATATTACTCAAAAATTATGATGCTTACAAACCCTTCATCTAAGGAAATGGGATGGCATTAGGACCCTCTACAATAACCTCTCTTGATTTTTTCTATCATGGAGGTGTTTTCTCGTGGTGACGACATTTTAGTTGAGGAAAAAGTTGTCAAATGCAAGCAGTGTAAAGTTACAAAGTAGTGTAGCTTTCATTTTACAACTTGTGTGACCAAAAAAACTATTCCAATGCATCTAGATGAGTATGTTTATGCTAGGAATGATCATCTTTCACACCCAAACATGTTGAATCACTTCAATCTATGTTCAACCAGTTTGATCCCTTAAGAGTCCAAAGTGAAAAATGGCTACAATATTTGACGAGCTATTACTTGAAAAATATGATGCTTAAAAACTCTCTATCTGGGGCCACATGATCATGTTGAGTCCCTCTATAATAAAATTTCTTAGTTTTTTCCTATCTTAGAGGTGTTTTCCTGTGGTGACTACCTTTCAATTGAGGAAAAAATTGTCAAATGCAAGCAGTGTAAAGTTGCAAAGTGGTGCAACTTTCATTTTGCAACTTGGTTGACCAAATGGACTATTCAAATGTGTTTGAATGAGTACATTTACACTAGGCATGGTCCTATTTCACACCTAATCACTCTCAGCTATGTTTAACTAGCTCGATCCCTTAAGAGTCCAAAGTGAAAAATGGTTGCAATCTTTGATGGGATATTACTCAAAAACCGTGATGCTTATAAACTCTCCATCCGAGGTTATGCGATCACATTGGGATCCTATACAATAACCTCTCTTATTTTTTTCTATCTCAGAGGTATTTTCCTATGGTGATGACTTTTTAGTTGAGGAAAAAGTTGTTAAATGCAAGTAGTGCAATGTTGCAAAATGGTGCAACTTTTATTTCTGCAACTTGTACGATCAAACATATTGTTCCAACACATCTGAATGGGTATGTTTATTCTAGGAATGGTCCTCTTTCACACCCAAACATACCCAATCATTTTGAGCTACACTCAACTAGCTCGATCCCTTGAGAGTCTAAAGTGCAAAATGGATGCAATCTTTGATGGGTTGTTACTCAGAAATTGTGACACTTACAAACTCTCCTTCTGAGGCTATAGGATCATGTTGGGCCCCTCTACAATTACCTCTCGGTTTTTTCTATATTGGATGTGTTTTCCCATAGTGATGAATTTTCAATTGAGGAAAATGTTGTCAAATGCAAGCAATGTAAAATTGTAAAGTGGTGCAATTTTCATTCTACAACTTGTATGACTAAATGAACTATTCCAACACATCTGAACGGGTACTTTTACGCTATTCATGGTCCTCTTTCACACCCAAACATGCCTAATCACTTTGAGCTACGTTGAACCAACTTGATCCTTTATGATGGCATGCAAAACAAAGGAAAAAAGAAAGATTCACATGATAGTTGACAAGTCTAAGTTTTCCACACCGAAAGTATATGATTTCATGAAAGAGGTAAAACATCTAGGTGCCAAAATAGTTGAGGAAAGCCTAAACCTTTTCATTCTTGAATGGGTTATGATCCAATTACTATGTGGATCTCATACTCACATTGAATTGATTATTATTAATATTAGTATTTAGGTAACTTTCTTATTTCTATTATGGCTCTAATCACAAATGAGAAGGCTACATGACTCTTAAAATCTTGTGTGATCATCCTTAAGTCTAGCAAGGGCAAGAAATTTTTTAATTATCCTCCTTTCCCTTACAACAATATGGTTGTTATAAAGAGGAAATTTTTCAAGATTCTAGAAAAAAATTGAAAGATTTATAGCTAAACCTAATCATAGTTCAATTGAAATATGAGCCCACATGGTGGCTTATGACCTAGCTAAAGAGAATCATGAACAATGACATTAATAAGTTCACACTAGAGCCTCGACCATAAGTAGAAGCTAAAAATAGCCCAAAGAAGAGGTATAAATATATGTTGATATATGAGATATTACAACCCCTATTCCTACTCCTTCACAATCATATCAAACATTCTAGAAGAAATTTGTTGCATATCATCTATAATTAAAAAATGCATTCTTTTAAGAAGCTAGGTTGGCATGAATATAGAATAAGTAATTAGTGAAAATATGGGCAAGAAGTTGGACACATGGTGGAAAAACCAAGTCACTTTTCCTTGGGTAGTGAATGGGATGACATATATGAGAAGGATCATTTCAATTCTACCTCTTCCTTCACTCCAAAAAAGCCTCAAATCCAAGTAAGTGAAATAACAATAATAACATTTGGTGATGAAAAAGGAGTAAAAATCAAAACCTCCAAATTTCCAAACCAAGTAGCTAATTACATAGGTAGATTTGGTGCTAGAACAATTCACAACCTATGCATCTAATCAACCATATATTTCATTTAAAAGTATCATAACCCCACTCCAATGAGTATTTCAAAGAAAAAAAAGAAACAATTAACTCTTGTTCTTATTAAAGAGGAATCTACCTAAAATGTCCTAGTGCGAAGAATGAGAGGTTCCATCTCCACAAAATTAACTATTGAATAATTGTAACTAGCCAAGAAATAATAAAATCACCCAAGACAACTAAGGGGAAAACTAATGACTCCTTTGAATATTAGTAGGTGTCCACCACAAACTAGAGATTATTTTAGAATACCACAAGCGGAGGTGAGGACCTAGAATAGGAGAAGGAAAAAACTTGAGAGAAGTGATGATTCACCTATGAAAATGGGATATGAAAAGTAGAAAACGGAATAAAAAATCATACAAGAGCCATTAAAGGTTTGTATATAGAAGGTACAATAGGTCACACTATAAATATCTATCTTCCCTCTCCTCCTAGCTTTATCCATTTTAAATTCTTCTTTGGATTCCATGCTGAATTAGCACACAAGTAAATAATAAATCGTTGGTGAATCATTTTTGGAAATATTGAAGTTGTTTAGCATCAACTAATAAAGTTGTTTAGTATAAATCAATAAATATTCAGACAAACCATGAAGGACAACAATGAGAAATGCTAGGGCTAACCAATTAATAAGTATACACATGAATAAGTGAAGCACAAGTACTCAAATACACATAAGCCTTGAAGTATACACATGAATACATAGTATACACATTAATACAAAGTATATGCATGAATATAAGGTATATGCATGAAAACTTGTAAGTTGCAAGGTATACATTGGAATACACATAAGTCACAAAGTATACACATAAATTGTAAAGTATACACTTGAATACACATAACTCATATCTATTGAATCATGGATTTATGATGCAAATATGGACAACATCAATTAAAAAATATTTGTATTAACCAAATAGCCATGTAGGCATACATCAATACATGTCGATATAAGTATAAAATATATAAAAAATAGCCATATAGGCTTACAAGAATGCCATATAGGCATAAAATGTCAAATATATGCAATACAAAATATGTCCAAAAATGCCATATAGGCATACAACAAAGGGCCTTGGAATCAAAATTCATTTCCCTCTAGGCTCTTGAAACAAACTCTTGCCCTTTTTTGGTTGGTCAGATGGCGATAAGTTTGTCACTCATTTACTCTGAGATCGAGGAGTGCTCTTGGTGTTCCTCCTAAGGTTTAGTTCCTAATCAAGCCTTACCTATTACAATAACAAGTAAATATATTAATATATAGAAATTACATTATAAAAAATGATATATTTACCAAAATAATCACTTACCACCACTAGATGATCACTCTCCTTGAGGGAAATATTCGTATTCCCATGTTGTGGCGTGCTGAAGCCCTATAGAAACCATCAAAAGAGAAATTAAATTATGAATCAATAGTGGTTTGATTTTTCACTAATTAACAGCTATAACAATGAATGTAGATTGAAATTTAGTAATCTACCTCATACCCCTGTGAGAGGCATCGAGGGGTCTATAGTAGAAGAAACACCAAGCTCCATTTCCCTATAAAAATTTGGAGGTATTTCCACTTGCAACATCTGAAAATAAAACATTGAATTATTCAATCATCAAAACTACAATAGTGATGCACGTCATGGCTTATAATGTATGAGATAATGAACAAAATTTTGAGTACCTATTGAACTATATATTTCTTATTATCACACTTACTATTTTCCCTATCCATAGCTTGTTCGAAAGCAATTATTTTAGGATTTTATCCATAGAAGCAAGGCGGTGAACTATTTGATAAAATGCTTGGTAGATATGTACAAAAAATGTGGTAGCATAGAGAAGGCAGTGAACTATTTAAATAAATTCCTTAAGGAAATGCAATCACATGGTGATGGAATGCCATGAAAAAAAAATATGTCATGCAATTCCTTCACCATGAGAACATATTTCTTTGAGGCATTTTTTCAAATGGTTCATTTCCTTCTCTATGGTATTATGCTAGGATGGGGTGGATGGTATAGTGTGGTCTTGGTTATGAGATGGAGGGCAATCATGACATGAAGAGGGAGGGGTGGGGATATGAACAAGTGGAATAAGAGGTGGAAGGTTCCATGGATTGGTAAATTGAGGATGAGGATGAGGAACTTGAAAAGAATTTGGAGGGGAATTTTGGCTAAAGGCTTGGTTTCTATTCTTAAGGAAATGGGTAGTTTGAAAAAATGCCTCAAAGAAATGTGGTCTCATGGTGATGGAATGGCACATGAGACCACATTTTTTTGGGGAATTTTCTCAAACTACTCACTGCCTTGTCTATGCTATTGCTTACTATTATGCTTTGATAGATTTTTTCCAGGCATCCATAGTTTATTGGAAAGAACATTTTTTAGGATTTTATCCATAGTAGCAAGGAAGTGAACTATTTGATAAAAGCTTTGGTATACATGTATGGAAAATGTGGTAGCATAAAAAAGGTGGTGAGTTGTTTGAAAAAATTCCTCAAAGAAATTGGGTCTCATGGTGATGGACATCACCATGAGACCCAATTTCTTGGAGGCATTTTTTCAAACAACTCATTGCCTTGTCTATGCTATTGCTTACTATTATTCTTTCATAGATTTTTTTCCAAGCATCCATAGCATAGAAAAGGCTATGAATTGTTTGAAAAAATACCTCAATAAAAAGTTGTCTCATGGAATTCCATGACAAGAAAATACAATTGGAAGCTACTCCTAGTTATTACTTATGCTATGTGAAGTAATTGCATCGCTGCTTATGTTGACTTTCTAAACAACTATATTGTAATTGAAATTTTTTCATCTATCAACATATAGTTATTAGTTATACAATGTGAAGTAATGGTTTGAGTTAGAAAGGTGTAAAATGAAATATAATCAATGATATGAATATAAACTACACAAATCTATTAAGTACAATTCATTAGTTAAACTCTTTATTCTATTACTTGCGTGAATGTCTATATAACTCCATTGGCACTAGGAGGTGTTCCTGCAAAACCTCCAATATTAGCCTATTCAACATCCAAAATCATATATTAGAATACCATTCATATAACAATGCTATTCACATGTAATATTTATAATTGTTTACTAGTTATATACCTTAGTAGTAGATGCAATGGAGTAATAAACAGGTGGAGGGACGATGTATCCAATATCAACATTGTGACCCTAAAATTTAATTACAATCATTAAACTAAATTAGTTAATCTTTCATTTCAAAAATGAAATTTAATAAATTAATTTCATTGAACATGCTAACATTTACCTAAGTATTGATGTCGAAAGCCTCATTCAAAATGTCATTTTCCATTTCCAACTTCGCAGCTATAGATGTATTCTATGCACTAGCCTCCTAACTGTCTATGGGGTCATATTTACAAGCCGACCCACAAACCTAAAAAGAATGGGGTGGAAGCCTACCCATCAAAATCTCCCCTGGATGGTGTTGTACTACAAGACTGGCATGCTGGATGATACTGTGAGTCAAATATTTGATAGACTACAAAGTGTCCACCTCAACACTCTCCTTTGTGATGAAAGGGATAACGATTTACTCATGAGCCAACCTAGTGAGTGCTCGTCTCCCTTGCCACTGAGGATCCTGACATGCACTTGGTCTATCCTGTTCCAACCCTCTACCTCTCCCCTAAAAGTCCCTCATATTAAAATAGTTGGGGATTTTGTTGAGGATGAACTCACAGTAGAGTTTCCTCAAGAAATATTGGAGGACCTCGTTATTGTTGCATGGTGGATAGTAAAAAACTATCCCTCACCTATCCCAAAAATAGTTCCTAATCCCTTGGTGGTGGTACCAATGGATAAGAAACCTCTTAGTATTAAAGTCAAGAGTTTGATTTGTGCGTGCATCAGTGAATAGTGAGAAAAAATCATATTTTGTAATTTTTTCATCTTTTACTTCTTTATATAATAATTTATTAGCATAAAAATTCCTACACACCTACCTCCTATCTTCCCAACCACTTAGTTATTTTTTGATTGCATCTACATGTGTTAACATGGCTTGAAGTGAATTTGCAAGTGTGCTTCTTTCCATGGTTGAACTTACAGAATTGTTCAACCTTATGATTAAGTCCTCAATCTATTTTTTGTTGTTTTCAATTTCCCCCATTAAATTTTGCTGAGTACCAAGAGAATGTTGAGGAATTGTTGGAGGATTTTGTTGCTATGGTTGTTGAGGATTTTTTCTCTATGGTTGTTGAGGATTTTGTTCATGTGCTTGTTCATGAGAAGGAGAAGGATTTTGGGAGGATTTTCAAGTTAATTATAAACTCCTACAAATTAAAAAATTCACATAAAAAACAACCTAAATTTATGTATTTAACAAAAAATTCATAAAAAAACAATTCTTACTTATTTGATAGCCCCATCAACATGGTGGCATCTTGGTGACGAATTTGCAAAGATTTGATGAAGAAATTGCAAGTTTTGATGCTTCTAAAACACAAGCACGCAATAGTAGGGTTTGCTAGCCGCAGGCAAGAAAATACAATGAAAATGAAATGAAATGGTTTTCTTTTTTTGTTTTAATAATCTATAATGTGCTCGTGTTATAATGCGAGTGTGTTATAACACACTCACATTATAATGTGCTCGCGTTATAATGCGCTGGTATAACGCGCCCGCGTTATAACATGCTCGCATTATAGCCTTTCATTTTTTTTAAAACAATTTGGCCACAATTTGATCCCCCAAAATTTTGCACCTGCCCATTGTGTAAAGAATAACTAAGTCAAAGTAAGCTTTGAAATATATAAAATTACAAAAGTGTGCAATTGTCGTCATTACAAATATAAACAACATTTTTTTTTTTTTCTTAGTAAATTGAAATATAAAAAAAATATCAAATTTATTAACCATATAGTAATTTAAAATGGAAGGCTTATTATTAAGGACATTCTTTTTAATTATTAGTTATAATGGTTGTTATTGATACACATTACTACTATTTCTTAAAACTTGTTTTATAAAAAAATTAACTAGTATAAATATCTCAAATACATTTATCAAAAATGTTAGAAGATATTAGTCTCAAGGTGCTATATTTAAATTGCCATATAAATTAAATAGCCACTCATGTAGAAAAAATAGATATAATTAAAAATATATATTAATTATGTAAAGACTTAAAAAACATGTCAAAGAATAGTGTTGTTCTAAGTGATTTGTTTTAAATTTTTACAAGAGGATGTGTTGAATTTAATGGTCGTGTCTTCGACTAATGATGAAAAATGTTCAATATTATTACAAGTGACTAAATGGCTTGGTCATCTTTCTTCTAAAAATGATTTCCCATTGATTGAGGGTGTTGAAGAGGAAGATGATTTGGACATTGGATCTCACAATAAAGGTGGTTGGACCATGATATCTAGGTAAGTGCACAAAGATGGAGGACCAAAAACGGGTCTTAAGTGACCATTTTTTTAAGAAATTAGGAAAGACTGACCTTGGATAAGAAATTGAAGATAGTTACACTCAAAATTTTAAGATGCAACAAAAAAAAAAGTCGTAGTGCTTCGAATCTAATTTTTTAAACTACTAATTCTTTTTGAAAATGGTTAAGGGGTTCAAAAAGGGGGGTCACACAAATTGGTCCTATTTTTTTTTTATTATAACATAGCATCTAGTGTGGTCCCCCTAATTTTTTTTTTAGTATTTTAAAAATCACTTCGATGAGAAATTAACTAACAACATGCAGTTTATCCCTAATTTTTCTGCTAAATTTTTATTGAATATATGATTTTTAACTAATTTTTAAAGTGGACACATCTTGAAAAATAGAAATTTGAGCATGCTCCCCTCTAATTTTTTTAAAAACTAATCAAAAATCAATTTTTATTTAATATGTGTAGAATGAAGTCTAGTTTCTAAAAATGTAATTTATATGAAATTTCAATGAACGGTTAAAAACTAAAGTAAAAAATACCAAACATTGGTTTTTGATAAAAAATGGATACACCAACAAAATAAATTAAAGATGAAAGCCTTAACATACTCAAAATCTCAAAAAAATTACTTGCTTAGATAGCTAAGAGAGATCTTAACATTACCTAGGTGTTTTTTTACTTGCCTTGAAACACATGTAAACCTGATGGGGAGCATGCTCCAGATTATGTGATTTTTTTAGAATCTAGAAAAACATGTCTTTGGGTGTTGGAAAGTCAATCCAAGCCTTTGGGTTGGAAATCCAAGGAAAATCCAAGCCAAAGGCTTAGAAATTCCCAAAAGCAAACAAAAATGTGTGCATTATAACGTGCTTGCATTTTGTTCTGCATTAATTTTTTTTTTCTCTTTCTTCTCCTTGTCTTTCATTGAAACTATATACATGAAATAAAAGTATAAGTTGACATTTATATATTTAAATTTACTTTATTATAATTTTTAAGTTATATTTCATGTATATAGTTTCAGGATGTTTGAGAGTGGTTTTGGATCTCTAAGAGTTATAATGTAAATTCTAGTTTCTAGAAGATCTTATAATTTTTTAGACTTAGTCAGGTTTTAGTAATCAACATGTCAAATTTAAATAATCAAGAGATTAAATTTTAGAAATTATCTAGTTGTATCATTTCTCTCTCTCTCTCTCTCACTCATTGTTTATCCCTTACACTCTATACCTCTCTCTCACTATTTCCATCCCTTTATCTGACTCTCTCTCCCTTGAGATCAATAAATAACTCTCTACCTATCCATCTCTCTCTCTCCTTCCCCCTCTAATTCTCTCTATCTCACTTCTCTCTCCATCTCCCTTCCACTCTCCCTCCTTCCTTCCCTCTCCATATCTCTCTACCTCCTCTCCCCCTCTCCTTCTACCTCTCTCTCTTGCTCCCTCTCTAATTTCATCACCTATCTCTCTCTCTCTCCATCTCTATCTCTTTATCTCACCCCTCTCTCCTTTCCTATCTACTTCTCACTATCTCATCTCTCCCTCTCTCTACCTACCTCTCCCTCTATCACTCCCTACAACTCTCTATATTTCTCTATATCTCACCTTTCTCTAACCTCTCTCTTCTCCCTTATCTACTTTATCTCCCAATCCTTCTCTCTATCTACCTCCATCCATCACTCCCTACCAATCTCTCTCTCTACACATCTCTATCTCACCTCTCTCTCCCTCCCTCCTTCCCTCTGTAATTCTCTATATCTCCCCTCTCCCTCTCTCTATCTACCTGTCCCTCCATCACTCCCTATCACACACTCTCTCTATTGCTGTATATCTGACCTCCCATTCTCTACCTCCCTCTCTCCTTCCCTCTCTACTCTCTATCTCCTTAATCCTTCTCTCTACCTACCTCTCCATCCATCACTCCCTACCTTTGTTTCTCTCTACACCTCTCTCCCTCCCTTTCCTCATCCCCCCATCTCTCTCTCTCTCTCTCTCTCTCTCCTCTCCTCTCTATCTCACTATTCTCTCTCTCTCTCTCTCTACTTCTCTTTGTATCACCTATCCCTCTTTGCCTCTCCCTTCCTCCCCTCTCTTTCCCACCATCCCTCCTTCCCTATATCTTTATATTTATCTCTATCTCTCTCTACATCTCTCTATCTCACCTATCCCTCTCTACCTACCTCTCCCTCCATCACTCCCTACCACTCTCACTATTTCTCTCTATCTCACCTCTATCTCACCTCTCTCTCACCTCCCTATCTCTCCCTCTGTACCTTTCCCTCCCTCTCCCCTTCCCTATCTACTCTCTACCTCTCATTCCATCTCTACTAGTCTTTATCTCCCCTTTCCCTCTCTCTACCTACCCCCCCTTCATAAATCTCTCTCTCTCTCTCTATATATATATATCTCTCTCTCCCCCATCTTTCTCTCACTCTCTCCTCTCTATCTCAACATTCTCTCCCTCCCCCCTCCCTAAAAATCTCTCCACATCCCTCCCTCCCCCTCTTTCATTCTCTCCTCTCTATCTCATCATTCTCTCTCTCAATCTCTCCTATCTCTCTCTCTACATCCCCCCTCCCCCTCTTTATCTCTCTCCCTCCCTCCCCCTATGACGGTTGAGGGTGATGAGTTTAGGGTTTAAGGTATAGGGTTGAGGGTTGAGGGATAGTGTTCAAGGTTGAGGGTATAGGGTTAATTGTATAGGGTATAGGGTTTAGGATATTGGGTATAAGGTTGAGGGTATAGTGTATAGGGATGAGGGTTTAGGGTGAAGGGTGTAGGGTTTAGGGTTTAAGGTATAGGTTTGAGGGTATAGTGTTAAGAGTATAGGGTATAGGGTTGAAGGTATTGCGTTTAGGGTACATGGTTGAATGTAGGGTTTAGGGTTTAAGTATAGGGTTGAGGGTTGATGGATAATGTTAAAGTTTTAGGGTATAAAATTGAGGGTAAAGGGTATAGGGATGAGGGTTGAGGGTGTAAGGTTTAAAGTTTAAGGTATAGGGTTGAGGGTTAAGGGATAGTGTTTAGGGTTGAGGGTATAGAGCTAAGTGTATAGGGTATAGGGATTAGGTTTTAGGGTTTAGGATATTGGTTATAGGGTTGAGGGTATTGGGTTTAGGGTTTAAGGTTTAAGGTTTAAGTATAGGGTTGAGGGTTTATGGTTTAGGGAATAAGGTTGAGGGTATAGGGTATAGGGATGAGGGTTGAGGGTATAGGGTTTAAAATTTAAGGTATAGGGTTAATAGTATAGGGTATAGGGATTAGGGTTTAGGATATTAGGTATAGGGTTAAGGGTTTAGGGTTTAGGGTATAACATTGAGGGTATAGGGTATATGGACGAGGGTGTAGGGTTTAGGGTTGAGGGTTGAGGGTATAGGGTTAAGTGTATAGAGTATAGGGATTAGGATTTAGGCTATTCAATATAGGATTTGAGAGATTGAGAGAGAAGGAAGGAGAGAGAGGTGATAAAGAGAGAAGAGAGGGAATGGGGAAGGTGGAGAGATTAAAAAAGAGAGGGATAGGTTAGATAGAGAAAAGTAGATAGGGAAGGTGGTTGGGAGGAAGAAAGAGAGAGAAAGAGGGTGAGGGGAGATAGTGTGAGAGAGGGGGACCAACCATGTCAAGGCTCCAAGTCACGGAGAATCAAGAGCGGAGGGCTTCCCTAACTTACCTCACTCTAAAAGGATAGGGATCAAGAATGAAGAGAACTATGTAGTACTTATGTCACTCTATAGACCCAAACTTTAGGTTTAGGCTAGGCAAGCTAGTTTTTAAAGTTGGTACTACACCTCAGACAACTATATGTTTGAGGATGGCAGTGTAGTTCTAGAATGACAGTGTGGCACGCTGGCGTCTATACGACTAGGAAAAAACCTACTGAAAACCTAGCTAGTTGATTGTTATGGGAAAAATAGAATAAGAAAGTAAAGAAAATAGAGATGGAGATGACAAAGAAAATAAATGAAAGCTAGGGTGAGGAAGATGATCTCACAAAAGTGTCAGTTTTCCAACTAGCTCCACGCATACATCCACCTACACACAAGAAAGAGGGAAATTTTTTGGGGTTGTCTAGGGGCTTACCTCAGTCAAACCCTTGTTTTGGTGTTTCCACCTCCACGGATAGCCAGAAAGAAATAGAGTAAAATATGCAATAAAGAAAGTAGAAGGAAAGAAAGATTGCAATGAACACTACAAAACAATACTATGCTACTCTATCAAATCACAAAGGAGAGGAGTGAAGTGTTACCACCTCCACCAAAAATATCACTAGCCAATGGAGGAGAATGCAAGGTATGGACTTGGAAAATTCACCACAACCGCAATGGTGATGAAGGGAGGTCTCACAAGACTCCAAGCCCACAACTTCTATGATAGCCTCACACTTGCAATGTGGAGTTGATGGAGCTTCAAAGCTACTGCAATGCTCACAATGAAGTGCTAGAATGCTGCTTGAGAAAGAAGAAGATAAATGAAAAGAGTGATTGAATGTGTAGAGGATGAAATGAAGTGAGAATGAATATTTTTGAAGGTGGGATGAGAAAGAATAAGGCATTTTCAAGTCAGTTGGTCAAAGAGGGACATTTCAATTCAACTCCAATTGGGTGTGTAATGCCTTTACCAACTTTAGATGCAAAAAATCATTAGGGATGGCAACACGCTACACAGATGTCCATGTGCCACACATTCATCCCCAACAAATATTATCTAATTGATGCATAAGAAAGACACCAAGTGTATGTAAGGCAGGTGGATGATGTAGAATTTTTCCTTCAGATTTGATTTTCTAAGATGAGGGTATGGGAAAGGGGAATTTGTACATGGGGTGAAAATTCACTCCTATACATTTTCCCCCCACTTTAGTGAGTGCACATATTGATGAGTGTTCAGTAAAATAGATCAAAGAATTAGTAGGGTTAGAAATGTATACCTGAACTATTAAGGAAGTAGACTGTGATCTGGAAAACTCAAAAGTGTATGGTAGGAAAAGGATTCCATAGGTACTCTCCCTAGGGAGTTTTGAACAAAAGGACTCCATAGCTCCATAGAACTATGAAGTTGCACAAAGTACACTGAAGGCCCTCTTACCAACAATGGATAAATCCTGTAGGATGAAAGCGTCTCACAGACCCAAAAACCTACAAGAAGGCAACCCCCAATTTCTTTCTCATGAAGGAAGCCCAGTGAAGTAAGCACCTTACAAGCCCACAAACTTGTAAGAAGGAAACCCCCAAGTTCTCTCTCATGAAGGAAGCCCAATGTAAGGGGACTTTGTAGAGTTAGACTAAAAAGCGACTTCATAGGTGCACCTACAAAGCAACATGTTAATCCACAAATTAAACATTCCAAGAAACAAGAAGCAACCATGAAGGTAAATAAACAACCACACATATAGTTAGCAAGTTAAAAGGAATTCAAAGGGGTCCCTCAAGAACCCTTCAAAAGAAGAGAGGCCCACTCAAGGAATGCAATATTTGAAAGTGTAAAAGAGACGTTTTTCTCAAACCAATTCATCATCAAGGAATCCTTTCGAAACATGTTCACTTCATCAAGGAATTCAAAAGGAAGAAGATGCCCCCTCACAAGGGGAAGGCCAAGGCTTCTCCCATAGGAAAAGTTGCTCCCACCTTAGAGCAAAGTTTTAAAGTTCTTTCTTTGTGAACCCATGATGAAGGAAACACATTTTTTTAGGGGTCCAAGTCAAGAATGTGATTCTTGAAGAAAATCTTGCAAGGATTTTCAAGAAAAGATTTGTTGGCAACGAATGCATTTTCTAAAAATCAAATCATTGTGAAAAGAACATTGTTGCACATACGAGGGATAACTCAAGAAAAGAAGAAAGAAAGAAATATAAAGAGTTAAAGAGAAATAGTGTGGACAAGAGACACATGGGTGATTTGATATTTCAAGGTTAGAGCTGCTCATAAATATATATAAGTATAATAATAGTATATAGATGAATTGTCATAAACCCCCTACTATATCAAACCATGTGAAGAATACACAAGAAGACAAAGTAAAAATAAAAAATGGGTCAACATGGAAGAGAAGCCTAAATGGACCCAACACTTTGCATCATTCTCAATTTGTCAAAAATCATAGCACATGATAGAGGAAGAATGATGATACAAATAGAAGAAGGTTTACGACACAAAATCACTCCTGTATCCAAGCACCAACAAGGGTGACAAGGGTCATCCAGGAACACATAACACAAGCATAGTGGAACACATCACAACACACACACACACCTAATCTAAAGATAAAGAATGGGCCCCCCTAACACTCATCGACCAAGGGGTCATCCACTTCCCAATCTAGATCATTGTAAGGGGAATGAGGATGAGCCTGTAGTGGTGGAATATTAAGGGGAGGTGTTTTTGACCCTCCTGCAACAAGGGCTAAGGAAGAAGACCCTACAAGGTCTTCTTCACTAGGCTCTTATGGAGCTATGGTCAACAATTTTACGAAGATCACTGAAAAGGCCAAAACTTTGTCTAGAGAGTTAAATATACAATTTCTAGAAGTTCCATGTCGTACCTTAACAAACGTGGAGGATGGTTCCTGAGATTCACTGCTTGGTTCACTGAGTGAGTCTGGAGTAGTGACAAACTCAGGGGAAGCCAAAAATTTCTTTAACACTCATACAGAACAAGCTAGCACAGGACCACCCTTTGAAGAAGGTGGGATCCTCTTACACCCTCCATTTCTATAAGGGCCAACCTTTGCTTCCTGCTTCGTCATAGGATATGAACTCCCTATAGACGAGGAAATAGGCATAGAGGGGGAGGATAAAACCATGATAGAAACCATCAAAGTATTCGACATGTCCACAAGTTTAGGGAATGGTGGGATGTTCGGAAGGGACATTAGCAGGGGTAGCTTAGTCAAAGGAGCGATAAACACCTTCACCCTTTTAGGGTTAGGCACACTTACACTCATAGTAGGAGCTAAAATCGAGACTGAACTTGTTTGAATGAAAGCAAAGGGAAAGAGAGAAGAGGACACATTAGGAGGCCTTGAAGTAGGGGCGGTAATCTCCTCTTCCTTTTTCTACAAAGCAGCCTACTTAGCCACCAGATCCTTTCATCGGTTCTTATGTTCATGCATAAGGTAGTTTCTACGACTCTTTGAGCTAGAAGTCAGGAGTTGTGAATGGATAGAAGGCTCTTGCTCAACCATAGGCATATCCATCATATCTATTTCTGATGGAGGAACAGACTCCTAAATGGGAGTAGGAGAAAGAGGTTGAGAGATAGTGGGGGGAGTCAACTATAATGCCTCGGTGGTGGGCCTCTTCCCATTCACTGCTTTAGGAGTAGGAGCAGTGGTAGGCTATGGAGGTTGAGACATAGAGGATTCCCCACAGGGACCCTTCCTTCTACTGTATCGAATGGACCTAGGCTCTGTGGGTAGAACAAGAAGCTCAAATATAGGACACTTAGGCTTTTTCAAAGTGGGCACCATAGGGTTCTCCCACAAACATGGAGTAGAATCCAATGACAACACATTAGGGTGAAAGGAAGCGTCAGGTTAGACAGTGGAAGAGGAAGAAGAGGAACCTCAAGAGTGCTTCTCTTCTTCTCTTCTATGGGACTTGGCAGCATCACTGCCAACTTTTAAATAAGCCCTATGCAAAACAACATAAGGTGATGGAGGGTATCTTACTCTAGGCGTTAAGTACCCTTTCTTGTACTTTTGATAATCCCGGTATAAGAGGTCCTTTCTAGGTGGGATATAACCAATGGGTGTAGGCAAAAAGTGATCTAAAGAATAGCTGCCATGCACAACCAGTGGTCTATAATCGGTGTCATGGATCACATGTACTAAACCCTCATGAATAAAATTCAAACATTTGTGCACAACTGAGGGAACTAGGTTCATAGCTACTAACCAGGGGATACCTAGCTTCACTCTGAAGAGTTTAGATCCTAGGATTATGTCAAACAATAGGTTTATAGACTTAGGTCCAACAAGGACTGAAAAAATGATACTTTGAGGGGAGGTACAAAAAGTCCGTTATACGTATGGATAGTGCTCATAGGTACATCATACCCATATTTATGTAGGAAGTTGATTAACATAATCTCCTCAGTTATGATAATCACCTAAGACATCGGGTCAACAAGAACACTTGCTACAGTGTTCCCATTGATTCGTGCAGGGATATAAAGAGGAGATGGTTCTCTATTAAAACCCATCGACAAGTCTTGCAAGATGAAGGTTATACCTGGATTACTACTCACAGGCTATGCATAGGGGATAGGAATATGCAAGAAAGAGACCATAATGCATGCTAAAAAATACTCTCACAAAGCCTCCTAAAGGTTTGAAATAGGAAAGTGACCTAGTTAAAACTTTGCTCCGCAACACTTATGGAACTTCCGACTACACATACTAGGGGTCATAGGTTGCGATATAAGGTGAAAGGCCTCACAAAACTCACACCTACAACACTCCTAAAACATGAGGAAAGGACCCTTCAGTATTGCCAAACATAACCAAAATGGTTCACGTTGGGTTCACCAAAAATGTAAGAGAGGGGGACCAACCACGTCAAGGCTCCAGGTCATAGAGAGTTGAGAGTGGAGGGCTTCCCTAACTTTCCTCACTCTAAAATGATAGGGATCAAGAATGAAGAGCACTATGTAGTACTTCTATCACTCTATAGAACCAAACTTCAGGTTTAGGCTAGGCGAGTTGGTTTTTAGATTCGGTATTGCACCTTAGACAACTCTGTGTCCAAGGATGGTAGTGCGGTTCTAGGATGAAAACATGACATGTTGGCATCTCTCTAGCGTGTTGGCATCCATATGGCTAGAAAATACCAAGTACAATAAAAACTACCTAAAAACCTACTGACAACCTAGCTAGTTGATTGTGATGGGAAAAATAGAATAAGAAAGTATAGAAAATGGAGATAGAGATAAATAAGAAAATAAATGAAAGCTAGGGTGATGAAGATTATCTCAAAAAAGTGCCAGTTCACTAGCTAGCTCCACATGTGCATCTACCTACACACAAGAAAGAGGGAAAATTGTTGGGGTTGTATAGTGGCTCATCTCATTTATACCCCCATTTTGACGTTTCCACCTCCATGGAAAACCAAAAAGAAACAAAGTAAAATATGTGATAAAGAAAGTTGAAGGAAAGAAATATTGCAATGAACACTACAAAAAATACTATGCTACTCTATCAAATCACAAAGGAGAGGAGTGAAGTGTTACCACCTCCACCAAAAAGCTCACTAGAAAATGAAGGAGAATGCAAGGTATGGACTTAAAAAAGTCACCACAACCGTAGTGGTGATGAAGGGAGGTCTTGCAAGACTCCAAGGCCACAAATTCTATGATAGCCTCACACTTGCAATATGGAGTTGATGGAGCTTCAAAGCTGCTACAATGCTCACAATGAAGTGCTAGAATGCTGCTTGAGAGTGAAGAAGCTGAATGAAAAGAGTGATTGAATGTGTAGAGGATGAAATCAAGTGAGAATGAATGTTTTTGCAGGTTGGATGAGAAGGAATAAGGAATTTTCAGGTTGGTCGATTGAAGAGGGATGTTACAATTTGGCCCCAATCGGGTGTGTAATGCCTTTGCCAACTTTAGACATAGGAATTCGTCAGGGACAAAAATGCACTGTATAGACGTCCGTGCATCATGTGTTCTTCCCCGACAAATATTCTCTCATTGATACACATGACAGACACCAAATGGACAAAAGGTAGGTGGATGATGTGGAATTTTTCCTTTGGATTTGATTTTCTAAGGTGAGGGTATACGAAAGGGGAATTTTTACAAGGGGTAAAAATTCACTCCTATACACAGAAAAAAATAGAGGGAAGGAAGGAGGGAGGGAGAGAGAGGTGAGATGTATAGAAGTATAGAGGGAAGGAGAGAGAGAGAGGATGAAGGCAGGGATATTGAGAGAGAGAGAAAGAGAGAGGGAAGGAGGAAGGGAGATGTAGAATTATATAGGGAAGGAGAGATAGAGAGGGAGAAGTAGAGAGAGAATAGTGAGATAGAGAATAGAGAGAAGGAGAGAGTGAGAGAGAAAGATATAGGAGGGAGAGAGAAAGAGAAACAAAGAGGGAAGGAGAAAGGTTGGGAGATTGAGAGAGAGGGAAGGAGGGAGGGAGAGGTAGATATGGAGAGAGAGAAAGATAGAGAGAGAGAGAAAGATAAAGAGAGAAATAAAGAGGGAAGGAGGAAGGTTGGGAAATTGAGAGAGAGGGAGAGAGAGAGAGGGAAGGAGGGAGGGAGATGTAGATATGGAGAGAGATGTATAGAGAAGTATATTAGGATATATAGAGGGGGAGGAGAGAGAGAGAGATAGACAGAGGAAGAGAGAATATAGAGAGAGAGAGACACAGTGAGAGAGACATATACCAGAGAGGGAAGGATAGAGAGATATGGGGGAAGGGAGAGAAAAGAGGCAAAAGAGGAATAGCCAAGATTGAGAGAGAGGGAGAGAGGGGAGAGAGAGGGAGAGAGAGGAGGGAGGAGGAGGAGGGAGAGAGGTGGATGGAGAGAGGCAGATATAAAGAAGTAGAGAATAAAGGATATATATATATATAGATATATATATATATATATATATATATATATATATAGAGAGAGAGAGAGAGAGAGAGAGAGAGAGAGAGAGAGAGAGAGAGAGAGAGAGAGAGAGAGAACAGGAGAGAAATGGATGAGTTATATAGTAGAGAGAGAGAGAGAGAGAGGAGAGAGAGAGAGAGAGAGAGAATAGTGAGAGAGAATGATGAGTTATATAGTAGAGAGGGAAGGAGAGAGAGAGAGAGAGAGAGAGAGAGAGAGAGAGAGGAGAGAGAGAGAGAGAGAGAGAGAGAGAGAGAGAAAGAAAGAGAGATAATAGCAGAGACGATGGATACAACAGAGAGGGGCTGATGAGAGAGATATGGGGAGGGAGAGAGAAACAAGAGGCAAGGAGGGAAGGCTGAAAGATTGAGAGAGGAGAGAGAGGGGAGAGAGGGAGGGAGAGAGAGAGAGAGAGGTGTGGATGGAGAGAGAGGTGAGATATAAAGAAAGTAGAGAAGGAATGATATATATATATAGAGTGAGAGAGAGAGAGATAGGATGGAGGGAGAGAGAGGGGGAGATAGAGAAAATTAGAGGGAAGGAGGGAGGGATAGAGAGAGGTGAGATAGAGAGAAGTATAGAGGGAAGGATAGAGATAGGAGGAAGGTGGGGAGATTGAGAGAGAGGGAAGGTGAGAGGGAGAGGGAGAGATGGAGATATAGAGGGAGAATTAGAGAGAGAAAGGGGGGAAGGAGGAGGGTTGGGAGATTGAGAGAGAGGGAGAGAGGGAATGAGGAAGGGAGAGGTAGAGATATAGAGAGAGATCTAGAGAAGTATATAGGGAATGGGAGATAGAGAGGGGGGAGGAGGGATGGAGAAGTATAGAGAGAAAGAGGGAGAGGTAGGGAGGGAGAGAAAGAGGTGAGAGAGATAGAGAGATAAGTGAGATAGAGAGAATGAGAGAGAAGGGGGATGAAGGAGGAAGGTGGGAGAGAATTAGAGGCGTGGGGAGGGTGAGAGAGAGGTAGAGAGGGATAGGTTAGATAGAAGTAGAGAGGGAAGGTGGGTGGGAGGAAGAGAGAGAGAAGTATATAGGGAAGGTGGGATGGAGAAGTAGAGAGAGAAATAGGGAGAGGTAGGGAGGGAGAGAAAGAGGTGAGATAGAGAGAGAGAGAGGAGGGAGGGAGAGAGATAGAGAGAAGTAGAGAGGGAAGGAGTGAGATATAAGTGAGATAGAGATAATGAGAGAGAGAGAGGGGGGAAGGAGGAAGGCAGAGAGAATTAGAGAGAGATGAGGGAGGGTGAGAGAGAGTTAGAGAGGGATAGGTTAGATAGAGAGAAGTAGAGAGAGAGAGAGAGGGAAGGAGAGAGTGTGAGAGGGAGGTCTAGAGAATAAGAGATAAATAATGAGATAGAGAGAGAGAAAGATGATACAACTTTTTGATTATTTAAGTTTGACCTCCTGAGTACTAATATTTGGCATGTTGATTATTGAAATTTGATTGTCTAAAAAATTATAAGATCTTCTAAAAACTAGAATTTGTATTATAACTCTTAAAGATCCGAAACCACTCTCAAACATCTTGAAACTATAGACATAAAATATAACTTAAAGTATAAGAAATTAAATATCCATAAGTAAAATTCAACCAATCTGAAACATAACTTAATGTAAAACCACTCTTAAATGTTTATTTCATGTATATAGTTTCACTGAAAGATAAGGAGAAGAAAGAGAAAAAAAGACAGATTTTTTTTTAATGCAGAATAAAACACGAGCATGTTATGTGAAAGCATTCACATAACATGAGCATGCTATAATTCACTCACATGTTTTGGAATTCAAACCATAATGTGAGCATGTTATAACATGCTCACATTTTGGCTTCCTAATGACCGAGCCTAGGCTTGGTCACTACCAATCCATAACTTGAGCACATTTTGTTATAATGCGCTCACGTTTTCGCTATTTTAGGACCAAAAAGTGGAGTGGAAATTTTTTTGCCCCCCATCTTGTGTACTTACCTATCTAATAGAAAATAAAATTTGCTTCTAAAATTATTTTAAGATCTCACATAAATAGAGAAAAAGGATAATTATAATGCTTTCTAGTATACTTTTTCAAGGGTAGGATACCCAATAGAGCCCCCAATTAATTAATCTAAAAAAAGGAGTGAGAGAATGAGCAAGGGAGTCATTAGAGGGAGGATTTTGAAATTGCATCTAGGTGGCAAGTTTGATCATCATTCCATATTTTTTTTCTTTATCAAATATTATAAATAATCAAGAGGAAGATTCAAAATATGATGTGTTTGATTTATTGGGATATGTAGAGGTGGATGAGCTAAAACATTAGCTATCCAATGTTGGTGGGGATCATAAGTAGAAGGATTAGCCATCTATTACTCTAGCCTCCATTGTGAGATATTATTCAAATCCATCTTGCTTATCATTTGTGCACATCTCATATTGAAGGAGAAAAATCTAGACATGGGATTGAGTGATAATATTTGGTGGTGGTTGATCATGGGGATAACAATTCTAGACCTAAGATCCCTATTTTGAAGGAAAAGCTTAACCAAAGCATGTCTTCCCCTCATGTGGTTCTAGAACTAGGATTGCAACTAGCTTTAGAGGCAAAAAATGCTAAGGTAGATGCAGGTTTTTCATCTCCTTATGTAGCTAAGGATAAGACATTAATTGAAACTCTACCTTCATAAAATGGTGATATGTAACAAGAGAAAAAATAGTTTATGTGGATGGTGTCCCACACCTTTTTTTAAGGTCTATCTTTATTGATTTTACCTAAGTCACAAGTGGTGGAACAATCCTCCCTATAAGTCTATATTGATGTTGTGGTTCTATTACTTGGTTTATATTTTGACTTGTATGCATTGATGTTGCAGTTATAATTCTTGGTTTGTATTTTATATTAAAATCCTCCTCAACTAATATGGCATATGGGATGACTCATGGTCCAAGGGGTGTAACTCCTTAAAGTGGCACTTTGTCTTAGGAGATAATTTTTCATTTGTTAGAGACACATGATTAATTAATAATGATTCATTTTCCAAGTTGAATATGTTCTTATTTTCTTTATATAATCCTTCCTTTCTTAACTTTCTTACACTTTTGTTAACAAATTGATCTAAATAGTCTGCATCAAATCTTAAAGGTTGTAACTTTTTTGGGGCTTTTAGGAGTTTCTCAAATATTTCCTCAAGTTTAATATAGATATTGGATGTCATTTTTCATATGTGGTGTTTTAGTTAAGGCTTAGAGTGTTGGAGCATGGATGCTACCTCAAATTTCTTCCTAATTTTTCCTTGATACCCCATATTTATCAATGCTTCCTACTAGATCTATGATCATTTTCGTTGCTCTATCAAGATGTGAATTAGTTTTCCTTTGAGTTTGGTATAAATTTATTTTTTGTTATTAGCAACACCTACAATGGTGCACTCTAATTCATTTTTAGTAGCACCCCTTTGGAACACTTAGTAGCACCCTCTTTGGTGTGCTCTAATTAATTTTCAGCAAAATCCCCTTGGCACACTCAGTAGCACCTTGTTTGGTGCATTCTAATTCCAACTTCTTTGCTTTCTCTATTTTTATCTAGTATCTCTTGAAATTATTAGGTTTGTTTCTATGACTTATCTTCCATGTTCAAATTTTTTGTCAATTGGATTTCCTCTCTAACCTCTCTTAGTCTTTTGTTGTCTTTGTTTCCATGGGTGTTTAATGATTTGTTGTTTCATTAGTCCTTTTATGCATTCCATGCTATTTTTTAGTAGGCCTACTTTTAGTATTCACATTTTTTAGGTATCTCTTTCGATATCCCCCCCTTTTTTGTGATCCATTAGGTGCCTAACACCCTCTCATGAGGCTAAGACCTAAGGGAATCTACCAAAAATGTTAAAGAAAAACTATAATAGCTTCCTTAATGTGTTTATTTTCTCCATAAATTTTACTTAGCACTATTATTTCTTCTCTACTACTTTACTAGGGTCCTAATAATGGAACTAATACTAGCAAGAAAATTAGGAACACAAATTAGAGTTTTGAGCCCTATTAATCATGAGTGTTGTATTTATACCCCAATGATGATAGTAAGAGAATTATAATGGTATATGTTGTGAAATAAAAATGTGTGATACTCTAACAAAGATCAATCATTCATCATACTTAGGTGTTCACTAGGAAGGACACTAGTGCATGACTACTTAGGTATTCAATAGGAAGGACACTAACACACTACTACTTAGGTGTTCACTTTTGGTGTTAGAGTCCATTTCTAGAACTAGAGTCCTACTTATATATTGGAGTCTTATTTTTTGCATTGGAGTCTTTTTATAGTGTAGTTATAATTAGAGATTAAATGACTGACCATTTATAGGTCTCATACTTAGATTTAACACTTTGGACACAAAAATATGATTCCACTAAATACATATCCCAAAACACTTACAAATGACTAGAAGACCAAGGTGGGACATCACAACCAATTTTTGAGATGTGAGAAAATAAAAAGATGCTTCCCAAGGGTTAGAAGGTTTACAAGGGATGCTAAAATGAACCCAAGGACACAAGGGATGAAAAATATATAGTTTATATATATTATATATATAAATTGTCACCCATGACAATTTCACCTTATTTTTGGTCCCACCTTAAATTATTGGGCCTAATTGAGTATTTAATTTGCTGAATTGTGCATTCTATGGCCCATTTTTGATAATTTACAAGGAATTACAAGTAGGAATCAATTTCATTTATCTAATAAATTTCCCTCAAAACTAACTGTCCTAGAAAATAGGTCTGGGACACTCATGCCCTAGGAGTGATTGTCCTATTTTCCCTCCAAATTTAAATATGTCAGTTGTGGAAATTTAATATTTGAATTTCAAGTGTCCAAAGTTGACCATCAAGATTTAATTTTTGGGAAGTTGAATAAATTCCTATAAATACCTAGTTATTGCATTAATTCAAATCTATCTAGAAGACTATTGGAAAAATTATGATCAAGATCAGTACTGAGAAAGCCAAGAGCAACATTTTAGAGCTTTAATGTAGCAATTAAATATCCAAGAATCATGTCAAATACTATGTTAGTTTATGTGTGCTCATGTTATCATTGTTTTGTGAAGGCTAATACCTTTGTAGGTCTCCAAGCAATTCAAGCATTCAAACAATCAAGCAAATAAAGATCCAATTCCTTGAGGTGATGTGCATGACTCCAGTCCTTCAAGGAAGCTATTGAAGGGTGGTGAGTTGCAACACTTTGTGATTTCATCATTCCTTCCTATACATTATCATTTTACCATTGACATTTCCATTGTGGAAGTGGAAATACTTACATAGGGTTTGATTGAGGCAAGCCCCTAAATGGCCCAACATTTCCTCTCTTTGTGAATGTATAGATCTCAAGTTTGAAGAGAATTGAAAGGAGTTTGAAGAAAAATAATTCATTGTTGCATTTGAAGCCCTACATCTTGTCAACTCATGGAAACTCAGCTACAAAAATATCTAATAGTGATCCGATAGATTTGCAGGTGGGAATCTGAAGCTCAAATTTGACATCAAAGGATTGCCAAAATAGATTCAGGAAATCTCTACAAGGACACTCACACCCTGGGCATGAGTGTCCTCCAAAATCAGTCTCAGATTTGAACCATAGGTGCACAGTGTCCTATTTTGTCCTACTCAATTTTCTAAATTTTCTTGTAACTTTCTATGTTTGATGTATTTGCATCAAATTAGTAAATTGCATTATTAGCCTAATTAGATCATTACATTTCACCATTAGGAAATTTCCAGATTTGGTTAAGGGCTAGTTGACTCACCTATCAAGCTGTAAGTCAATCACACAACTTGCCCAAATCCATCAAACCCTCACTACCCATCAAATCTCTAATGAATGACATCTTGAAAAAGTGCATAAACCCTAAGGTCAAACCTCGGGGCTTCACTTTTATATATTTCATTTTGGTGAACCTAACATGTTAACACTATATACCTTTTGAAATATGAAGCAAATCACCCTAGATCTAGGTTTTCCATTGTATTATATTGGATTTCTCATTTAAGGTTTTATCTTTGCATTTCTCATTTAGGGTACCATAAATGCAACAGGCTAAATGCATAAGTGTGAAATTACCACGAGGTTTAATTTTATGCCACTATATTTTTCCCCTACTTTGTTGAGTTGAATTTTTGGAGAAAAATTGGCTACACTAAAGTAGTTAAGAAAACATATGTGTAAAATTAAAAATTTGAAAATTTTATAGATTTGCAAAAAAGGATATTATAGAGGTTGCAGATGTTGAGCAGAAAGATATTGATGATGCCCCAACATTTTGAGCTCAGTGAGAGACTACAATTCTTGATGTGAAGTTTCATTTTGTAAAAATCAACATTAGGTTGGTTTAAAAAAATTAGAAGAAGCTACCATGGTGAGAATAATGCTTAAGAAAAATATGATGAAGAGGTGAATATGTGCCCCCTCCTATTTTTTTCCCTACATAGGTGGGGTGAAAATAGGAAGGATGGAAGGAACATTTTCACCATGAAAAATGGGAAAAAATGGCCTATATATGCTCTAGGTGGGCCCATGGAAGGGTCATTTTCACTATTCATGGCAAGGAATTTTTTAAATTTTTGAGAGAGAAGTTAAAAAAAGTGCCTTATAGATGCAACTACATAGCTTTGAGGATAAACCATCTTCATGGAGTAGTGGCGAGGGGTAACCGACCAAATGAGGTATGGGAATTTTTTCACCCACCTAGTCATTTTAGCTAATTTTTTAGGTCTTTTTTTCCTCAAATAGCAAAGGAATCAAAATAGTGCACTATCATCACAATAGTGCATCAATGCCATTAGGTTACACTGGCATCTATCCTGCATGTTGTCCTTGGAAATCATTCAACTCAATCTCAGAGGTTGACATCATAAATGTGATGTAGAGTTAGATTTTTTTTCATGATGTATAATTTGTTGATGTGAAATTTTGTTCTCTTGTAGGAGTGGCCCAAGATCCACAAGCATGTTGGAAGATCGATTCTATCATTGCTGCATGAATACAAAAATGAGATTCATCTCAATGACCAGCACTTGCTACGATGAGTTGGCCTCTGGTGGGTGTACGCCATGCCAAAGATCAGATATTACACATCAATGCTCATGGTGTTGATGGAGCGTTGAGACATTGATACATCCACCTTCCATCTCTCGATGGGGGAGATGATAGTCACCCTCGAGGATGTCTACCACATCATGAGCCTACCTATTTGAGGGAGTAGGTAGCCTACGAGGAGGGAAAGATGATGTAGAATGCCCATGCCATTCACTAGTACTACCTCAAATGGGTCATCCCTAAGGATATCACAAGATGTATCTACATGAGATGGCTCAAGTAGGGGTGAGAGGCCATGCCACTCATGCATTGAGTGATGATAGTGATCATTTCCCTACATGTTGCAATAGATGGACAAGGATCACACCTTCACAGGGGCTTCATGCATTGCAACCATGCATTGGAGGAGAGGGGCACAATTTATGCCTAGGGTAGAAATATGATTTTGCATCTTTACCTTGACCTTAGGCACTATGTACATTCTAAGTACCATAGCCTCACCATCTTCATGCTACTATAGATGTGGGAATTTTAGCATATCTGATACATTAGGCCAGTTAGGTTTCCCCTCAGCTTAGCACATGGTATGCCACTAGTGCACACATACCCCTAGTGCATGACTGACAGTACAATGACATATAGTTTTGGTCGATTCAAATGGATTCTTTGAGGGTGTGCGACATTAGATAGCACCCATATAGTCGGATGGGGTTTTAGCTGACAGAAAAGGGGTAATTGCATAGGAAGCAACATGATTGACTCTTAGCAATTTGGTCATACCATATTATAGTATCATATTACTATTATCGGTGTTAGCTCTCAAAAACACAGGTGGAATGCCTGAAGAGGCTACCAATATCTTGATACACTTTAGGGTAAGAGACAAGGTCAAGAGAACTCAACCTTCTACTATTCAGGTGCTACTAAACCTAGGCGGGTGTATCTTTTTGAATGAAGCAGACTTGACTTATGGTTATCCTTCTTGCAATGATTTGTCCACAATGGCAGGTGCAAGTGAACAAATGAATTCAAGCACAATAGCAATCTTCTTAATCTAAATCCTAAATGCTCAATTAATAGATATAAAGAGAATAAATGAATCTTAATGATGAAATTGCAGAGACCAGTGCCTTATTGGGTATGCAGAGTCAAACAAAATTAAGATGAACAACACTCTCTGGAGAAAACTCAAATTATTTGGCATACATTCTGTTTACAACTTGTATAAACATGTAATACTGTAACTACTAAGCTCTACTTTAACAATCCAAATGAATCTCTCTGATTACTGTGATCAATTAAAAGGATTTAATCTTTGCTTGAAAGAACCAATCAATTAACCACATAGAAACAACAAATGTGCACTGATGAATTGAATATAAACTTGTTATATCAATTTAAACAATAAAAAAGAATCCATCTCAGAGACAGCTTAGCAATACTTTCATCAAATTCAACAGATAATTGATACCAGAAATGTGCAGCAACATCAATTGACTTTCATAAATACCTCCATTTTGAAAACATGCATCATAGTCTCTGATCTGATAAATCTATTGTACTGTATCCATCTAATTTTCCTACTATATATCGAATAACTAATAGCTCTTTTTTTTTACAATTAAAAAATGCCTATTTATACACCAGCATGAGAAAAACATATCATATTGAGATCCCATGTTGGCCTTCCATAGAATTCGGGTTCAAATCACGTCGGCCAACAATGGTATTTTAGCAGTTTACATGTCAGCCTTAGTATTTGAATTCTTATTAATCATTCGCCAAGTCACCCAGATAGTTATGCTGAAGGAAATTCAATCGCTGTCAGCTTGCACTCTTTGTATATCGCTCTGACTCTGTGATATCGATGAGAAATCTTACAGATTAAAAAATGTTATATTGATATGTATTTCCTTATGTGCTTTCCATTCACTGAGACACAGGGATATCTCTCACCGATGAGTTCCTTTGGTTTCATTCACAGTCACCATAACATTCTGATATCGGAGAGACCTCACGTAGAGTGCTCTTTGTTTTACCAAAAGACCTCAACCATATTTGAGTGTCGCTAAGACAAATCATTTTTTATGCCGACAAGGATCCTTTTGTTTTCCATCGGCGAGACGGAAGGTCACTTGCCGATAACTCATACCGATATCACTAACTCCTACCAATATGTTCCCCTCATCCTTAGGTCACCAAGACAATGCCAACCTCTCGCCAAAAACCATCTCCCATTCGCTTTCGCCAAGACAATTCAAAATTGGGGAGAGGTCCCAAAGAATCAACTAAGTCATACCGAAACATCCCGAGCACATTAGTTCACCAAGAGGACACAAATCTCTCGCCGAAAGTCATTCATTAGACCTTGTCAGCAAGACCCAACGGGCTTGCCAAGACTTTACATTGAAGCTCATAAGTCTTACCGAAGGGTACTGTTAGTTGTTGGTCAATGAGACATAATGAAATCTCAAAGACCTCAGCTCGACGACCAAACTCATGCCGATATGCTTATCCAAACACGAGTCAGTAAGACATGATATATTCGATGAAACATTACACTAAAGACCCCTGGCTCATGCCGAATGATGAATGCACAAGACCTGTGATTGCCATGACATCAGATGAGTCTTGCCGATAGGCAATATAGACTCATACAAGTAGAAATATAATATGAATTGGGAAACCCTTGACCATCACAAGCCGATATGGACAAGAATGTGAAAAAAATAGACATAGATGATTCTATGGGAAAAATATGGAAATTCATGAGCACGATCAATATATGAAAACATCATAAATTAACAGTTCCAACAGTGGCTCCTTCTGGGGATGAATGATAGTGAGATCATTGCAAGGATCCAAAATCTTTGGGTGAGCAGACCAGACCAAAAACAAAATGATGAACTAGTGAGAAAAAATGAAATGAATGGCAATGGAAAGTGAGTGCAAAATGGAAGTGAAATGGATGCAAAATGAAGGTGAACCATAACCCTAAACTACTGTGCATGGAAAAGAACTTTAAAGAGGACAAGCAAGAGTTGTCCATGCACTGACAACCCTTAATCCTCTGTGTTTTAACTTCACCTATTCTAAGCTGTTACAACCTGAAACTCAAATCATACTTTCCCCTTTCAAATACCTAGTTTTGTCGTGAGTTCATCAGATTCTTCTTGAAGACAATCATGCAACCTGCTCTATCACTGTTATTGAAAGTTCTTAGAGAATCATCATGCTTAGTTTGGGCCAAAATCCCTACACCCTTCTATAGTTCAAATTCTTCATCACCATGGGGCAAACCCCTGTTATTTTCAACATACAAAATGCATGAATATTCAATACAACATTCTATATTACCTCTCTCACTGTTATGAAATGTGAAACATCCTCCCAATTGTATTGAAAATTGACCATCAAAGTGCTTCTCTTGAGAATCAAAAAATTATGTCATATCAACACTGTCTACAATAAACAAATCTGAAACCTTTTGCACCTCCTTCAAATCATCATTTGGAGACAATATGTGAATATGACTCATATCTTCAATATCAAGCATATATGAACCAATAAAATCTGGACCTTTATCATCCTTGGTATGCAGATAAACGTCTTCTCCACAAGAGTTAGAAATTTCAAAATCACATACCTCATCTTGAATGGACACAAACTTTTGATCAACTTGAAAGGTTTCACCATCAACTTGAGAAATGCACTGAGAGTCATAAGAATCATCATGCAAAGATCTTTCACTATCTAGGCAAATGTAAGTTGGACAAAAAACCTCAAAATCACCCTCATGTACACATCTCTGGTATTCAAGAGTCAGCAAAACTGAAATTTGCTCACTGCTGAGTGAACAAGTCTCAACATCCTCATCACTACAGTTATATTCTTCACTTTTGTCATCATCAAAAAGAGGCCCAAGATGATCAAAAAATGAAAAATTAGAAACATTACCAGCGAAGTCACTTATTCCATCATCTAGCTTGTCTGAAATTATTTCCTCTTTAACATAAAGTAGATCTGAAAATACCTAGAAATCATTCCTGGGTATACCCTAGAAAAACATCATTTCTTCTTCATCAAATGAGTCTTCATGACTTTCAACTGTAATAGGAGGTATTATATACTCATTATCAAATGAAGTCACATTGTCCATTACCTCTTTCTCTTGATCACCACAAGAACCTTCAACTGGATCAGTACTGATTAAATTTGGCTGGGCTGATTCTATCTTGAAGTTGCCAAGATTCACATAAAAAAAACAATTGATTTGATCTTGGGGTACATAGTGAACAACTTGGCTCATTCTTGGCTCCCTATACAACCTGACTTCCTGACTAGTCACTGGAATAGTTGCATAAGATAAATCAAACTGGATATTTCCCCCAACTACTGTTGTCCATTGTCTTGATAAAAGCATCCCAAATTGAGGAGTATCAATCATTGTTATATCTATATTATATGCCACTTGTGGATAAGTAGCTAGCTTGACTTCAACATTTCTCATAATACCTACCACAGGAATAGGTCTATTATCCATTGCATAACATTTCCCTTCATGTGTATCAACCCACATGCCAAGCTACTTCATAACTCCTACTGGCATGATGTTTATAGCTGCACCAGAGTCTATCGTGCAATTCCTCAACAATTTGTTATTTATAAGCAATGTAGTGAAAAAAGGATCAACGTGTGGGGGAGTTGTTAATACATCACTCAAGCAGACTTCTAGGATATTTAATTCCTCCTGCCTATTGATAGCTACTTTATTTTCATAATTCATTATCAATTGAACAACACAGTCTCTGTATTCTTTAATTTTCATCATCTTAAGTAGTGGAACAAACATTTTTACCTAGGATAATGCATGAGTGAAGTCAAAAGAAGAGCCCTCCACCTTAACGATCTTCTTCTACTCCAATTCTTCTCCTTTGTTTTCTTCCTTCTCTCCTTTACTAGGCTGGTTAGGCCTTTGTATCTCTTTGTGTAACTCCTTTACTTCCTCCTTTTGGATAGGCCTTTGTTCATTTTTATCATGCTGTTTGTTTTCTGGCTTCTTCACAATTCCTTGTGTTGCCCTCTGGTCCTTCATGAAGATTCCCCTGGGGACACCTTCATTCTTATTTACTGTTCTATTTCTCAACCAGTATTTACTCTTCGCTTCCTCAACTGTAGCAACAATTAGTCTCTCTATCTCCTCTTTGGTGAGTCTCCTCATACTACAGTGAGTAGGCATTTCATCAGAATGTGGTTCTATATAATCCTCTTCAGAATCATAAAAGACCTATTGTTCAACCATATGGACATTGTATCTCTGATTTGAAACATTGTACTCATAACCTTCATCCTTTGAAGATGAATACCTCTCCTGAACATGATGAAAAGTATTTGAATTCAAATACACTGTGTGATCTTCTCCATTGTTTTCCATTAACATTCCTTCTTCTTGCGTCCTTTGGGCTACAACGCAATAGTCTTGGGAATGTGGCTTATCACAAGCTTCACAAAAGTAATTATTACTCACCATATAAGTTCTCTTCTTGCTTAACGGATCAAGAGTCTCTTTGCTTCTAGGCCTAGCTGTTATAGGCTTTCCATCCTTCCAGTCTGTATTATAAGGCATATCATGCAACCTCGGCCTCTCATTTCTGTATGTATTCTCCTATCTGTACTAATAATTGTTGCTTTGCCGGGGGGGCTAGGGTTGTCTCTTTTACTGATTATACCAGCAGCCTTCCTGTTGTTTTCAATTGTTAATGCTATCTTCTGAGCTTCAGCCAAATCTCTCAAGAATCTATTTCTCAATTCATACCCTATTTTAGGATCAAATGCATTCAAATAAACACTCAAAGCTATAGAATCTGGCAACCTTGATCCAGGAGGTACTTTAGTCTGCAACTTGTTGAATCTTTGGTTGAAATCATAAATTGAGTCATTCTGATTTTTCTGAATTCATATCAATTCATGAAGAGCTGCATCTAGTGCATTTAGATTCCCATATTGCTCTAGGAATCTATCCTAGAATATTTGGAGAGAATTAATTGAAGATGTTGGCAAGCTGTTGAACCAATCCCTAGCATCTTCAAGAAGTGACATCATAAATAGCCTCATATGTGAATCTTCATATGGCATACCTATGTCCTGGATGAACACATTAAAATTCTTTAAATGTTCTTCAACAGTAATTGCATTACTCCCTATAAACTTAGGTACCAAAATAGGGTAAGGGTATAAATGAAACCCTACCAAATCAAACTATCTAATCATTGCTACATACTGGTGAGGGGGAGGAATAGGTGGGTACTGATATTGATACGTAGGATTACTATATTGTGCATTATGCTATGGGAAATAATGTTGACCATGAGGTGGTTGCATATTTGTATGCTGAGTAGGAATGTGAGGTAGATGGTTTGGCTATATGTATTGATTCCCTGTCTGATTGTGAGGAGCATTTGATTGATTAGAGGGCCTTGCACCTTTATCACCCTGCTTATGAGGTGGAACATACTTCGGGAAACCAACCGTCTGATCAGTAACTTGAGTTTTTTGCAATTTAGCCTCTAATTCCTCTATCCTCTTCCTCTATAATTCAAATTGTGCTATTACCTCCATAGGAAGCTCATGATCAATAAACACATTCTGGTTACCCTTCATCCTTTGTTCACATTCCTGTTGATATCTGAGTCCTCTTGCTTCAAGTCTGGCATCAAACTCAGGTTGATTTTGAGGATTATAAAATGGATTTTCTTGCTCTTCAGGGGTGCAAAGTTCTGCACTTGAATTATCTCGCTATGTATCACAGCGATTACATGTTTCAAAATGTGCTCTTGATGTTTTATCTTTATCTGTCATGCACATGTCCTCACTTATTCCTTTCCCCTTAGCAACCTTGTCATCTTTGTGTGTCCACTTACTACTGCCAGTAGGAGCTCCAGTATGACCTCCCCTGTATTGAGATCTTCTTCCATTCATGTTTGAATAGGTGCAAAATTTCTGTCAGAGTCGCCACTCACTTTTGTCAAAAATGAGAAAAAACTTGATGTTTCTTATTCCCAGTGGAGTCTGTATAAAGTTCCCAACTCTATGATTACGACCTTGATTATGAATGTATCCCCAACAGAGTCACCAATTTTTTAGCTCTCAAAAATGCAGGTGGAATGCCTCAAGAGGATGCCAATCTCTTGATACGCTTCAGGGTAACAGACAAGGTCAAGAGAACTCAACCTTCTACTATTCAGGTGCTGCTAAACCTAGGCGGGTGTACCTTTCTGAATGAAGCAGACTTGACTTATGGTTATCCTTATTGCAATGATTTGCCCACAATGGCAGGTGCAAGTGAACAAATGAATTCAAGCGCAATAGAAATCTTCTTAATCTAAATAATAAATGCTCAATTAACAAATATAAAGAGAATAAATGAATCTTAATAATGAAATTGTAGAGACCAGTGCCTTATTGGGTATGCGGAGTCAAACAAAATCAAGATGAGCAACACTCTCTAGAGAAAACTCAAATTATTTGGCATACATTCTGTTTACAACTTGTATAAACATGCAATACTGTAACTACTAAGCTCTACTTTAACAATCCAAATGAATCTCTCTGATTACTATGATCAATTAAAAGGATTTAATCTTTTCTTGAAAGAACCAGTTGATTAACCACACAGAAACAACAAATGTGCACTGATGAATTGAATATAAACTTGTTATATCAATTTAAACAATAAAAAGAATCCATCTCAGAGACAACTTAGCAATACTTTCATCAAATTCAACAGATAATTGATACCAAAAATGTGTAGCAACATCAATTGACTTTTATAAATACCTCCATTTTGAAAACATGCATCATAGTCTCTGATTTGATAAATCTATTGTACTGTATCCATCTAATTTGCCTACTGTATATTGAATAACTAATAGCTCTTTTTTTTTACAATTACAAAATGCCTATTTATACACCAGCATGAGAAAAACATATCATATTGAGATCCCATGTCGGCCTTCCATAGAATTTGGGCTCAAATCACGTCAGCCAACAATGGTATTTTAGCAGTGTACATGTCAGCCTCAGTATTTGAATTCTCATTAATCATTCGCCAAGTCACCCAGATAGTTATGCCAAAGGAAATTCAATCACTGTCAGCCCGCGCTCTTTGTATATCACTCTGACTCTGTGATATCGGTGAGACATCTCACATATTACAAAATGTTATATCAATATGTATTTCCTTACGTGCTTTCCATTCACTGAGACATAGGTATATCTCTCACGGATGAGTTCCTTTGGTTTCATTCACAGTCACCGTAACATTCTGATATTGGAGAGACCTCACATAGAGTGCTCTTTGTTTTACCGAAAGACCTCAACCATCTTTGAGTGTCGCTAAGACAAATCATTTTTTATGCCGAAAAGGATCCTTTTGTTTTCCATTGGTGAGACCGAAGGTCACTCACCGAGACCTCATACCGATATCGCTAACTCCTACCGATATGTTCCCCTCATCCTTAGGTCGCCAAGACAATGCCAACCTCTCGCTGAAAACCATCTCCCATTCGCTTTCGCCAAGACAATTCAAAATCGGGGAGAGGTCCCAAAGAATCAACTAAGTCATATCAAAACATCCCGAGCACATTAGTTCACCAAGACAACACAAACCTCTCACCGAAAGTCATTCATTAGACCTTGTCGGCAAGACCCAACGGGCTCGCCAAGACTTTACATCGAAGCTCATAAGTCTTACCGAAGGGTACTCTTAGTTGCCGGTCGGTGAGACATATTGAAATAGCTAAGACCTTAGCCCGATGGCCAAACTCATGCCAATATGCTTATCCAAACGCGGGTCGGTAAGACATGATATATTCAATGAAACATTACACCGAAGACCCCTAGCTCATGCCGAATCATGAATGCACAAGACCTGTGATCGCCGTGACATCAGATGAGTCTTGTCGATAGGCAATACAGACTCATACAAGCAGAAATATAATATGAATCAGGAAACCCTTGACCATCACAAGCTGATATGAACAAGAATGTGAAAAAAGCAGACATAGATGATTCTATGGGAAAAATATGGGGAAAATATGGAAATTCATGAGCACAATCAATATGTAAAAACATCAGAAATTAATAGTTCCAACAATCGGGTGGCCCAATAGTTTGAGAAGGTTTAGACTATTCCTCTAGTGGCTCCTATGTTTATATGGTTGCACAAGAGTGCAACCTGAGTAGGAGAATGAATTCATCTGATGATTGTAGATGTTGTAGTCAACAAAAAAAATTGAATGATGACGATCATGTTGGAATCAGGGAACACTGAGAGGGGGGGTGAATCAATGTTCTACAAAATTTAACTTTATTAACTTGATATTTAAACCAATTATAGCACTGAACCAAAAGAAAGATGCAAGAACACAAAGCAATCAACCACAACACAATAACATAGGATTTTTTACGTGGAAAACCTATTAAGGAAAAAACCATGATGAAGGTTAATCCACAATATGAGTATACTCAAAATAAGTGTTTACAAATAGGGAATGCACATGCATTTAGGCACACTACCTAGAGCTCACTGCTCAAATACAAAAGGTTTACTTCCCAAAGAAATACTCACTATCCTACAATCATAAATAGACAACTGGAGTGGATGAACTATGAAATAGCATTTGCTAATGCTTGATTATAGTTTCGGTTAAGCACATTTGCAGCTTCTTTGCATTCTGTCTGATTCTGCTCTTGAAACCCTATCTACTTTAATTTGAATCACCAATCTTCATTCTACTCAAATGAAAATACACACAATCGATCTATAATCCTTCTAACTTTTTCATCACACCACATCACACACCAAAAATGATATGAATAATTGATTATATATATCCGCGACTAGAGATTACATTAACTACATGTCAGTTTTAACAAAATATAAAACATGTTCAAACTGTCAGCCCAATCCATAAACAATTATCAATGCGAACCAACCAATGTTGGCTAAACATAGTGAGGAACCAAAACAACATGCTTGAACATGAAACACCTTAAACAATTATGCCTCAAATATCTGCAACATGCTACACTCATCGAGTCAACCTTTTTGCACTGTTAGATTGAAAATCAATAAACTAGATCTTCTATCTTGCACACCAATCAATACGAGGCCCTATGATTCAAAGATAAGATGGTTCATACATCAAAATACCTTCCCTGAGATCCAAAACATAAAATGATAACAAAAAATTACGTATGAGCCAATGTACACCAATCTAATGCCTTGTATTAGCTTTGAAAATTAACACATATCTTCAATCTGACTTCCGGTATAAGAAAATACTAAAGTATAGATATGATTAATGAATAGGGTTTCCATCAATGAAAACACCAAATGACTTGTGTAGTGTCTCTTTCCAATAATCTCCCCCTTTGGCATTGATGGTAACACTTAGTGAAAAATGACTAAGTGTTGGAACCAGTACCAACATGAATATATTGCAATCCTCAAAACTTCATAATTTTTTTTAAATCACAACTCCCCTTGAGATGAATATGACATTTTTCACTATCCTACACTCCCCCTTTGACATCAATGGAAAATATGGGAATCCACATACCAAAAATCATACAAAATTGTATATGTACAAACAAGCTTTTCTAACTTACATGGACTGAAATATGTCTAGAAAATTATTCTTCAACATGCTTAAACTAGTGTCCCAACCCTTTTTGAGACTCTCCAAAATATTCATGTGACCATAAAATAGGTAGGATTGCATCTTTTCTGACTCAATATTTTCCCAATCATTGATAGCCATAGCATCCTGTGCTTCCTTCAATGCACTAAGCATTGTCTCCATTTTAGGACCAATTAGTCCTCTAAGCTCACATACCCTTTCAACAATTTTTCCCTTTTCATGCTTCAAATTTTTAATTTTATCAAGTAGGTATATGACTTGACCTTCTTGCTTACTCACAGAAACAGTTAGAGGATCAAAGGTTTGAGAAATATCTGCTAACTATTTCTCATATTCCTTGATTTTCTTCTTAGTGACCTCAATAAATTTTGACAAGGATAAGCATGACTTGTAGATATTTACACCCTCAGATAATGCACCTTGAATGTTCTTTTCATAGGTAGCTAATAATGCTTTATCATTAGAAATCATACACTTCAATCTACTGAACCTTTTTGCATCAAATTCTTTCTGAACCTTATCCTCAGCCAACTTTTCAAGAGACTCAAAGTGAGTACTTATAGAGTTGATAAGTTTCTTCAGCTATCCGGAGGGAGAATCAAATGAGTCCTTGACATGTGTGGTCATGATATTCTCCAAGATATCAGATGCACAACTTAGCAGCTCACTGTCCTCAATGAGAGATTTCAATATCTCCTCCCTTGCCTTGGCCTGAGCAAATGATGCTACCTTCATCTTTTGAATAGGAGATAGAGTGGCCAAGTCGATAGGACCTTCAACCAATTCAGGTTCAAACTCCTCTTGTTGTTCTTCTAAAAAATCCTTTACTGCCTTTGCAGTGTCTCTTGCTTCCATAGCAGCCTCCTTTGCCTTAGCCTTCTTTTCTTCAATTATAGATTTTTGCTTGGCTTTATGAATCTCTACTTCTTCAACTATCACATCTTTAGGAGCTTCAGTCTCCATGGGAATTTTAGTATCTTTCATATCTAGAGGATTTTGAGTATCCTCAATTGTGTCTTCTTTCACTTCTTCAATTTTTGGACTAGATGGAACATCTACATCATGAGTTTCTTTAGAAACAACATTATATCTGTTCTTCAACAAAACTGCCTTAAGAATTTTTTCAGTGTCTTTTGCTACTTCTTCAATCTACTTGATCATAAGCTTATTCACCCTTTTTTCTCTCTTAAAATCCTTTTTGGCATCATTGAGGATTCTATTCATTTCTTCTATTGACATTACCAGACATAGATCAACAAGTATGCATTCTCTCATTTGTTTTTCTTCAATTCTTGCATTTACTCTCCTCATTTCTAAGACTTCATATAGCCTTTTAGGTAACTCTGACATTATTTCTATGAGAGTCATATTGAAAATATTCAAATATTTTATTGTGGCTTCTTCAAGAGTTCTCTGATCGACACTATCAAAAGTGTCATACCATTCAAAAAGTGGTTTAAGATTACCATCCTTGATTAAAGCTTTTTCCACTTCCTCTACAGTCATACCTAATCTATTAGTTTTCACCTTTTTCTTTGATTTCTCTTCACTAGAGGGCTTTTCCTTAGAGAATTTTGATTCCTTTGTGCCCTTATGCTTGATTTCTCTTACTACATCTAATTCAATTTCTTCATCATCTTCAATAGCTACATAGACTCTTGTGCTTTTATCCTTCTTCCTCTTTCCTTCTCTCTCAGATGTCTTGACTTGAGCTTTTACTAGGCTTGATTTCTTTGTAGGACCAGATGAGAGTGTAGAGCTCCTTGTAGATCTAGATCTAGTAAAGGATACTGCCAGACTAGTTGACTTAGTTCTACCAGGCTCTCCTTCTTTAGCTTGTTCTCTTTTGTTCCTCACTTCCCTTATTGCTTCAACTGATATGCCGATGATTTTTGTAAAAGCTTCAACTTCCTTTCTCACCTTCCAAACTATCATAGGATTCTTCAGTTGTGCATGTACTTGCATATTATTCTCTTCAAATGTACCAAATCTTTCTTCTGTCAGATCCTGAGGTTTACTCAATAGGTGTTGAGCATACAACTCCAAAATGTGTTCTTCAACCTCATATCCCATAGGCATTATCCAAACTATTCTAGGTTCTACTGCTTCCATCAAACAATGATCTATGTCAACCATGAAGAAAATAGTTTCCTTATATTTTTCCACAATAGATTTAGGAATCCCTTCCCTTGCTTGTATTTCACTCTGAAAGCTTTTGAAGTAACCCCAAATAACCATTTTCCTTGCTTTTCTATCACCAATTCTATATAAGATGTCTTTGATTTGTATAGCTACCGGTCTATCACCTTCCCATTGCACTTTACCAACTTGCAGAACTTCATTCATGAAGTAGAAGAATAGACATAACAACAAATTTCCATACTTGAAAGATTTCTTCTTGTCCTTCTTGATTTTACCAAGATTTTCAATTAGCTGGCCCTAGAGTAACTCACATAAATTATATTCTGCATTTTCCTTGATCATCTGATAAGCTACATAAATTGCAGTACCGGATACAAAGTTATTTGAGTTGGAGTGATAGATTTTATATCCAATAACCATAGAAGAAAATCTTACATCCAATTCAATGATGTCATTAATTGTCATGGATCTTTTGTCGAAAGTGAAACCAATTTCCTTAGTGACTATTTGGTTCTTCACAACTTTCAATGTGGGAAACCCACCAGATGAATTCAAACTAGTAACAATGCTTATAGCTTCTCTTATGATTTTGAAGGGTTGATTTAACCACATGAACTCAACATGCCCTCGACTCAGTATGTATCAAACCCATTCATTTTCGTCGAACACGGGAAAATTCACAATTTGAGTGAACTTCTCCTCCAAAGTCTTGAATTTAGGCCTTACATAAAGATCTCCCACAATGTGATTTGTGTACAGATTTAATAACTAGGAGCTTCCTAATTCTTCAACATTCGCATGAATATATGCCCTAATATCTTCAATGTGCAAAAAACCATACAAAATGGAAGAAAATGCACCTAATGGTTCTATCTCAATGGATTTGAATGGGTGCCATTTGAAATTTGGGTGGGTTCTATACTTAATATCAACTACTAATGGAGCGACCATTTTTAGAAATTTCAAGTTCACAAGTTTTGTAGATAAATACCTTTTTTCAGATTAGGGTGGTGCAGGAGCACCTGGGAAAGTACTAGGTTTATTGAAGTTTTATATGAAGTTCAAATTTTGTTGTGTTGTTTTGAGGTCATGTTGACCATCTTGTTTGTTTTTTAGGTTTTCTGCTCCCTAGGTAAGAAGTGGTGAAAGGTGAATGAGTTTTAGAAGCTTATCATGTTTGTTTTTAAAACAATGGACTAAAGTTGAAAAACACAGTGTGTTTTATAACACTAACCATTTTGCTCATCCTTAGGCTCGATCAAGGAAACTTAACTGTTTCTAGGGCCTATTTAAGGGGTATCTTGACATGGGAGCAGGGTTGGAAGCAATAAAATTTTGGTGTAACCTTGTGTGAATGAAAAAAATAGCGTTCTGAGTTATAATTTCTGAATTATTGTATCTTGATAGACCTTTTATGGATTAGTTTGCTATTGTTTTGATTTGTACAATGTAGTTTTGGTTGTTCTCAAGCTTTGTGTAAGATTAGAAAGCTTCTTTGTTGAATTTGGAAGCATTTGTTGTAAATAGTTCATCTCTGCTCAAATTTTGGTCTGAACCAGACTGTTTTTAGGGAATGTGGTGCTAGAGCACTTTTCCACCGTACAAACTATACAGCCCTTTGGAAATAGTGCCTAGACACCATGCTTGTACATATTTTAGCTAGTAGGTTTTTTTTGTGTACAGGGAATGCTAGCAATGTCTTGCCCTAGGCGAGCCAGGCAGGGTCCGACTAGGGAAGACCAAGAGAAAAATGTAGATAACTTGCAGGGGAATTAAGATTTTGGAGAAATTATTTTTTGTGAATTTTTTTGAGGGTCTTGGCAATGCTTGGAGGTCAAGAGGAGGTTCTATCAAGTCGTTTGAAGGGAGAAATTTTTGACAGTCTGAAAACAGCCTTGAAAAGCTTAAAAACCCTAGGGTTTTGACCATTTTTGTGTGTGGACAGTGTATGGGTTGTGCAGGCTTAAACCCTAAAAATATTTGAGGTGTGGGAATGAGAAACACAAACCCTAAACAAAGAACCTAGGTCTCTTGGTGGGTTTAGGAGAAAGTTGCATTTTAACTCTGTTAAGAGGCTTAATTGGGGCTCTAGGCTTGTAGCCTTCTAACCCTAGGAAGGGATTGTGTGAAAGCAATGGAAAATTGGAAACTTGTGATTGCATAAGGACCCTAGATAGGATAATTTGAAGCTTTTACAACACCATCACACCCCTACAAGAATCTAGCAGAAGGTTGAGGTTATTTGGCCTTTAAAGAAGAGTAAGGGCCAATGGAGAGTATGTGGTGAAGCACCAAGGTGGACTTGGTAGAAGGAAAGCATGTTGATAGTGGGGTTGGTGAGTAGGAGTAGTGGCACCCAAACCTAAGGCAGGGCCACTAGAACAAGGTGGAGGAGACACCTAGGAGTTCTTAGGAGCAAGGACTTAGAGCATGGGGTAGTGAGTGCCTCATCTAACCCTAACCTATCAGATTGGTATCAGAGCCAGGCTAAAGATTTGGGAAGCATCTTATATGTCAGAGGTTGAGTCTAGTGATTCTTCCACCATGGTGACCAATGTAGAACTAGCTAAGATGGTTGAAGGACAAGAAGAAGACAATAGGCTATTGAGGGAAACAATAGCCCAACTTGAGGAAGCAGTGAGGAGTGCATAGTTTGAGGGAAGGATACCAAAAGAGGAAGAGGTTGCAGAGGAAGATAAGACCCCTGAACTTGACCCTATTTTGAAGGAGGATCCCTTCTTGAAGGAATTGAAAGCCTTGAGTGGAAAATCACTTGAAGGCATACCCCTATTTAGTGGGAAAATAGAAGCAGACCTAGTCATGGATTGGATAGAAGGCATGGAGAATCATTTTGAGTGTGATGGAGTCACTGAAGCATAGAAGGTGAAGGTTGCTAAGTCAAGGATCAACCTTGACATGGTGGAAGTTCATTCAGACAAAGAGGGAAAAAGAAGGCAAACAGCCCATATCAACTTGGAAAGGAATGGTTGCCAAGGTGAAAGAAGCCTACATGCCAGATGACTATGAGATTCAACTACACAAGAAGAGGCAAAGTCTAAGGCAGAAAGACCAAGATGTAAACACTTAACTGAAGAGTTTCAAAAGCTTTGTATGAGGTCTAATGTGACAGAGGATGAGAGTCTCAAAGTGGCTAGGTATCTTAATGGTTGAAATGGAACTTTCAAGAGGAGATGGCTCTACTAAGTCCCAAGATAGTACACCAATGCTATTAGTTGGCCATAAAGATTGAGGAAAGGAACAAGAGGAAGCAAGATTAGGCTTCTAAGGGCAGAGGAAAAGGCAGAGATCAAAGAGATCAAAGAGGACAGCATGGTGGCTACCAAGGTAGAGGAAATGACCAAATAAATCATGGAGAATCTAAACTCACTGAACATGGAGGAGAAACACCTTCTAGAGGTGGATTTAACAGAGGAAGAGGACCTCAAGGAGGTTCAAACAGAGGAAGAGGAGCAGGCAGGAGCAATTCTTATTTTGCAAACATGAAGTGTTATCATTGTAGTCAAATAGGTCATCCTGCTTATAGGTGCTCAGAGAAAGCATCCTCATCTAGCAATGAGAAGAGAGTGGCCTATGTACAAGAGGACACTATGAGTCCTAAGGCATCTGAGGTCAGTCATATAGAATCTGAGGTAGGAGAGAATTTGATGTTTAACAGAGTCTTGATCAGACAACCAGTTAGGGAAGAACCTAAACAAAGAAGAGCTATTTTTAGAGTAAGGTGCAAGATACTTGGAAAGGTGTGAAAGGTCATAGTAGATTCAAGTTCAATAGATAACATAATCTCAGAGGAGGCAGTAACAAAACTAAAATTGGAGAAGGTACCCCACAATAACCCCTACAAGGTCACATGGCTGAACAAAGGGTAGAGTGTTTTAGTTAATGAGCAAGTAACAGTGGAATTTTCTATTGGGGGATATAAAGATAAGTTGGTTTGTGATGTATTACCCATGGATTCATGCCATCTACTACTGGGAAAACCATGGCAATATGATAGAAGTGCTATTTATGATGGGAAAGAGAATACTATTTCTTTCAAAAAGGATGGAAGCACCTTCAAGCTGCAGTCACTGACAGAAGAAGAGGAAGGACAGTCAAAGACACCTAACATCATGTTTAGCAGTGGTAAGGAGTTCCTTAAGGACCTACACCAAGGGAATGAAGGATATGTGGTTGTGTTGCAACCTAAAGAGGAACACAAGGTTGAAAAGACAGTCTTACCAAAAGCAGTCCAAAAGTTACTTGATAGGTACAAGAGCATAGTTAGTGATGGTACACCTGCAACTTTACCACCAAAGAGAGCCATAAGTCATCAAATTGACTTCATACCTGGAGCCTCATTGCCTAACAAAGCAGCATACAAACTTACACCAGAACAGAACCTAGAGGTAGCTAGGCAAGTGCAAGAATTGTTGGATCAAGGACTGATTGAAAAGAGCATCTGCCCATGTGCAGTACCAGTGGTTTTGGCATCTAAGAAGGGAGGTAAGTGGAGACTTTGTACTGATTCTAGAAAAATAAATAGAATCACAATTAGGTATAGGTTCCCAATTCCTAGAATTGAAGATTTAATGGATTGCCTTCGAGGAGCATAGTATTTCACCAAGTTGGATCTTAAGAGTGGATACCATCATATCATAATTAAGGATGGTGATGAGTGGAAGACAACATTTAAGACAAATGATGGGTTATATGAATGGAGAGTGATGCCATTTGGTCTCTCCAATGCCCCTAGTACATTCATGAGGCTCATGAATGAAGTGCTAAAGGAATTTACAGGTATATTTGTGGTAGTGTACCTTGATGACATCCTCATATATAGCAAGACAACAAAAGAGCATCTAAAACATGTGGAGCAAGTTCTTAGAAGGTTGCAAGAAGAGAAGTTGGTAATCAATCTAGAGAAGTGTGAATTATTTAAGCAAGAGCTAGTCTATTTGGGTTTTGCAGTGTCCAAAGGATCATTGAAGATGGATCCAAGCAAGGTGGAAGCTATTCTAAACTGGCCTACACCAACCATAGGGACTAAGGTAAGAATTTTTCATGGATTGGCTCAATTTTATAGGAAATTCATAAGGAATTTTAGTGGCATATGTGCACCAGTTCTAGATACAATCAAGGGTGGTATAAAAACTAAGTTTGTATGGACTCAAGAAGCTGAGAAAGGGTTTGAGAAACTGAAACAAGATGTGGCAACTCAACCTATTCTCTTATTACCTAGTTCTGACAAGTTGTTCACTGTTGAATGTGATGCTAGTGGAGTGGCAGTAGGAGGTGTGCTTAGTCAAGAGGGCAGGACTATAGCCTTCTTTAGTGAGAAGCTCAATGAAGAAAAGAAGAAGTATTCAACCTATGATTTAGAACTTTATGCTTTGGTTCAGTCACTTAGGCAATGGAGGCATTACCTTCTACCCAAGGAGTTTGTGGTTTTTACTGATAATCAGGCACTTAGCTTTATCAACACTCAAGAGAAGTTAAGTAATAGGCATCTGAAATGGATGGAATACATCCAAGCTTTTAATTTTACCATCAAGCACAAGAAAGGACAAATGAACAAGGTGGTAGATGCATTGAGTAGGAGATTGTTGACAGTGCAAGAGATACAGCTCAAGAGCATTGGCATAGAGAGTTTCAAGGACCTATATGGAGAGGATGAAGACTTTTCAGAGGCCTATAAGGTATGTTCTAACTTTGAGAACCATTTCCATATCCAATACTCAGAGTATACTTTGCAAAGTGGGTTGTTGTTTAAGGGCAATCAGTTGTGTGTTCCAAGAGGGTCAATGAGGAAAAATATGATTCAAGAAAAGAATAATGGCAGTCTTAGTGGGAATTTTGGCATCAATAAGACCTTAGAGCTAGTACAAAGATTCTATTATTGGCATAAGTTGGCAAGATATGTTAGAAGGTATGTGGAACAATGTGTTGTGTGTATGAAAGCTAAGGGAGGAGCTAGCAATGTTGGTTTATATCAACCCCTGCCCATTCCTAACAGACCATGGGAGTGTGTGAGCATGGATTTTGTGGTAGGCCTTCCTAAGACCAAGACTGGTTTTGACAGTGTTTATGTTGTGGTAGACAAATTTAGCAAGATGATTCATTTTATTCCCTACAAAACTACTCATGATTCCAACTACATAGCTCATCTTTTCTTCAAGGAAGTTGTTAGGATCCATGGGTTACCTTTGAGCATTGTTTCAGAAAAATATGTGAAGTTCATGAGTCACTTTTGGAAGACTCTATGGAGCAGATTGCGTACAAATCTGTCATTTGGACCAGCTTACCATCCTCAGACCGATGGTCAAACAGAGGTGGTTAATAGAGTGTTAGGTAATCTTTTAAGGTGTCTAACCAAGGAGTATGGACAAACATGGGATATGGTTATCTCACAAGCTGAGTATGCTTATAATGACAGTGTCAATAGAACTATAGGGAAAAGTCCTTTTGAAGTTGTGTATGGAATGCACCCAAGAGGCATTTGTGAGCTCAGAGACCTTGGATCTATGGAGAATAGGAGTGGACATGCAGAATATTTTAGTCAGACCATGAAGGAGATTCAGGAGCAGGTCAAGAGGATAGTCACCGAGGCTACACAAAAAGTGAAGAAAAAGGCAGATATGTCAAGGAAAGATGTGCAATTTCAAGTAGGGGACTATGTTATGGTCCACCTTAACAAATCAAGGTTGCAGAAGGGAATGCCAACCAAGTTGTAGATGAAGAGAGTGGGTCCCTGTAAGATATTGGCCAAGTATGGCAAGAATGCATACAAGGTGGAGTTACCTATTGATCTAGGAATCTCACCAGTTTTCAACATTGCTGATTTGCTCAAGTATAAGGGAACAGTTAGTGATGAGGTTCAGAACAATAAGGAGATCTTCAAAGACATCAATAATGTACCCCTACCTAATCAAGAGAAGCCTCAGGCAGAGCAGATCTTGGAGTCAAGAGTGCAAAAGTCTACAAGGAACAAGGTGTACATGGAGCACCTTATCAAATGGAAGAACAAGCATGAATCAGAAGCTACATGGGTATAAGAAGATCAGTTCAAGAAGCTTGGTATTGACCTGTCATTGATCCCTCCTTCCAATCCTCAGTGTTTGGGCTGAGAGGGGGAGAATGGTGTAAGAGCACCTGGGAAAGTACTAGGTTTATTGAAGTTTTGTATGAAGTTCAATTTTTTTTGTGTTGTTTTGAGGTCATGTTGACCATCTTGTTTTTTTTTTATGTTTTTTTCTCCCTAGGTAAGAAGTGGTGAAAGGTGAATGAGTTTTAGAAGTTTATCATGTTTGTTCTAGGGCCTATTTAAGGGGTATCTCGACCCGGGAGCAGGGTTGGAAGCAATAAAATTTTGGTGTAACCTTGTGTGAATGAAAAAAACATCATTCTGAGTTATAATTTCTGAATTATTGTATCTTGATAGACCTTTTTATGGATTAGTTTGCTATTGTTTTTATTTGTACAATGTAGTTTTGGTTTTCTTCAAGCTTTGTGTAAGATTAGAAAGCTTCTTTGTTGAATTTTTAAGCATTTGTTGTAAATAGTTCATCTATACTCAAATTCTGGTCTGAACCAGACTGTTTTTAGGGAATGTGGTGCTAGAGCACTTTTCCACTGTACAAACCATACGAACCTTTGGAAATAGTGCCTAGACACCATGCTTGTACATATTTTAGCTAGTAGGTTTTTTTTGTGTACAGGGAATGCTAGCAATGTCTTTCCCTAAGCAAGCCAAGTAGGGTCCAGTTAGGGAAGACTAGGAGAAAAATGTAGATAACTTGCAGGGGAATTAAGATTTTGGAGAAATTATTTTTTGTGAATTTTGTTGAGGGTCTTGGAAATTCTTGGAGGTTAGGAGGAGGTTATATCAAGTTGTTTGAAGGGAGAACTTTTTGACAGTCTGAAAATAGCCTTGAAAAGCTTAAAAACCCTAGGGTTTTGACCATTTTTGTGTGTGGACAGTGTATGGGCTGTGCAGGCTTAAAACCCTAAAAATCTTTGAGGTGTGGGCATGAGAAACACAAACCCTAAATAAAGAACCTAGGTCTCTTAGTGGGTTTAGGATAAAGTTGCATTTTAACTTTGTTAAGAGGCCTAATTGGGGCTCTAGGCTTGTAGCCTTCTAACCCTAGAAAGGGATTTTGTGAAAGCGATGGGAAATTGGAAACTTGTGATTGCATAAGGACCCTAGATAGGCTACTTTAAAGATTTTACAACACCATCACACCCCTACAAGAATCTAGCAGAAGGTTGAGGTTATTTGGCCTTTAAAGAAGAGTAAGGGCCAATGGAGAGTATGTGGCGAAGCACCAAGGTGGACTTGGTAGAAGGAAAGCATGTTGATAGTGGGGTTGGTCAGTAGGAGTAGTGGCACCCAAACCTGAGGCAGGGCCACTAGAACAAAGTGGAGGAGACACCTAGGAGTTCTTAGGAGAAAGGACTCAGAGCATGGGGCAGTGAGTGCCTCATCCAACCCTAACCTATCATAGGGTTTGTTCACCAAATTGCCTTTAGACTTGTATCTCACCAAAATTCCTTGTAGAGCTCTCCAAATGTCTTCTTCTCAAAATGCAATGTGACAAATGAGGAATAGAGGTAACCTTTTATCATTCGCACACCTAACCTTTTATCGCAATAAATGTTTTTTCCCTAGGTCTTTTGGATACCCTATTTTCATAGACTGTGAAAGAAAATTATTCTACAAACCTTCAATTTTGCATAAATTTCCTCCACAAGTGTTCCCAAAAAATTTGTAGATCACTAATACAATTGATGCAATTTGCCACATTCTGGTACCAACTACCAGCAAGGGGGTAAAATATTTTCTTGAGATCCCCCCCTAGGCTAGAGGCCTTAAACTAATTCTGGGAGGAATTTCCAGTACCAAATTTTGGTGCAGGTTCATTTCTTGCATCAGAAATGCTCTTCTTCACCCATGTATTCTTCATTTGATTCCTGATCTCATCTGTAGTAACTTTTCCTTTTCCCTTATCATACTTTTGCATATTTTTACCTCTATTTACCAGGCCCTTCCTACTTCTATAGAATCTTGCAATGCGATTGGATTTGTTACAATTATAGCACATGACATTTATTTTTCCATACCAGTTATTCCATTGATTTTCTCTTGATCTGCACTGGTTAGCAATATGGCCAAATCTATTGCAAGCATAACATTTGACATTTCTATTGAAAAAGTTGTTCATCATATTTTTGCATTCAATTGACTTATGATCATACTTATTGCAATTGAAACACTGACCAAAGAATGATGGACCACTTGGATTCATTCTACTTCTACATTGAGCAACCATATGACCAAATTTATTACAAAAAAAAAATAGTATCCATTTAACTTTTGAGCATTAGGTTGTCTTACTGGATACCTTCTAGCTTTGTTCGTCTAATTTCCTTGCCTAAATTTCCTTTAACCAGATCCATAGCTTTCTCCTTTCTCATATCCAAGACCTCGCTTGTCACTTCCAATCTTTTGACTTTGAATCAGTTCATCAAGCTTAGTTGAGCTAATATTGAACTTATCCTCGTATTCATTTGTAGTAGCAAGTTCATCCCTAAGAATGACAATTTGTCTTTCAAGCTCTTCTTCATTGCTTCTGGATTGTTGCAATTCAAGCTCCAGCTGATTGAATCCATCATTAATTCTGCTGCATTCTTTAGATTTTTATTTCAAGGACTAAGTAAGATTATATTCATTGTTCTTTTTCTCTTTAGTCTCCTTGGCCATCCTCATCACAATGGATTCCATCTCATGCTTTAGGACAACATTATCTATGGTGAGCTTTTCACATTCTTCTATCTTTTCCTTCAAGGCTTGACTTAGGTGTTCATCTTCCATGCTTTTACTTTCTTTCTACTTGAGTTGATCATAGAGTTCCTTTCTCTTTTCCCTAGACTTATTGATTTGATCTTTCAATGATTGAATGAATTCCTCAGCATTCATGAGGCTTGCTTGCAATTCCCGAACTTTAGATTTGGACTAATCAAGATCATCTAGTGCCACCAAAAGTTGTTGAAGACTGTTGGAATCCATTGGATCACCTTCCTAGATCTTCCCCAAGCTATTAAACTTCTTCTGAGGAACTAGGCTCTGATACCAATTGTTGGAATCAAGGAACACTAAGAGGGGGAGTGAATCAGTGTTCTGCAAAATTTAACTTTATTAACTTGATCTTTAAACCAATTATAGCACTGAACCAAAAGAAAGATGCAAGAACACAAAGAAATCAACCACAACACCATAACACAAGGATTTTTTATGTGGAAACTCTATTAGGGGAAAAACCATGGTGGAGGTTAATCCACAATATGAGTATACTCAAAATAAGTGTTTACAAATGGGGAATGCACATGCATTCAGGCACACTGCCTAGAGCTCACTACTGAAATACAAAAGGCTTACTACCCAAAGGAAGACTCACTATGTTACAATCATAAATAGATAACTAGAGTGGATGAACTATGAAATAGAATTTGCTAATTCCTGATTATAGTTCTGGTTAAGCACATTTGCAGCTTCTTTGCATTCTGCCTGATTATACTCTTGAAACCCTGTGTGCTTTAATTCAAATCACCAATCTTCATTATGCTCAAATGAAACTACACACAATTGATCTATAATCCTTCTGAATTTTGCATCACATCGAATCACACCGTATCACACGCCAAAAATGATATGAATAATTGATTATATATATCCGTGACTAGAGATTACATTAACTACATGTCGACTTTAACAAAATATAAAACATGTTGAAAATGTCAGCCCAATCCATAAATAATTATCAATGCGAACCAACCAATGTTGGCTAAAACATAGTGAGGACCCAAAACAACATGCTCAAACATGAAAAACCTTAAATAATTATGCCTTGAATATCCGCAACATGCTACACTCATCGAGTTGGCCTTTCTGCATTGTTAGATTGAAAATCAATAAACCAAATCTTCTATCTTCCACACCAATCAATATGAGGCCCTATGATTCAAAGATAATATGGTTCATACATCAAAAGACCTTACCTGAGATCCACAACATAAAATGATAACAAAAAATTACGTATGAGCCAATGTACACAACTCTGTCAGATGCCCTGTATTAGCTTTGACAGTTAACACATATCTTCAATCTAACTTTTGGTATAAGAAAATACTAAAGTATAGATAGGATTACTGAAAAGGGTTGCCATTAATGACAACACTAGATGACTTGTGCAGTGTCTCTTGCCAACAAATCAACACTTAGTCATACTGATCAATAATGTCAACATCATCCACAATTTTGCTACTTGGTGGGTGATGACAAGCTCAACCCTAATTTTCCAAGTAGGCACCCCAGTGCATGATGATGGTGCACAAGGGCTAGGAGATAAGGTTCTCAATGATAATGATGATGAGGTAGAGGTAGAGGAAAGTGAAGCTCTAGAGAGGCCAAGGTGATGATGATGAGTGTCATCACCCCCATGCGCAGTCCCCATCTCATTAGTGCCACCTATGAGACAAGCAGTTGCACCCCCTTCATCAATAGCAATAGGGCCACACCTAGCATCCCCACTGATCCACACTAGCAAGCTAGGGACCGAAGAATGAGAGTGATATATTTTATTTCATTTATGTATTGTCATTTCAACTTTCTCATATATATGTACATTTTTTTATATAATATGGTATTGATAGCCTCTACTTTCTATGTGGTTACAATAGACACACAAGTGTGGATCACCATCATCAAATGATGACTATCAAAGGTAACCCCAGCCATCTAGATCTAGGGTACCATCCTCGACACCTAAAAACTACCATCGTTAGGGTGTCATGCCCACCTATTTGATCCTGTAGCATGCCTAAGGATGACATATGAGGAGATGAGGGTGGATGCCATCTAAAGGACCATGGAGTTGACTACCATTATTGGGTAGTGAGATTAGCGGGCGACAGAGCTCCTCACTACACTAACCAAGTGAGGTTGGGGCATGACGTGGGCTAAGAGTGTTGTAGCAACACATGATGCCCTACAAAGCTAGGTCAATGATATCAATAGATAGGAAAAGGAAGTGAAGATGACATTTGTTGATCCACAGGTATAGAAACTCTAGGAGGAGCTATGGTAGGCTCATGAGTAGGAGGCCTCACTGCACAAGTGCATCACACAATTGTGAGAGGACACAACTGAGCTGAAGGGAGAGATTCAAGGACTAAAAACACATAGTCTGTCAGTGTTGTGGTCACATAAATTGTACTCCCACATGTCACTCCAATTCCCTCCTCTACCATCGCAAGTGCCAGAGGACTCAAGGAGCCATGCATCTGAGGCTAGAGGCCCAATTTTGCATATGCTATATTTTTTGTATACCATATAATTTTTGGATGGATAACATTTTTTTATACAAATTCATATATAGATATACAAACACCACATTTTGATACAATGGTGTGATACATGTACATGACATTTTTGATATATATATATATATATATATGAGATTTTTGTTTGGCATCATGGTGTTCTTATGCACACTTTTCTTTTATTTATGATCATAAGATGGATATATGTTTACGGATGCATATTTATATTAGATGCTATCATAATTTAATAAACACACATTGGATGTATGTTTGGTTAAATGTACTAATGATCTAATTGCCTAACCAAAAGAGTTAATCAAACACATTGCATGGATATAGAGCATACTAAAACAAATGTATTTATAATTCCTTTTTAAATAAAATAATCACATACACATGTTCTCATCATAACATAAATTAAGAAGATAATGTGTTAATGAAGAAATATCATAGCATAACAAACTACAATCCCTGAAGAGGGATGAGTGTCATGTGCATGCCACATAGAACCTATGTATAGTATTAGCAAAGATGCATTGTATTGACTGGTTATTTTAGAGACATTCCATCTATAGACATAGTCCATAGGCACCATAACCATACACAAAGGTGATTATGTAAGGACCTAAAAATTTAGGGCTAAACTTCCCCTTTTGAACAAGTGGCATATTTGCATTCCTCGTAGTCTCATAGAGAACGAGATCACCTACCTTGAAAGTTTGAGAGAGAACACCTTGATTGTAATGCTTAGAAATAGACCATGGATCAGCTTGGAGATGTTCAAGGGCTTGTAATCGGTGCTCATTGAGAAACTCAAGCTAGTTTAAATGTTCAACATGATAAGTGTCATCATCAATTAACCCTTTAAGGGAAACCTGTAAAGAAAAAAATTCCAACTCTAAAGGCGTGATAGCCTTAGTTCCATACATGAGTTTTTACAGGGTTGTACTTGCCGCCGTATGAACACTCATGTGATAGGCCCACAAGGAATATGTTAATTGAGTATGCCAATCTTTACCATGTTTACTCACTATTTTTTAGAGAATCAACTCAAGAGTTTTATTAGATGCTTCAACTTGGCCATTAGAATGAGGATAGTATGGTATGGAAAAGTGATGCTGAATATGTTTTTTTTCTAGGAATCGTTTCACCTCTTTGTTCTTAAATGAAGTACCATTGTCAGAAACAAGGGTAGAAGGCAATCTAAAATGAGCAATGATATTATTTAGAAGAAAGCTATAGATCACTTAAGCAGTAGTGGATTGAAGTAGAGCAACTTCAACCCACTTTGTGAAGTAATCAATAGCGGTAATGATGAAGATATGTCCTTTAGAAGAAGGAGGTAATATTTCTCTAATAATATCCAACCCCCATTTTGCAAATATCCAAGGAGAGGTCTGATTTTGAAGCTCTTGTGTAGGATCTCAAATGATATTGCTATGTTGTTAACATTGAGGACACTTCTTGACAAAGGCAAAGGAGTTCTGCTCCATTATTTTCCAAAAGTATCCCATATGAATCAGTTTACACACTAAGGATTTACAATCAAAATGTCCACCCCTAGAGCCTAAATGGGCTTCTTGAAGGGTAAGGGGTATTTCAGCCTTAGTGAGACACTGAAGAAGAAGACCATTATAAGATTTTTGATAGAGAACATCAAACAATATAATATATTAGACTAAAAAAAATTATATATGTGCGAGCATTTTTAGCCACATTATCAAGAAAATTTCTAGTCTTTAAATAATTAAAAATATGAGAATATCATTCCCTTGACTCTATGTGAGAACACACTAGACTATTGGGTTTAGGTAGATCTAAGACAACAGGAGAACAAAGAATATGAACCACAAATTGGTACTCTTCTACACCATCATCCAAAGATATAATGGAGGTTGCACTCACCATTGGATCCATGTGTCAAATTTCTCTCCTAGGGACACTTTCTATCATGAAAGAAGAGAAACAATCAAGAAGGGATACATCCAAATACCAATATTGAGATTGTAGAATAGGGTAAAATTAAGGTAAAAGGCATGAATCAATAGTATCAACCACTAACTACTTAAAACTCAAACCCTAAAGACCCTAGTCCAACAATGAAGCACAAATGAATGTAGAAACATAAAATAACAAAGAAATACTACCAAATACCAAATACCAAGAAAGGGTAAAGCCAAATACCAATATTGAGATTGTAGAATAGGGAAAAATCAAGGTAAAAGGAATGAATCAATAGTATCAACCACCAACTACTTAAAACTCAAACCCTAAAGCCCCTAGTCCAACAATGAAGTAAAAATGAACATAGAAACATATAATACCAATGCAATATTACCATAATTCCTATGTGATGTAGGGGACTCCCCTTAAAATCTAAAAACTCATAACACAACTCAAATTTACACAATATATGAAAGAAGGAAAACACTATATTTTATTGCAGCCAATATGAAATGGGATTACAACTTGTAGAAGATCACAAGCTTCTCCTACAACATGGGATTTTTTATTACATAAATCAGCAATATAGAGTTACAATATCCTCACATAAATCCACAAATTTGGAGTCATAAATCCTCTATCCAATTCAGCAGCATCTTGTTATGCCAAACTCCAACTCTCCAAAAGCCAACTTCCCAAATGAAAAATGCCTCAATATATAAAAGTTTATGAATAAGAAAATGAATTTGGTGTTCCCCAAACAACATGCAATTACCACCTTGGAAAAATCACGTCCTAATTTGAGGAAAAATCATAAAATAATAAAAATATGCTCACATGAGCACCTAAACTTCAACCAATCAAATTTGGTCAAACTGGATTTTTTCTTAATCTTTGATGGCTCTGATGACTCCATGCAAGAAAATGCACCAACATGCAAGCTTGGGCGCCCAACATGCAAGAGCACACAAATCATAAAAATCAACATGCAAGAACATGCATGGTAAAGTGGTCCCCACCTTGAAAAAGATGCCTGGGATGGAATAGTCCTTCAAGATGCTTTTGTAACTCTTACTAGAGTTGATTTTCCTCCAAATTTATAATTATAAATCATCATAGGGGAAAATTACATATTTTGGAAATTAAAACAATTATTTTCCCACACATTAGCCCATATTATCCCTTATTGAAAATTAAATAAAGAAAAAATAATATTTTTGGTGATGTTGATTGCTAGTATCCCCGGATGCTCCTGCATCAGACACACCAGGTAGGAATTTTATGAGCATAGGCTCACAAAAGTGGAGTTGATTAGTAGAACTACTCTTTCATATTATGAAAATTCTGCAACGAACTCCACTAATACAAATAGAAGAATTCTTCCTCTGCCTCTTCCAACATTTAGTCGAGAAAATTACCATCCTCCTCCATGAAGGGCTTCCTCTTCTCCTTATCTCCTTTTTGGGATCCAACCCACCACAAACCAACCACCTCCACCAAGTTTCACCTACAACATCCTCTATACCTTCTACATACAAATATGTGCTATCCAAACAACAATCAAAATCTACTACATCCTTAGACAAATATGCAATTAACACTCCATGGAAATTAAAAATTTCCATCTGCATGCTCTCTTCTTTCCTGACATCCTCTTCTACTCTCACCAAAGAAAGTATAAAATTATCACTGTAACTAAATTCAAAATTGAAACTTACCTCATCCTTGTTTGCTATCCCAACATCATTTTCCTCATTCTTCACTGCAACATCCATCTTCTCACCTTCACTATCTACTGCAATTTCTTTTTCCAATACCTTTAAGTCCTCCAAAGGACACTCATCTACTGCTGCAACATCATTTTTCTCTTCAATTGTTGCACCTTCTTTTTTCCTCTCAACCTCTTCCACACTTTTCTCTTCCTTCTCACTCCCTTTCTCTATGCCTTCCTCAAAGCATACTTTTGCAATATTTTCTCCATCATGTTCACCTACGTACACAACTATGAATTTTTTTTTGTCTTTCTTCTTTTTCATTTCATCAAATGCTTTCCACACACTCTCAATATTCAACCTCTCAAGTATAGACTACCTCACATTCGGTGATCAATCTACACACCACACACATTCCACCCCTAGGTCTTAGTACAAACTGCTTCCAATCAGTGCTTCTGCCTACACACTTAGGAACACTAGCTCTGATACCAATGATGTAGGGGACTCCCCTTACAAATTTGAAAACTCATAACACAACTCAAATTTAAACAATATATGCAAGAAGGAAAACACTATATTTTATTGCAAAAAAATTGAAATGGGATTACAACTTACAGAAGCTCACAAGTTTCCCTTACAACATGGACTTTCTGATTACATAAATCAGCAATATGGAGTTACAATCTCCTCACATAAATCTGCAAATTTGGATTCACAAATCCTCTATCCAATCTGGCAACATCATGTTATACCAAACTCCAACTCTCCAAAAGCCAACTTCCCAAATGAAAAAGGCCTTAATATATGAAATTTTATGAATAAGAAAACCACTTTGGTTTTCCAAAAACAACATGCAATTACCACCTTTAAAAATCACGTCCCAATTTGAGGAAACATCATAAAATAATAAAATATGCTCACATAGCCTTCACATGAGCACCTAAACTTCAACCAACCAAATTTGGTCAAATTGGATTTTTCCTTAATCTCTGATGGCTTTGATGACTCAGTGTAAGAACATGCACCAACATGCAAGATTGGGCACCCAACATGCAAGAGCATGTAAATCATTAAAATCAACATGCAAAAAAATGCACGGTAAAGTGGTCCCCACATTGAAAAAGATGCCTAGGATGGAATATTCCTTCAAGATGCTTTTGTAACTCTTACTAGAGTTGGTTTTCCTCCAAATTTACAATTATAAATCATCATAGGGGAAAATTACATATTTTGGAAATTAAAACAATTATTTTCTCACACATTAGCCCATATTATCCCTTATTAAAAATTAAATAAAGCAAAAATAATGATTTTGGTGATGTTGATTGCTAGTACCTTTGGATGCTCTTGCATCACTATGCCATGGTTGAATCACCTTCATTGATCTTCTCCAATTTCCTTTATATGCTAACTTGCCCTCAGATTTGAAGTATGCAATAATAAACCTAATGACAGTGACAACAAAATATCAAAGATAGTGGTTATGTTTCTGTAGCCTTGAAATGAAAGTGGTAGGTCTCTTTTATAGAAAACCAAATTTGAATGAAGGGACAATATTAAATGATGAAGATCAATGGATGAGATTGCTTTGAAAAGCAAGGAAATAGGGTTAGGGAAAAAATAGGGTATAGTTAAGGATGGATAGTGTAGATTAAAAGGTAATAAAACCTTATCAAGGATGGAAGTTAATTGAGATAAGAGATAAGACTTCACATAGAAAAAAAGGTGGCTAGAGTAAATTAAATAATTATAAAATTATTTAATTTAGGAGGGAAAGTGAATAATTAAATAATTAAAGTAATTATTTAATTATAGAAGAAGAGGGAAAATTGAATTTTTAATTCAATAACCATTTAATTAAAAGTTGAGGAAAAGGACAAATTAGTAAATAATTTTAAAAAAATATTTATTAATGGAGGGAAAAGTGAGAAATAATTAAATAAATAAGATTTATTTAATCATAGAAGAAGAGACTAATGAATAATTAAATAATTAAAATAATTATTTAATTATAGCAAGAAAATGAATAATGAATAATTAAATAAATAAGATTTATTTAATTATAGAGTGAAAGGAACATTAGTGATGTAATTAAATAAATACAATTTATTTAATTAATCAAGGAATACAAGGAAAAGTGAATTAATTAAATAATTAAAGTTATTTAATTAATATAAGAATATGATTTTAGGAAATAATCAAATAACTAAAATTATTCAATTATATGGGGAAGAAGGGGAATTAACATAGAAAATAGTGTTTGCAGGCCTAGGACATTTTTTTCAGTGTCTACATTTTGCCCCTCTTTGATACGATGTGAAGTCACCTGAATGTTGTATGAAAGACATTCAACTCAAAGGGTCTATGCAAGATCATGGGGGTCCAAAAAGTGGTGATGTGAAAAAAAAGGAATTTTTTACTTGCCCAAAAATGTGAAATTTCGCTTTGACATTTTCTAGGCTAGGGTAGAAAGTACATGTTGTCATAGCAAGCACCAAAATGAAATGGATATCCATTTGAATATCCATTCCTAAACAAATATCCATTCCAAAACAGATATTTGTTCGAAAATGGATATATGTTTCCTATGTATTAAATGAGAGTAATTTTTACTTGCCTTATTCTCTATTGTGCACTTTGGAGAGTCATTTTATATATTATATTATATCATTTTATAATATTATTATATTATATATATTAATATATTAATATTATATTATATCATTATATATAATTAATATATATTACTATAATACAATATATATTATATTATTATAATTTTTCTTTTTTTTGGTAATAAAAAACTTGGTTTAGGTCCAAGAACCAAAATGCAACAAAAAAATCTGCTAGCAAGGAGATTACATATTACACACACAGAACAACACACATTCCACAGAGGACCTAACAAAGACAAAATTTTAGTAAGGAGAGGTCGGACAACAACAAACGAACCCAAGACCCAGCCCACGAGAGAGCCCATTAGTCAGGGGGATGTGCCTTGAGGTCAATAGGAGGGGGTTTTTAATATCCTCTTGCAATAAGCTGACAACTTCAAAATGGAAATTTCTCCACCAAATTTTGACATGGACACCAGCCTCACTACATAGAAACACCAGTATTTGTAGCCCAATCTACCACACAATTCCTAGCATGTTTGATGTGTGAAAGCTTTACGTCTTCAAACTCTTTGACCACCCATTTAGCCTACTTAATAATAGCTTCCAGCTTCTAATTCTGGACTTCTCCACCCTTTAGTTTTGATAATCAAACTTGAGTCCCCTTCAACCCACAGTTTCTTCCATCCCTTGTCCCTAGCTATCATCAGACCCCACAAAAGAGCTCTCCCCTCAGCCAAGCTGTTGGACTTAGCCCCAAAGGCTAAAACATACATACCAACAAGTTGACCATTGTAGTCTCTAAAAATACCCCCACCACCAGCCTTTCCCAAGTTGAACTTGGAAGATATTATTATATAATATTATATTATAATATAATATGTATATATTATAATATAATATTTTGTAATATAATATAATATTATATAATATATTATTATGTATATTTGTGTATTGAATATGGCCACCCCCACCTCGATAGAAGAGCCCTAAACCATTGCCCCTCCTCCTCCCACTTGAGGCTAACCCCACTGGGGCTTCACCCACTGATGAACCAGGGCTTCACCCATTGATGAACCAGGGATTTGGCCACCACTGAACTCACACTTCACCACCGCTAAACCAATGCTTCGCTACTACTAAACTGATGCTTCATCACTGTTGAACCGGTGCTTCGCCATCGCCCTATATGCCTTATGGATGGCTAGGAGCCTCAGGTGGTGGTAGAGCCTTGGTCAGTTGGGTTGTTGGAGAATATGGTCAGTGGGTAAGGCATATATGGTTGGTGTAGTTTGTCCGACCCCACAATATATTATTATTATATTATATTGTAATATAATATAATATAGGAGAAAAAATTGATGGAGATGGCGTGCATGTCTGCAACTCTAGGACCCAAGCTAGGGCATCCGAGCCTAAGCTTGTGATCAACTCTCTTCTGTTCTTCCATGGCTGGGGTGGGCTTTGTTGGCCGCTTCGAGGGGGGCTATTTTCTTTTTCTAGTGTGTGTGTGTCTGCAGGGTATTCGTGGCCAGATCTCTGGCTTGGTCCACGTTTTTGTGTGCCCGGGGATCCCTTGGCACATTATGCTATGGTGTGCATCTGCTCTTGGGGCTTTGATAGTGGTGCATGCCCATGCATGCTTGGATTTGGCTGTTGGGGGATTGACATTTTAGGAGTGTGCGGAGGGAAAGGGGTCACTGTTACCTCTGATTCTGAGTGGTAGTGTGGTGTGGGGTGTGTGTGGTGAGAGGTGGTGTGTTTGGTGGAAGGGTTGGTGTTTGGCCTTGCATGGTCATCTCTGGCTCTACTGCCTCAATGTCTCTAGGGGAGACTTCGGTGGGCCCTTCAGGCATGGACTTTTGTTCTGCTATTGGCTCAAAGTCGCCGTTGCATGCAACAAAAGTTATTGACAATAGCCTTTTCCTTCAGGATTTGGTTGATGGTAGTGTTCATATGTCTAGGGGATCTCGTATCACCAAAGTTAATGGATGTCTTGAGCGGTGCAAAGAGAGACCCAAGCTGGTGATTCCGCCTAAGATGATAGCTGAAGATATTGAATATTATTCCAGGCATTCTTTATATTGCAAATTTTTGGGGATGAGGGTTTCTCCTTAATTTTTGGTGTCTTGGGCCCGACAGACTTGGTCGCTAGAGGGTGAAATGGACATTATGTTGTTGGCTAACAATTACTTCATGGTCACTTTTGATTGCATGGTTGATCGAAATAGGGTCTTTGAGGGTGGTCCCTATTTTTATAACCAAGTGGGGTTGTTTATCAAGCCCTGGCATGCGGGTTTCAATCCTTCGGAGGAGCTACCGAATCGAGTTCTGGTTTGGGTCCGGCTTCCTTGACTTCCTTTGGAATGCTATCGTGATGATGTTCTACAATTGATAGCATCTTTTCTTGGAAAACTAGTCGGCTCCTCGCAACAAACTTTGGATAGAAAGGTAATGACTTATGCCCATATCTGTGTTGAAATTGATTTGAGCAAACCCTTGCCAGATTCTGTGGATGTGTGCGGGTTCTTAATCTTGGGTGCAACATTTGGATTATGAGACTCTCCCTTTCCGATGTCGTCTTTGTCATGAATATGGTCACTTGTTGCGACATTGTCCAAAGGCTAGGCCTATGGAGCCCCCTTCTTCTCAGCCTCCACGCAACCCACCTATGGTTGATAGGGGGAAGGATCCTATCCCTAGAGATGGGACTGATGCAAATGGTTACATCCCTATCAGGGATCGCAACAGGAATAGGGGTCAAAAGAGGACCTTGAAGGAGAGACAAGATGAGGATACTTTTAACAGATTTGAGGTGTTAGATGATCTTAGCCAGCAAGAAGTGAATCCGGGTTTGGTAAACCTTGATCAGGGATCTCTAAGTACAGGCTAGCTAGGTCTCCTTTTTGAGGCTACTCAGGATGCACAAGATGTTGGGGTTTCTTAGATGGTCACGGATCTTCACATGGGTGTTCTAGTGGAGTTAGTTCCTGTAGTTGAGTTTAAGAAGGATGGTGGGGATGGGTCTCCTCTAGTTTTGAATGCTAGTATTGATATTGGGAGGAGTGTCAAGTCTCCCTCTCCTTTGGGTCTTCATCAAAAGGACTAAAAAAAAGGGGTGGGAGAGAAATCTTCCAAGCTTGGTAGTAAGAAGGATTTAGAAAATATTAAGTTAATAGAGGAAAAGTTGGTGGAGTCAGGGTCGGTCAAGAATCTGGATTCTCATTTCTTGAATCCCCTGAAATGATTGTTTTATCATGGAATGTGAGGGGCTTGAACAACGGCCCTCGACAAAAAGTTGTTCGCAATTTGATTAGAAGCAATGCTCCTGATGTTCTTTTCTTGTAGGAGACTAAGTTATCGATTAAGGGTATGATAGGTATGATGCCCAAGTTATGGGTGAGTGGTGAGTGCCAGTGCATTGGTGCCATTGGTTCGGTTGGGGGTGTGGCCTGTTTGTGGAACCCTCAAAAGGTCTGCCCTCTCTAGTGGATATCCTTTAAGTCTTCCATTTCTATGGTGGCCTCTTGGTTTGAAATGGGAGAGTATGTTCTTTTCTCTAATATTTATTCTCCTGTGGATCTTCTTGGAAAGTAGTTGCTATGGTCTCATATTAGGTATGTGCGTAGCATGGTTCCTCTTCATCCGTGGATTATGGATGGTGAGTTCAATGCCACTACTGAGTTGACTAAGAAGCGGGGAGGTAATGCAAGGTTGGATCCCTCGGTGTTACTTCTTCAAGACATCTCTGCTTTGAATTTGGTTGACATCAAGCCCAATAATGGTCAGTTTACTTGGAATAATCAGAGGATAGGGGATAATTGCATTACAGAAAGGTTGGATCACTTCCTGGTTTCCTACTATTGGATTGGTGGATTGTGGTCCTCTAGTTCTGAAATCTTGGATTGGAGGGGCTCGGATCATTGGCCCATCAAGCTTGCCATTTCTTCTGCTCGTGTGCCTCACTCTCCTTCCTTCAAGTTTTAGCTCATGTGGCCACGGGACCCATCTTTACATGTCCATGTGGCTGATTGGTGGAAGCTTGGTAGACCATAATTTGGTACAACGATGTATACTTTTGCTAAATTGCTTCAATTTACCAAATATACAATCAAACGTTGGAATAGACAGTGCTTTAGAAACATTTTCCATGATGAGGCTCATGCTCAAGCTAAATTGGATGGTATCACTAGGGTGATTAGGGAAGAGGGAGTGACAGTTGACTTGCTCCAGGATGAGGCTAGGGCTCTAAAGATGCTGGAGGAGTGTGAGTTGAGAGAGGAAGTCTTTTGGAAATAGAAGGCCAGAATTGAGTGGCTTCAGGAAGGAGATAAAAATACTACTTTCTACTTTAACTCGATGAAAACCAGGAGGTAGGGTAATTCTATTTCGGTTCTGGTTAATGAAAGAGGGGAGCAGCTCTCCTCTTCTCAGGAAATCTCGAATGAAGCTGTTCAGTATTTTGAATCTTTATTTAGGGAGGATGGACATGGTGGTTCTGTTGAGGAGGTACAAGTTCTTTCTTGTATTCCTTCTTTGGTCACAAGGGAAGTGAATGAGCATGTCATAGGGGACATTTCTTTGGAAGAATTGGAGGAGACTGTGTTTCAAATGAAGAAGGGGAATTCTCCTGGACCTAATGGTTTCCCGATTGAATTCTTTCAAGAATTCTGGGATATTATTAAGTTGGATTTATTGGATGTGGTTCAGGAATCTCAGAAGAACAAGCAAATGCTTTGGGCTTTGAATGCTACCTTTCTTGCTCTCATAACTAAATGTGATGGGGTGGATAGGTTAAGTCAATTTAGGCCTATTTCCCTATGCAATGTGATCTACAAAATTATTACCAAGTTGATTGCTGAGAGATTAAAAAAGTGGTTGAGAATGTTGATCTCGAAGGAACAGAGTGGCTTTGTGGAAGGTAGGAAAATTTTGGATGGGGTTATTATAGCTTTAGAAACCATTCACTCGATAGCCAGTTCCAAAGATAAGGCGATGTTCATCAAGTTAGATATGGCTAAGGCTTATGATCATGTTCGGTGGTCTTTCCTCTAGTGGATGCTTGGTGCTTTTGGTTTTGGAGATGATTGGATTCAGTGGGTTATGAGTTGTGTTACCTCAGTTTCCTTCTCTATGTTAACTAATGGTGAGCATTCTGAGCTATTTGGAGCTTCTTGTGGTTTGTGGCAGGGAGATCCCATTTCTCTGTATTTGTTTATTCTTCTTGTAGAAGGTTTGGGGCGTTTGCTGAGAAGGAATATTGATCTGGGTCTTATTCAGGGGTGGCGGTGGGGAGGCGATCTACCCCTGTAGTCTCATTTACAGTTTGTGGATGACATGGCTCTGATGGGCATGTCTACTGTTAGGGAAGCTTCCATTTTGTGCAAGGTGTTGGATGTGTATCTTGCTGCTTCGGGTCAATGGATTAATGAAGACAAGTCCTCCATTTTCTTCTTTAACACCCCAATGCCCATTCAGTGGCGAATTGCCCATATCTTGAGATTTCAAATTGGGGATCTTCCTTTGATCTATCTTGGTATGCCTATCTCTATTGGTAGGTTGCCTAAGGCTTCTTGGCAGAATATTTTGGATAAATTTCAGGTGAAAGTGAATCGCTAGACTCATAGGTGGTTGTCCTTTGCTGGCCTGGTTTAGTTGCTCAAGTCGATGGTGCAGGCTCTCCCCACTTATAGATGTATGCTTCAGGTGGCCCCGATGGGATTTGTTAAGGATTTAGACTCTTTATCTAGGTAGTTTCTTTGGGCTGGTAGTTTGTTGTCGTCGAAGTGGAACCTTGTTAACTAGGATACTATTTGTAGTCCGCATCAATTCGGTGGCCTTGGGTTATGGTAGTCATCCTTGACTGGGGAGGCACTGGCAGCTAAATTGTATTAGAGATGGTGTGTGGAGCAAGATCAGATTTGGGCTAGGATTTTATCTCATAAATACTTCCCTAGTGTGGCTTGGCAGGATATTCCCCGACTTCCCTTGGAGGGGAGAGGTTCGATGATTTGGAATACTCTTAAGAAAGGTGCGACGCTTGTTAAGGATGACCTTTTTTGGATTTGCAGAGGGGGGTCGAAGGCTCATTTTTGCTCTGATTCTTAGGATGGTTTTCCTCCTATTACTTCTCAGTACCTTAATCTATTGACTCTATGCCAGATGTTTCTTGTGGCTGGTTGGTCTAGGGTGAGTGATTTTATGGCCTTCTCTATTAATGACCAGCTGGTGCGGGTGAGATGGAAGCATCCTAATGAATGGCCTGATGTTGGTTTGAATGAAGAGTACGTGGAGCTTCACAATCTCCTCTCTAGTAGGCACTATAGTTCCCTCCTGGATGGGGATGTCCTCTCTTGGTATCCTAATCCTAAGGGGGTTTATTCTGTTGCTTTGGGGTATCAGGTGTTGTTATCTTGGAAGCTAGAGGGGATGGAGGTTCCCTGGTGGAGGAAAGTATGGAACAAGTTTTCTTGGCCAAAGTGTAATTGTTTTGTTTGGACCTTGGCTCGGAATAGATGTTTGACTTGGGACAACATTCAGAAGCAGGGTTTTCAGGGTCCCTCTATTTGTGTTCTTTGTGGGGGAGGGGAGGAGGATTCTACTTAATTGTTCTTTCGTTGTTCCTTTGCTTCACAACTGTGGCATTTCTGGTGGGGAGTGTGGAACTGTTCCTGTGTTCATGCCTCCTCCTTGATTGAATTTTGGAGCAATTTGGGTAGGCCTCCTTTGGTTGCCTCTTTTTAAAATGATGTGTGGTATGTGGGGCCTACTTTCATCTTGTGGCAGATTTGGTTAGAGAGGAATCGTAGGATTTTTCGTGGTGAGAAGATGGTTGTGCAACAAGTCTGGCAAAGAATTCTGGGTATGATTAAGGAAACGGTGGCTGCTAAATGTGATGTTGGGTTTCCCTTAGGGAAAGGGGATGCTGGGGTGGTGGATAGATTAGGGATTCATGGATCATCTTTGACGGCTTCTAGCCTCAGGAAAGGTTGCCACCTGCGGTAGAGGGTTCTTAGGATCGGTAGATGGATGCCCCCCCCGGATGTCATTTTGAAGATCAATACGGATGGATCTGCTCAAGGTAATCCTGGGCCTGCTGGGGTTGGGGGGATTGGCAGAGACTCTTTGGGATCAACAATTTTCTTCTTTTCTGTTCATGAGGGGGTGCAACCCATTAATCTTATGGAAGGTTTGGCAATCTTATACGCTTTTGAGTGGGCATTTGCTTTGGGCTGGCGTAAGGTTGTCTAAATCTGATTCGCAAGTCATGATAAATTTGCTGAAGGATCGAAAGGTGTTTGATGTTCACTGGCAGTTGACTAGGTTGGTTCACCAGATTTTGCAGATTAGCTCTTTGATGGAGATGGTGTCCTTCGTTCACATTCTGAGGGAGTGGAACAAAGCAACTGATTGTCTGGCTCGTTGGGCTTCTGAGCATATAGAGGGTTGGAATGTTGATGAGTTGGGACAGGTTTCTCCGGAGCTCCGTCGTGACTTGGAGGGGATTCTTACTGCTGATGGAAATGCTAGTACTGTTGCATGATGTGGTCTCTTGTTCCTTGTTTGGTTCTGGCGGTTCTTGGGCATTGGCCTGTTGATGCTTTGTAATATTTTTCTTTGATTATTAATAATTTTTTCTCTTTTATTAAAATAAAAATAAAAATAGAAAGTTATTTTTTCTATTGTAACACGATAGTTATAACAATCAATATTTGCTAGTACTTTTGCTTGGTTTTAATTCTTTTAATTGACTATTTATTATTATCAATTATAATGAGTACCCTTTGCCAAGCATTGGAAATTTATTAAATCAACTTCAACATGCTAATGTTTTTACAAAATTAGATTTAAAATCTTGTTATCGCCGAATAAGGGTTAAACAAAAGGATAATTGAAAAACAACATTCAAGACTAGGTAGGGTTTATTTGGGTGGCTAGAGCTTTCATTTGGGTTATGTAACACACCAACAATCTTTATATGCTTCATGAATGAAGTACTACATCATCTCATTGATGAGTGTGTTAATTTTACTTGGATGATATCCTTGTTTTCAACCAAACATATGAAGATAAAATTGGACATTTGTGGAAGGTATTATAGATTTAATTGGAGAACAAGTTGTGATTAAATGGTAAGAAGTCTAAATTTATGTTAAAGAGTTTGGTTTATCTTAAACATGTGGTTGGTAATGGTGAAATTAAAATTGATTAAAAAAAATTGAGAGGCCAATGTAAATTGGCCCAATCCCAAAAGTGTAACTAAGACAAGGAGCTTTGTTGGAACAACTCAATACTTGCATAAGTTTGTCAAATACTTAAATTATTAGATTACAACTCCACTATGTGCTATTTTTGGTTTGGAGAATAATTTTGGATAGGGAAAGACACATCAACAAACATTTGATGAATTAAAGAATCAAATCAACAATGCACTAATTTTAGCATTACCCAACTTACAACTTCCTTTCAAAAACAAGAGATGCAAACAATTACACTATAGGGGTTGTTTTATTGCAAGCTATGAGACTAGTTTTTTTATCATTCCAAGTTATTTTGTGGCTCCATTATTAAATATTGCACTTATGACAAAGATTTGTATACAATGGTATAGATGATTAAAAAATAGAAGCATTGTTTTGTCGATCAAGGAAACCATTATGCATACATATTACTAATTTCTTCAATATTTACAAGCTCAAATGAAGCTACAACAAGTGTGGCACTATAAGTGGATGAGCTTCTTGCAATGGTTTCACTTGATAATCAAATACAAGATAATTATAATCAACATTTTTGAATCGCCATGAGTTTTGAGTAATTCTACTTCTATATTCTTAAACTATGTGGGATAGAGGTTTGTGCAAAAGATAATGAGCACGATATAGATTTTGGAAAGGTATATCAAAAAATGAAAGAACAAAGTATGGTATTTTTCAACCAAAGAATAATTTTTGTTTTAGATATGGATTACTATTCAAATGTAATTGCTTGTGCATTCCAAAGGAGATGATATTCATGTTTTTGAGAGAAGCACATACTTTTGGAGTAGTTGGACATTTTGGGGGTCATAAAAGTGGTCCAACTTGTAGTGGTATGTTAATTGGCCTTATGTGATAAGAGATAGAAAATTATTTGTAGCTGTAAATTATGCATTACCAACAAGTCATTTCTAGTCCTAACTCATCAATGGGAAAGCATTTCAATAGACTTTGTTGGAAGATTGTCCATGATATAGAGAGAGAGGGCATGATTTTTTGTTTGTGGTTGTTGGTAGATTCTACAAAATGAGTTTAATTCCATGTAGTATAATATTGAGAGAGAAAGATGAAATTGAACAATCTTTTGCAAATATTTGGATTCACTTCAATTTGCCTCAAAGCATTATTATAGACTAAGATTCTAGATTCCTTAGAAATTTTTGGGAGAAAATAAATACCAAGTTGAAGAGAAGCACAATTGTCAATTTGTAAATAGATGGATAAACTAAAATGGTAAATAAGACTTTGGTTTAACAACTTTAAGGATATAATTTGAAGCATCTAAAGACATGGGATGAAAGCACATCATACACCATCATTCCTACAATGGGGAAACATGTTCATAAATAAATATTTCCATATTTGAAACATGTTATGGCATTTTATTTCCTAGCTTTTTGGATGTGTGTATGAGACAAAAATATGAGAAAAGTAAGGGAATTGACTCAAAGGTGGACAAAGCTAAAATGTTAATTGAACATATTAAGCAAGTGTAACTCTAATTACAAGAAAATTTGAAGGCAATCAAGAGAAGTATAAGAGACAACATCACACAAAACACAAATTCAAGGTGGGTGATCATGTTTGGTTATATTTGAGCAAGAATAGAATGTAAGGATTAGTGAAGAAATGAAACCTTTTGAGATATGGATATTTCTCTTCTAGAACACATAAGTAAAAATTCCTTTCAACTTGATTTTCCACCATACATGAAAATGTAATCAATGCCTAATGTTAACAATTTAAAATTGTTTGAGCCTTAAATGTTGGATGAGGAAGAGGAATTGGTTTTTCCATTCATGGAAGACCCAAGTCTAGGTCCATTGGAGGAGATTGAGCAAGATGTGGTACTTCAAAAGAAGGAAAACCAAGCATTTAGGGAACTACAAGAAACCTAGTTGATTGGTTTGAAAGGCCAACTTCCATCCAAAGCAAAGTGACACCCCAAGGATGATATTGGGAAGAGATTTCTACATCTTTTAGGTCTCTATGCTTTTAGGGACCAAAGAGCCCCTAACTAGGAAGAAGTGATGTAAAAATTAGATCCTACTTATGACCAAAAGATCATTTTTTTATTTAATTCAATCAAGAAGTTCAATTCAAGTCAATTTTAATATTTGAGAGTCATTTATGTTAGTTGGGCACACTTTTAGGCATGTATAGGGTTGTTGAAGACTTTAGATGATTTAGAGAATCCTAGGGAAGAGACAATTTTGTGCACACCTTTGAAAGTGAAGTAGTCAACTCAAATGGTCAAGCTTGTCCCTTTAGATAGTAAATTCACCTTAGTGAACGTCATTGGTCAAACCAATGAATATAAACATGGTTGCAAGAAAACTCAAAACTAATTGTTAGTTCATTTTGACTTCCAAAGGTCAAAGCTTTTGAATTCCATTATATGGTAAGGTCGAGCATTTACTAAGGAAGTTTCACAATCCATTTTGAGAGTTGGCACTATTGTTCACCTTCAATAAAAAGAGGAATTATGTAAGTTCAACCATTGTTAGAGCATTAGTTCTAGCAAAACAAAGCTTTGTGTATGGATGGAAACACACTGTCATTTGTTGAAGAGTTGTGAAGGTTTATGGTAGACTACTATTCATATTATTATACTTAATTATAGCGGATTTTGAAGAGTATTGAATCAATCAAATGAAGTTATTTTCCCTTTTTATGTTTCTCTAGATCAAATCTTGTCTCAAAATCATTATTATTGTTGTACTTCGTTATAGTGAATATTTAAGAATACTTACTCAACAAAGTGGAGTTCTTTTTGGCTTTTCAATTCCTCTAGACCAAATATCGTGTTATGTTTCATTCTAGATTTCTTATTGCATTTCTTATATTAAGCTCATTTAAAGGTTGTTTTGAGTAGCTGGCACTAGAGATTTATAATTGAAGAGTTCTTTTGGAATATCTAAAGAAGTTTATGAATCAACTAATAA